>CM060895.1:62537500-63137500 GCA_030762935.1 Hymenopus coronatus | reverse complement strand
AGAGTCGTTAGATAAAATAAAAATTATATGCACAAGAAAGCTCGAGGAGTGTCACAGAGCACCAGATCGAGGCTGGTATACAACTCACCAGAGGGAGCCAGCTGAACAGAAGATTTGTGAGAACTGGTACTACTGTCATCTAACAAACGCGACAAAGTACTTGGACATTACTTATGAGAGAAGAAAAAGGACAAATTCTATGCCACCTGCGTTATGCAACACAGGCAAAGTATGAAATGCTCCATGTGAATATAAGATTGGCAGTGCCAAGTTGTGTTCCAAAAAGGCTTCCCAAAACCTAGTAAGTGATATTTGCATTTGTGCTCAGAAAAATGGAAAAAATATCTTAGTGGAAGTCAGGAGATTATGAACACCTTAAAGAAATGTATTGTCTTATATTAAACCACGTATTTATTAAACATCAAGTATTATATTCAACCGCCCATTCCATTAAAACTGCAAAATATAACACATATCAATGAAAATTAATAATATTAGGCTAGAACATTTATCAAAGTCTTCTAAATACTCATGGGAGGGAGATATTGTACACTCAAGAAATAATATGAATACCCTCTTATAATGTTAAAAATTCGTGTATCATTTTAGATTGAAATGGTCACTAGAGAAGTAAACATAATGAAAAATAGTAACACATGCATACGTATATTATATAAAAAAACTAATCCTGGCGATGTTCAATTTGTTTTTATTAGCGTATTTGAACAATAGTCACAAACGTACTGCTTTTGTATTTTACCAATTTCACTGAACTCTACATGAGCCCATTTTTGGCATTGTTTCCAGTTAGCCATTGTTATGCAAGATGCACGCTGCATCTTCAATATGTTTTGTTTCTACATGAATCTGCAGTCATTTTTTCTAGTTTAACATTTCTTGGAAACCTTGATTCTGTTTTAGAGTGATCTACGAGTGGCTATTCTAGAATTAACATGCCTCTTGCGGAAGGCTTCCTTGAACTTTTGGCTGAAACAGGAATCAAGTCTCGGAATTTTTGGGGAGCATTATGGAGTTTATTCTTTCTGTTTAGATGATCCTGGTTCGAATGAAGATGATCCTGGTTTGGTGGAGTGATAAGGGAGCTCTCCGTTTCATTGGAATTCTCTAGGGATGATGGTTGTAAAGAACTTTTAGAAGAGATAGTTATATGAAGAGCTGGAACTGCACTCTGGAGTAGCTGTGGGAATGAGCTCTGTAACAATAAAATTTTATGAAAATACTTGTAGATTGAAAGGATGTATGCCAGGCTTCTTGAAATACCACTGTGTATTTTTAAGCAATGGAAAATAATTTAGGAATGGCTTTTTCTGTGACAATGCTACGGCTTTATCATAGAAGCTATTTATGCCTTTGAAATCTGATACATCAAGAAGCTGGAGTCTATTTGTAAAGTGCGAAAGAAGAGACTTAAGTCTGTATTACTCTACCGTGTCTTCAGTATCACAAAGTAAGCGTAGACATCACGGAATCCTAAGAAATTACACATTTAAAATTTTGGGAAATGTGAGTGCACCTGCTCATACAAACCACATGAGCAATGCTGCCTTTCCAGCCCTCTCGTTTACTGTGGTGAGATCTTAGCCTCAGAGGTTTTACGTAGGATGAAATGTGAAAGTTTATATGTTTGAGTTAATTATTAACCAATTCAGAGATAATTGGAATGCCTGTTGCTAATTGAAACTATAGAGAACATTTTAGTGTGTCAATTTCAAACATATTTTTTCTTAAATTGATTAGATCCAAGCCACTGTGAATCTTTAGTTGTCACCAAGTGCTTCTGTTATGGTTTCTACGATATTCGTGAACATTCTTCAGCATTATCACCCCTGTTCATATTTGCCCGATTTCCCCTACACTGAAGAGTAAAATGTGTGTAATCAAACACTGCTTATATGAAGAATAACTAAAATGTACATGTTCTATTTTGCTTGGCCTGGCCTGTGTGGTCTTCTGCTTATTATAATATATATGTAACAAATTGGGAAAAATTAAGGGACTAAATTTCAGAGAGGAACCTGCAATATGACATTTTAAAATTAATGAATCTATGTAATGTATTTTAAAGGCAAATTGTAACTTCATTTGTATTTTACCCACCAAAACTATGTAGAATATCTGAAATGTTGTATTCTGTCCCTATAGCTGCAAATAAACCCAATATATGTGTTATTAATTTAACTCGTATTTACAAAAGATCGGATGTATTCTATTCATACAACTTTCTCTACCTGTTCCACAAACGAACTTCTTACAAAATAATATTATTCTTTCTGCTCCATGTCCTCTAGATAAATATTAACAGAATTGTCTTACTATTCAGTTCCTTACAAGTATAAGGGAACCAAGGAAATACACTCTGCTAAAACGATAGTCAAATGTTTTAAAGCTGTCACTATGGGATTGTAATTGAAATTCGCTTCTTTGCACGGCCAGAAATAAAACAAAAGAAACACGGCCGACTTCCTGTTTGAGAAAATCATAGGTATTTTAAAGTTGAAATCTACTAAAAGGAATGTATAACAAATTGTGTGCTTTATCGAGATATAGTAGTTTATGTCTATCTCATACTTTTTACCAGTTATGCAAGTATTCAGAATGAAGGACTTCTGAGGCTATTCCCAGGAAATTCAAGATACATTTTATTCGCCATGTAAATAGTTTCAATATGCGGTATTTTAATCCAAATCGTTAGGGACACTTTTGAGAAAACCAATATTTTCGAAAAAATGTCCATATAGAGGGTAACTGGGGGGGGGGAGAGGATCTTCGTCTCTCATCTTGGGAGATACTAAACTTATATCTTTTCGTTTTAGAATTGCGCTGTTCACACAAACACACACAAGGAACTGTTTCTAATTTTTATTCAGGAGGACTAAAAGCATATTTCAGGTGTAAACTCGGTATCGTATTTTTTGGTGAAATGTAATACCTTCGCTACCTACCAGATGATTTGAGGTGAAGTGTATTGATATTATTCGGTATAGACATTTAATGAGGAATGTCGTTCCAATAATTACCTAAAGTCCATGAAATCCAGTTGCTACAAAGAAAGATGAACCAAAGACTGACTCTGTAATAGTAAATGATGCTTCAATATATTCAAATAATTGTAGGGCAGTAAAGTAAATATCTACGTACGTTGTACACACCAGCTAGAGAATGTAAAAAGGCTAGCAAAAATTTTAATGAGATAAATAGCTATGTTCATCTCATAATGAATCTTAAGGTTCTAGTGTGTGTGCGTTTCCCCAATATTATTTATACTTCATTATTAGCTTAGAAAATCGGAATAGGTAACAATTTTTGCTTCGCAAAGTTATATACCACATATAATTTAGTATATTCTTTTAATTGAGAAGCAAACATTCAGTCAGCTGTTCGTATTAAAAGAAACAAATCTCATGTTACAATCACACGACTTTCTCTACATCTCTGAAACAATTTTATATATTGTCTATCTACTTCACGTTAATCGAGAGATAATTATTAGTATAAATGCATTAATTTAAGTAGAAGGAAAATAATGTGAAGGACATACATTGGGTGTGTTGATGAGATCTATATTTTTAGGGTAAGTTTTGTTTATCTCTTACAGTTTCAGAGTTAAACAGAAATTAAAGTGAAAACTTCAGGGGTTATTCTCATATAATTCAAGATATAACTTTTACTTGTAGCGCAAATATATTTATTACGCAGCATCTTCATTAAACTCTTAGCGCTATGTTTGAGAACATCAGCATTTTTGAAAATTTTTACATATAAATGGTATTTTGGGTGGCGGGATTTTCTTGAGAATCTTCGTATCACATCCTTGAAAGATACTGAACTTAAATAGCAAGTTTGGTAGCTAATGCTCTTCAGTTTGAGCTTTGAGCTATAATGTCCATAGACACAAACTGATCTTTTCCTAGGTGTTTCTCTCTCTCTCTCTCTCTCTCTCTCTCTCTCTCTCTCTCTCGCTCTCTTAGGCAGTCTCATAATGTATACTTGAGGTGAAATTTTGGTATCGAATTCTTGGGTGAAATACAATACTTTCTGTACCTATTATGTGCATCACGCGTATACGTTAGAGAAAGTATAAAGATTGCTCTTAGACAAGCATAAATGTTAGAGTCAATGCTTGCGGTTGGTTTGTTTTCTGTTTCGGAATATTCAGTATACTGACAAAAAACAAACTTGCTCCGGCACAAAATAAAGCTAGTTGGTGACGCCTGCTTTAACAGTTTGTAAATTAAGTTACATACCTTTATGCACTATTTTTAGACTTTCAAGTCATAGTAATTATATTCTACATAAATGAAACGTATAACATTAATTAAATTCCTATTTTGTATTTCTTTCCTCGAGAGGGAACACAGATTAAAAAAAAAGTCTCTATGAGGAATATTTAACTCTAATAATGTAAAAATTATGGAAATTTTATACAGCAAAATTATTAACAGTCAAAGCTTATATAACCTTAAAATATCAAACGTGGAGACTGAAAAAGTCTATTATTTATGATTAAGAATCTATACGAAGATATGAATTTCAACAATCCTGAGAAAATGCTGAACAAACAAATTAAAATATTAAATTCAATTTTTAAATATCTTTGGCATATTGAAAGAGAGAATATCTTGAAAATGTAGAACATAAACACCGCTAAAAAAACAACGAAGTTCTTAAATTGGTTGGGATGTTCTTGAAGGCTTTAGTAAATTTAATCATCTTAAGTGAAAAAAAGGAGAAAATGCACACTGAAAAACAAAATATTCATTATAACTCCAAATCTTTATAGCTAATGAAATGAAACATAGCATCTGAGGTACAATTGTTGTCTAATGCTAAATTTTGAAACGTTTCTCAGGTTAGTATTAACAATGAAAAAATTAAACATCAAAGTCTCCTTAATTATTGAACATTTAAACACCCAATTGCAGTTAAACATCGTGATGCAAGTTCCATAATATTTTTAGTTCAAGTTCCTTATGCAATGACGAAGAGTCAGAAGCAACAACATTCTGATGAAGTTACAAGTTTTAAGATGACATCTTATAGGTTTGGTTTGAAAAAAAAGGTACTTAAACTCATTGGCATATTTGCATGATGATAAGTATTATCTTCAAGATATTAGAAGCTACATCGTGTTGTTTATTTTACAGTTTATTGTGTATGGTTCTGAGTTATGTAATGTCAGACAAAAGGTACACTATGTGTGGACAAATGTAGTTTTCTATAAAACGCTGCAAAACATTTTTTTTAAGTTTGTTTATGATGCAATTTCACGTGAAGTAGCATTAAATAAAATATATAACATTCATTAACAAGTAGAAATATATTTAACAAACATATTAGAAAAAATAGAGTTTTTTATTCAGTCTGCCTACATCTTCCATAAACCCTCATAAAAGATATTTTATAATATCAGTGATTTTCGCCTCATCTTGGGCTCAGAGTTAAATTTTAGATTTGAATTTTAAGCGCTACTAATTGTCAGATATTGCAAAAAATATTTCGTGACGAATAGAAACAGAAAAAAAAAATCTGATGTATTCCATTCGAATAACTTTCTCTGCATTTCTACAATAAATTATCTTCAAAAAGCTTATTCTTCTATTTACTTAACGCTAGTCGAGAAAATATTAGAAAGGGTCTTATTACTTGCTTCCTTGTAAGTAGAACTGAAATAAGGGAGTGCCATAGGCTAAATCGATAGTCTAATATTTAAAAGCTGGTTGCTATGTGATTGAAGTACCTTTGTTTGTATGGACAGGAGTTGACAAATTCCTGTATGACAAAAGTATAAGTATTTTAAAGCTGAAACTAATAACAAGGAATATCTAAAAAAAAAAAACGGTCACTCCACGAAACAAAATGTATATTATGTAAATTGTGCGTTTTAACGTGCTCTATATTTTTTGTCTCGTAAGTTTTTGTCTATCTCTACGATTTACCAGTTATGCAAATTTCCGCAAAATTCATCCAGAATAAACATGCCTTCAGAAAATGAAAGATATATGTACATTTTATTTGTCATATAAGTATCTTAAATATAAGAAATTTTAATCAAAATTGTTATAGCTATTTTTGATGAGCTCAAAAATTTCAAAAAATTTTCCACGTAAAGTGTAGTTACGGAAAAATCTTGAAAAATCTTCGTCTTGCTTCCTTGAAAGATATCAAACTTAAATACCAAACTTGGTATTTAACGGTCTTTTCGTTTTTGAGCTTTACTAACCACAGACACACACATACATACAAACACACACAGACAGTTTTCTAAAAATAATTTTGGGGGGCGATTCAGGAGGTCTCTAAACATGTATTGCCGGTTAAATCTCGGTATTGAATTTTTGGGTGCAATACAATACCTTCTCTATACACTATGTACATAGTACGTGTAGAGAAAGTAATAATTTTAGGTGAAAATAGGACTCCCCTATTTTGGCCCCTGGGGAAAGTAAATACAAAGCGATTCGATTTCGATGCGCGAGCTGCATTAACTTAATTCACGTTCACATTAGTTGCAGGTTTGATTCATTAGTAACTCTCCTCTATTCCTTTGTTTTGAATGTTTTCATTTAGACATAAGAGCCGAAGGAAAGCTACAATGAATCACCCTACAGGATCTACAGTCAAGGACGGCGAGGATTAATGAAGCCAGCTGCGAATTTCTCAAGAAATTCGTTAACTGTGAGCTTCAAGATGTTTACTTAATAATCATATAAATATCATTAATATTAACTTTTAAGTTACGTTCTAGGAAAGCTTTTGCTTATGTACAAAGTTACTACGCTAACTTAATACTGAAATAATAAAATATATACCTAACCTGTAACGAATCTGTATTTTAAAATGTTGATGTGTTCTATTCACTCTACTTCTCTGTAACAAATTGTTCTTAAAAATCTTATTCCTCTATCCAGTTAATGCTAATCGGGATAAAAAATAGCAGAAATAGTCTTATTACATGCTTCCTTGTAAGTAAAAGGGAAATAAGGAAGTACATTGAGTAAAAGCAATAGCCAAATATTTTAAAAATTGGTTGCTGCGTAACTGAAATTCGTTTTGTTTACACGAGTAGGAGTTGGCAAATTCCAATAAAAGAAAAATTTTAAAATTGAAACAAATAACAAGGAATATCTCGGATACGATTAACTAGGTAACAAATTAAATATGACAAATTGTGAGTTTTAACGGGCTCTAAGCTTTTTGTGTCTTACGGTTTACCAGTTATGCAAAAGTTATTCAGAATGAACAAGACTTAAGAGGCTATTCCCAGAAAATTCACGATATACATTTTATTTGTCTTCTAAGTATATTTAATATACGGTATTTTAACCCAACTCATTAGAGCTATTTTTAAGAAAATCAAAATTACAAAATAGTGCACTTTATTAAAAGTAATATAAACTGATTCCAAAGCATTAATCTTCTCTTTCAACAATACTAACATTTAAATTTCACCGACTATAACTTTTGCAATAAATAGATACATTTTTTGTAATCTTAGCATTCTAAATTTTAGAAAATAAATAATGAAATTATTCAGAATCGATTGGAACAAGCGAGAATGTCTTCAGATCTCCATCCTTTAGCATTCCATTCTACATCAAGAATAATAGAGATTAAAGATCCACTTAAAATGGAAAGAGGTGACATGAAAATTAAACTGCAATGAATCCCATCTCATATTGAGTTAAAAGGAAATGTAGAAGTATAGCAAGGTTTGTCAAAATGAGAACAAAGATATTAAATACATTCGGAAAAACTAAAAATTAAATCCTTCAGAATTGAAAGCCCTGAGTTCATCACCAGACTAACCAGTGAAAATAAATGGGCCAGCAACCTAAGAATAAAATTTTTATACCAGAAATACCTCGAAGCGAAGCTGTTGCAATTTCAAAAAATAAGACAACATGATTGTCTCGCACACCATCTACACCGGATGAAAATTCCAAACTCACAGGATTACATGCTGTGTCAAGAAAATGCCATTCAAAACATGCTTTACTTTTCAGCAATTTTGGGACAAGTTAAATGGACAACTGTATTGGGAAGCTAGGAGGCTGATGAAAATTGTTCAACGGCCTCAGTATTAGATTAAATAAATAAATCATATCCTCATAAACGAAACAGGAATTCTCTGCAATTCATTTAATTGAAGTACTGAGTCTATAAACGAGACAGCAACTTCTATGGAAAAAATGAGCAGGTGTTAGGGAATATAATGTAGCCTATTATTAGCACAGTAGTGTAAGTAATTATAAATTTACATCTAAATGATGCTATATTCAGTGATAGTAGTGAAATTTAGAACTAGAATGAATGAAATCCTCAGAAAATTGAAGGAACTCAAATGAGATTTTTAATAACATTATTAGGCATTTAGACCATTAGAGAAATGTTGATATCCGTGTAAAATTACAAGCGCCTAATTAAACCGAAAGAAGCCAATATTATCAACAACAATGAAAGGATTTTGTGAAACGAACGGTAAGAGAAAGACTTTCAAAATTAACATTAAAATATAGACAAATAGAACGACCAATCGTTGGAAAGACCAAGGCTCTAGTTCTTAGATTACCGTAACGGACCACGTGGTATAAAACGAAAAGGTTTATGATAATGAATTATTCTAAATGAATTAATGATATAAAGGTTTATCCAAGAAAAATGCTTTTTGTGGCTCGGAGAAAAGAGTACCACAAATGCATTGATCTTCTCTCTATCAGCACGGGAACTTAGAATGTCGATCACGTTATTGACGTAAGAAATAAGCCAAGTGGTATTATTGGCACAGGTGCCATAAATAACCAAATATGGTTAAAGTAGTAATAATCCTTTATAATGGCAAGGTTATATCAAGGAAAGTACAATTGTAAATATGCAGAGAGAAGGAACGATTGTATAGCTTACAAGCTCTACGCTTTTTCAATATATTTAATCCTATCAGAAATATAATGTTTTAAAATGTACCACAGCTTTTGGTTGTGTGATATTTACGAAACTGTTGTGTGTATATTCTGGAGCTTTCTTAGAGGATAATGAGTGTAACTCATGTTACTACTTCTATACAAGAAATTACTCTATTTACTTCATCTAATTGAGAAAAAATTAGCGGAAATAGTCTTATTACTAGCTTCCTTGTTATTAGAAGTAAAATAAGGGGTACCATAGGTTAAAGTGATAGTCAAAAGCTGGTTGCTATGTGACTGAAGTACCTTTGTTTGTATGGACATGAGTTCACAAAGTCCTGTATGAGAAAAGTTTAAGTTTTTTATAGCCGAAAACAAAACAAAGAAAATCTCAAAAACAATCAACTCCAAGAAAAAATGTATGTAACATAAATTGTAAGTTTTAAAATGCTCTACATTTGTTGTGTGGTAAGTTTTTGTCCATCTCTTATGGTTTAGCAGTTATGCCAAATTCCGTAAAATTGACACAGAATAAAGTAGTCTTCAGAGGCTATTCCCAGAAAATTCAAAATATACATTTTATAAATCAGGTAAATATCTTTAATATACGATATTTTAATCAAAATCGTTAGAGCCATATTTTAGAAAATCATAATTTTCGAAAAAAGTTCCATGTAGGGGGATTTTTCTCAAAATCTTCGTGTCGCATCCCTGGAAGATACTAAGCTTAAATACCAAATTTAGTATTTTACCAACTTTTCGTTTTTGAGTTATCGTGTTCACAGACACACGGACACGCTGACATACACGGACCTTTTT
The DNA here is from genome assembly GCA_030762935.1 of Hymenopus coronatus. NCBI lineage: Eukaryota > Metazoa > Arthropoda > Insecta > Mantodea > Hymenopodidae > Hymenopus > Hymenopus coronatus. The sequence goes on along the minus strand of CM060895.1, from coordinate 63,127,760 downwards.
CTGAAAATACTCTTTGGATAAAGGGGACCCTAAAACATAAATTTCCGGTGAAATTTCGGTATCGTTTTTTTTGGTGAAGTGCAATACCTTCTCTATACAGTATGTATGTAGATCGTATAGAGAAAGTAAAACTTGCTCTAATAAATGTATTTACATATATTAACATTGTAAACATCAAGCATAAAAGACATAAATTACTGAAATATGAAAAGAACTAATAAATACTAAAATGAGAATACAGGAAAAAGTCAAACACTTTCAATATAAACCTTTGCTCTTTCTACATATTAAAAATATGGTGTGTTCCATTCACATGACTTTCTCTGCATAACTGCAACAAATTGTCAAAAAGGTTCGTCTTCCATTTCTTTCATGCTAATTAGCAGAAATTGTCTTTTTACTGGCTTCCTTGTAAGCAGAAAAGATATAAGGGAGTTCCATAGGGTAAAGTGATAGTCAATGCTTTTAAAAGCTGGTTGCTATGTGATTGAAGTTCCTTTGTTTATGTAACCAAGTCGACAAATTCCCGTTAGAGAGAAGTATATGTATTTTAAAATAAATCACTAACAAGGAATATCTAAAAAACGGTCAACTCCCCGAAAAAAATGTATATATCATATATTGTGTGTTTTAATGAGCTCTTATATTTTTTGTGTAGAAAGCTTTTATCTATTTCTTTCGGTTTACCAGTTATGCAAAATTCCCCAAAACTCATCCAGAATAAATATGTCTTCATAGGCTATCCCCAGAAAATTAGAGATACACATTTTGTTTGGCATATAATTATCATTAATATACGACATTTTAAACAAAATCCTTAAAGTCATTTTTTAGAAAATTAACATTTACGAAATTTTTTCCATGTAAAGGGAAGTTGCGGGTTGAGGGATTTTCTTGAAAATCTTCGTGTCGTATCCTTGGAAGTTATTAAACCTCAATACCAAGTTTGGTATTGAAACGGACTTTTCGTGTTTGAGATATCTAGGGTATTTTTCTAAAAATACTTGTTTTGGATTCAGGGGATCTCAAAACATATATTTCCGGTGAAATCTTGGTATCAAATTTTTGGGTGCAATACAATATGTTTTCTATACACTATGCACATAGTACGGGTAGAGAAAGTAAAAATAAGAATTTGTTGTGAATTAGACTGCTATAATATTCTAAATACAATGCGCTCACTTTGTAATTTCTTTGTAAAAAGGTCCGTGTGTGTGCGCGTGTGCTCCTGTGTGTCTGTGTGTGTGTGTGTGTGTATGTGTGTGGACACCATAGCGCAAAAACGAAAAGCTCGTTGAATACCAAACGTGGTATTTAGATTGGTATCTTCCAAGGATGCAACATGAAGATTTTCAAGAAAATTCCAACACCCTCAATTAGCCTTTACATGGAAAAAATTAAAATTTTGATTTTCTCAAAAATGATTAACGATTATTACAGATTTACATGACAAATAAAATGTATATCTTGAATTATCTGGGAATAGCCTCTAAACACCTCCTTATTCCGGTTAATTTTTATTGAATTTTTATAACTGATACACAGTAAGAGATAGACAAAACCTTACTACACAAAAAATGTAGATGACGATAAATCACACAATTTATGTCCTACACATTTTTACTTTCTCTATACGTACTATGTACACAGTGTATACAGAAGGAATTGCACTCCACCAAAAAATTCTATACCGAGATTTCATCGGAAGTATAGGTTTCAGGGTCCCCTGCATCCAAAAACAGCGTTTTCAGAAAAAGGTCCGTGTGTGCATGTGAGTGTGTGTGTGTTTGTGTGTGTGTCTGGGTGGGTGTCCATGTGAAAAGTCGGTAAGGCACCAAACTTTGTTTTAATATCTTCTAGGGATGCGACACCAAGATTTTTAGAAAAATTTCCCCACCCCAAACTATCCTTTGTATGGAACTTTTTTCGAAAAATTTGATTTTCTCAAAAGTGGCTTTTGATTAAAATATCATATATTAAAGATATATACACGACAAATAAAATGTATATCTTGAATTTTCTGGGAATAGCCTCTGAAAACTACTTTATTCTGGATAAATTTTACAGAATTTTGCATATCTGCTAAACTTACCACACAAAAAAATGTAGAGCACGTTAAAACACACAATTTATGTTATATATATTTGTTTCGTGGAGTTGATCATTTTGGAGATATTCCTTGTTTTTGGTTTCAGCTTTAAAAAACTTTACTTCTCTCATAGAGGAATTTGTCAGCTCCTGTCCATCCAAACAAATGAACTTCTGTCACATAGAAACCAGCTTTTGACTAGAATTTTAACCTAGTGTACTCCCTTATTTCGCTTCTACTTACAATGAAGCAAGTGATAAGGCTATTTCTGCTAATTTTATCTCTATTGGCATGAAGTAATAGAAGCATAAGCTTGTTAACAATAATTGCTGAAGTGAGTAGTGAAAGTTAAGTAAATAGATCACATCAGATTTTTTTGGATACTTGTCTCCCTGGTCTTCCTTCGGTAGGTTTCGCGCAATTTCGGAAGCAGAGCAGAGCAACAACATTGAGACATCAAGTACCCTATACACCCATAATCTAGTGGCTTCAATGCTACGATATCTTAGTGCCTGTAGAACTAGAGCTGACGCACTTGCACGCACTGACAATCTATTCACCATAATGGTTTGGGCCTCAAAGATTAAAAATTTCTTTGGCTGTCAACAGTGCAGAAAAACAGGCAGACAAGCGAGTCCTTTTTCCTTCAGGCCCTCGGTATCCCGTAAAAATAGCGCCTAAGAAAAAGTGCGCGCATAGTATATAAACATTTTCTGGAGACAGTGCACATATTTAAGTACATAAAAAATTTATTAAGAGCATCAGATAAGTTCCAAATGTAAACAGATGCAGGAAGCACAAATAGAGCTGGGTAGAGTGGCAAGTAAGGGAAAGATTATGGAAAGGGCATTGAAATTTTGGCATAGAATATTGAAATTGGAAGAAAGGAATTTGTTAAAGCAGTGTTTAGTATATCAAGAGAAAAGTTTAAAGAACAAGGAATGGGTAGACTGACTCAGAAACAACCTGGAAAGATTTGAGGATATAGAAATACAAACAATATTTAGTGAAATAACTGAAAAGAGATATTTAGTTTTCTATATACCAATGAAAGTCTCATGGGGAAGGGAAAAGTACATAGATGTGACAAATAAAGAGGAACGAGAAGGTATTGCACGGCTGAAAGCAGGAGTATGGAGATTAAAAGGTTTAAGGATAGGTTTTCCACAAAACCAATGTCCTATATGTGGCGGAAATGAAGATATGGAACACATTTTATTTAAATGTAAAGGGACTGAAATTTGGAGAAAAGAGTACATTAATAAAAAATGGTAGCGGTAGTTGGAATGTTTCAAAAAGATAGTTAGGAGATTGGACACTTCTTATACAAATGAAAAATAAATGGGTATGGACAGTAAATAGACAAAATGGTGTAATAAACTAGAATTAATAAAATATTGTAAAACATGAGTATGACCGGTAAAGAGCCAGAGCTGAACACCGGTCATATTCACCTGTATAAAGCTTAGCATAAATAACTATAAAAATATAAACAGATGCAAAATCGGTGAAGGTAAGAACTATAAGTTCGAATGCCTTGTTACGGTTGAACATTACAGGAAGTGGAGCTTTTTATATGCACTAACTTAACATAAAAATCTGTTGTGTTCAATTCACGTGACTTTCTCTAGCTGTTCCACATATAAACTATTCTTACAAAAATTATCCTTTTATCTACGGCATGCTAATCGGGATAAAATTAGCAAAATTGCTCGTATTACTTGCTTTTTGTAAGCAGAAGGCAAATAAGATAATATATTAGGCTATAGTCAAATAGTTTAAAAGCTAGTGTGAAACAATTGAATTTCGGTTCGCTTTGCATAGTCAGCAGTAAAATATGAAAGACGAAACGAAAGGTGTCTTCACGTTTGAGAAAAACCTACGAAGTTTAAAACCGAAACCAATATCAAGAAATACCCCGAAAACGATTCGCTCTACAAGAAAAAAGCATACTCATAAATTATGTGTTTTAACGAGATCTACATTTTGTGTGAAGCAAGTTTTTATCTGCCTCTTACGTTTTAACCATTATGCAAAATTCTGCAAAAATGAGCCAGCTTCATAGGCTATTCCCAGAAAATTCAAAATAGGTATTTTATTTGTGATATAAATGGCTTTAATATGCAGTGCTGGAACCAAAATCGTTACAGCCATTTTTGAGAAAATCAAAATTTCCAAAAAATTTTCCATGTAAAGAGTAGTTGGGCAAGAGGGATTTTCTTGATAATCTCGTGGCCCAACCTTGGAAATTACCAAGTTTGCTTTTTGAGCTATGCTGTCTACACACACAGATACACACATACACAACCTTTTTCTACAAATACCTTTTTGGACTCAGAGAACCTCAAACATATATTTTTGGTGAAATCTGTATTTAGAATATCTCGATAATACTATACCTTCTCTATCTATTATGCACGTTGAAAACACGGGTTAGAGAAATTAAAATGGGATATATTCGTCGTATATTTATTTTCTTATGGTGCTGAATTATTAATCTAATCAGTTGTATCGTTTCACATTTGCTATGCGTTGAAATTTTAATGCTGATAGATATAAATTCAAATTCATAGAAAATTCCTTTTCTGATAGGTAATTGGCAACATTTTAATGTTCTATTGTTGTAATTTTAACGTTTTGTGCTCAAATATTAAATATATTTTATGGATGCAACACTTGTATGTTTTGAAGATGGATAAGACTGATATATTATACAGTATTTATAGAGAAAAGCTAATTTTTAATTGAATCCTGTTATACATTTTGTTTTCAATTATTATTTGACTGCTTACACTTCTTATTTACAGCTTAACATGGAGTGTGTCATATTAAGTTTATCACATATTTTGTAAATAAGGCAACTTTTTTAGGAATGATAGCAGCGTAATTTGACATTCGTCTCAAACTCGTAATACGAAATGAAGCTCCTGTGCATTTCACAACAGGTTCTTGTCGATATTGTCAGCAAGTTGTTCAGCGTATATTATTATTATTATTATTATTATTATTATTAGTGCTATTGTTGTTATTATCATTAGCAGCATCCTAATCATTTTGCAATTATTATAAGCACAAGATACTTTTGAATAGGGAAATGTGTATGTTTCGCATTCAACAACCTTGTGTCTCACAACTAATTAAAGTTGTTTGAATTGCAGAGGCTGTAAACATATCAAAAGAACATGCAGTAATATTTTAAGTAATGTTTTGGGCTATCAGAAGGTGTGTTCAAGATGGGTGCCGCGTTTGTTGACACCTGATCAAAAGTTGCAAAGAATAACTGTTTCTGTTAAAAATGTGGAGCTCTACCGTAAAAATCCCAGTAAATTTCTGGGATGGCTTATTATCATGGATGAAACTTTTGATACATGACTACACTCCAGAAGGTAAATCACAGTCAAAACAGTGGATTGCGCCAGGTGAACCAACTCCTAAAAAGGCAAAGTAAATTTTGTCGGCTAACAAGGGCATTATTTTGGGGGGGGGGTTTACTTGGAAAAGGGTAAAGTATCACTGGTGACTACTACGCAAGATTACTAAAATGTTTGAGTGATGAGGTGAAAAGAAAAAAGACCTCATTTGGCAAAAAAAAAAAAAGAAAAATCTTGTTTCATCACGACAATGCTCCGACCCATCGTTCAGTCATTACAATGGGAAATATGTGCGAATTAAAGTTCAAATTGCTTGAACATCCATCCTATTTGCCAGATCTAGCGCCCAGTGGCTATCACATGTTACGAAACCTCAAAAAATGTCTTGGAGGTCGAAGATTTCACAGCAACGAGGAGGTCATTGATGCGCTAAATACTATTTTGGGGACCTTGATAAATCGCACTACAGAGATAGTTCAATTAAATTAGAACACCGATATGACAAAGTATTAGCCTGTGTGAGGGTTATGTTGAGAAATAAAGAAAAAAAAAAACAATTAAATGCTAAAATAAGAACTGAAGCTTTCCTGGCGACATGTTAATTCAAAATCTTCTCGGGCTTCTAGCCAGGTAAAAACTTGGCTTGACACCAACGTTTCGAAGAAGTGCATCTTCCTCGTCTTCAGGGTGAATTGAGGAAGATGCACTTCTTCGAAACGTTGGTGTCAAGCCAAGTTTTTACCTGGCTAGAAGCCCGAGAAGATTTTGAATTAAATGCTGTTTTCATTGAGAGGCCCAGGACTTATCAGCCAATCGTCGTAGAAATATACCTAACAGAGTTACGAAGCTGCGACAAAAATTTCGGAGTAGTTCTAGTATAAGCTATAAAACTGTTATATTCGATCAGTGGCGTTTCAAAATAGCCTGTATTGAACTTTTCGAACTTATAGAAATAGGAGTTTTGGCGGAAAATGTACGATAAACCGCATACGCTTTAACTTGAGATTCCTAGATTATAATTAGAAAACGTTTAGTAAATAGACATGTATTGGAGTAATTATAGTAGCTACTCTGCTGACAATACTAATTATTTGTACTAAAACCAAAACAGCTACTTGTCTTTAGAAATAACTATGTATCAGCTAAACTAAGCATAAGGTAGCATCAAATATAGCATTGAACACAAACAATTCCATCAATTTCAATATATTAATAATCCAGAAATAATTTCAGTGTAAAAGTAAACCTTATCTAACAAAATAGATAGCAGATGAATTGGCTAAGGCTGCTGGGATTAATCACAAAGAATTGTCCGATTTAAAATGTCCAAAATCACGGGTGAAGGCTGAATACTGGAAGTTTAGGACACATACACGGAACAGCTACTGGATAAATAATAGCAGAGGACAACTTACTAAGACCATATTCAACAAGGAACATTTCAGAATTATTTTCAATGGTTTTATAACGTTAATATTGGAAATATTTAACAAATGTCTTTATGGTAGTGAACAAACAATGCAGTGTTTAGGAATTGATTATATTATCTTCAAAGATGGAGATCTTTATAAAAAAAGTTATAGAATTGAAATTTTATCCACTAAATTGTAAATGCTTTTATATTACGCTTTCCTTAGTTGGCTACTGTGCGTGCGTGCGTGTCTGGTAGGCTCGTGGTGAGCCTGGGTGTTGTTGCTGTGTACCTACCCTGGTAAGGGTTTAACCACAGGAATGAGGTGATGGTTAAGGTTTTGTTTGAGGTTTCGAGTGTTGGTGTTAAGGAGGTAGCGCTGGTAGGCTCCTCGAGCGGTTGCATTTTCAGGAGCAGCATCCTTACCTCTGCTCCGCTGGTGTTTATTTATTTATTTATTTAAATATGGTGGTTAATTTTGATAGACCTCTCCCTATGGGAGGGGGGGCAGTGCTTTGTTCAGCTATTACGCTGTTGGCTGGTTTAAAGCCGTTGTTACCGGGGGTGCCCGCAAGCCATGCGGGGAACCCGGAACCGCCTTTTTCGGCGTTCAGAGGGTAAGTACTCCCCCAGAGATCTGACAAGAGCGTTCTCATGTTCGCCCAATCTGGCGTAGAATTTTTGAGCCCGGCGCCTAATAACATCTTCCACATATGGGAGAGCCGAAGCTTCATGTTGGCTACTAAGTATGGGTGAATCAATATATTCGTACTCCGTGGTTTAGTGGTTACACAGTTAGCCTCTAAAACCCAAAATTCCAGGATCAAACTTGGCGGAGGGTAATGCTTAGCATTGCTTCCTTCGAAAAGAAGGTAAAGTCAGTGGTCCTGTGATGTTTATATGCAAATTCTGCAATTTCGCTTAGGCAAATCGTAATTTCATCTTACAGTGCCATCTATGGGCGACGGGTTGATCCCTTGTCACTATAGCAAATAGCGGCAAACTCCCGAACTAGAAATTCAAATTCGATCAAGGACACATTGTAACGATGCCTTATGCTCCACTTAGGAGTTAAGGAAATACTAGTGCTAGTATACATAGAATATATTATCCAGAAACTTCACATAAATATTTTATAATTAATTTCCTGGTATCTTAAATTCTATTATATAAACTAATATCCAAAATATTCAAATTTGTAAGCTTCCAGCTTCTGTAAGAGCATACACATAGAAGAATATTTTGCGAAAGTAACCTATATTCAATATCCTCATTTGTAGTGAAATAAGTAAGAAGAAATCTAATTGATTAAATAGAATGGAATTTTATGAATATTTCTATTACTGTTAACTGATCATTTCATCCTGTTTGAGGCAGAAAAGTAAATAAACTATTACTGTAGCTGCAACAATGCATGAAAGTGCTAAAATACTTTATTCAAATACTGCAGCTCTACGTAATGAAGTTAACAGTTAGCACCAATATTCCTACATGACCTGATATTTCAGGCATATGCATAAAAAATCTTGGATGTTCATTTACTTTACATAACGTGCTAATTTCCTCTGTAGTTTACTGAATTTTGTATATATACATATATACAGAAAATTCTTTTCGGATTATTTCAGAAACTAAACCGCAAAAATGTATAACTAATGTTTATTTTCTGTGATGGAAAGTAAAAAAGTTTAATTGGTGAATTAAGGTTTTCTGTTTTGAACATGTATCTTAATTTCACCCCGTTCTGATGAGTATTTTAAAACATAGTTTTCTTGTTGAAAAAGTATATCAATATATGTAAGTACAAATGAGGAAACTGAAATAAAGTATTTTGTAGCGTTTATATCACCATGAGACAAAGAATAATTAAAAATCTTTAAAATTTCGTATACTATATTAATCTAAAGCAGTATTGAACAATTAATACAGTTTACGCAACATTTCAAACATTGAGAAGATTGTTGTTTGAAAATTAAATATTTAACGAACACAAAATATTCCTTTTTCGCTTTATTTAAAAAAACAACCCTGTTAAAAGTTATTTCTTATGTTTCTATCATTTTGCAGAGTGTCCATCTGTGAAAGCACAAATGATCTATATTTAGAACAATCCAGTATATGACTATGTTTATACCTTTAGATAAAATTTACAAAAATATTGTAATAGGATTAACATTTAATGCAACGATCCTATATGCTCAGTGTTTTAAAAATTTGAATTTTCAATATTACTTTATTTTGTAGCAGCATTTGCTTAGTGACGCTGGTATCCGGCAGAATACCATGGTTTATTGCGAAAAACTGTAATTTCAAAGAGAATCAGATAACCTTCTTAGTTGATCTCGCTTTATCTAAATTAACATTATTTTATTATTTACTGTATAATACAAGACTATGCTTAAAGATAAGGCTGGAAAGATTTAGTACTAATGAAGTTTCTCAAGAGTTTGTACTCGTAAAGGTAGAGTAGATTTAAGTTAAATGTTCATAACTCTGTACTTGGGGAGTTTGAATAATAACGAGAGAGCGAACATGTTACTTACACGTTACCAACATGTAATAATGAGCTAATTATGGTAAATGATAAATATCAAAACCGTTCAGCGATTCTTCCCGAGAAACACATCTCGTCTTCTTTTTCAAGATTTACATTTTTCTATCTCTTGTAGATTCATAAAAGAGGTTTTATTATAACCTCTAGATTCTAAAGTAAAGTATAACTTCTTCATATTGTAACATTTGTGTATTTTTAAATGCTAAATCCATTACTATATAGTGATTGACAGAATAAGCTATAGGCCTAAATAAACTATATAGCTTAGAAATTATTTGATATTTTCGTAACTTATTTGTGAATTTTGTTTCTTAAACATCTGCAGTTCAATATGTTCGATGTTTGGGTGTTAAAATTCAAAAACTAATTTAAAAACCTATGTTTGAAGAAATTTGTCATCTTGTAAAACATACTGTAAAGTTTACATTCATCTTATATTTTGCGGAACATCTGAAGTGAAAAGGCTCAATCACTCAGCGTTTTAAAATATATCTCAGATCATAAAATTCCCTAACCAAGTTATACTAACTCACTAATTATTAACATTTACAATATTAGTGTTTGTAAACATACATTGTTTATTGACAACGATTGATTTCAACGCACTTACTTTTAGATATAAGAAGATAAACCTTATTTTAATATCAATAAATATATATTGTCACAACAATGACAAACACAAAACTGCAAGAACAGAATATTTTGAGTGGTTGAATTAATTAAAAGTAGTTTCAATTCTGTACACGGGTTCACTGCTGCTCATAAAGTTTTAAAATGTATTCTTATGGACACTGCACCATATTTTCTTGATGATGATAGAAAAATAAGGCAGTTTTTTGTGTTCAAGTATTATAAATCTTTCTGCTATATTTAAACGCTCAGCAATTAATCGTCGTTTACACTTCGTACCATTTCAAGAAGAAAGCTGGGCTAATGAGGCTATGAAGGAGAGGATGCTGTTGTAAAAACAGAGTAATTTAATATAAAGAACAGCACATTTTATACCAATAACGCCTTTCAGTTCATAAACACTCCAGTTAATGCATTATATTTTCTGCAAATGGTTTGGGGCACTTATATCCCTCATGCTTGTAATATCAGAAAAATTACCATTTTGCAGCGATATTTGCTCTACGGTATCACAGATGTTTGCTTTACGTTTAGCGCTAAAATCAGAAAAGCCTTCAAAATATGTAAATTTAAGACAAATAGTTAATTACTTAAGCACGCATTTTGAAGTTTCATTTTTTGTTATGCTTACTTATTGAAACAACAACAACAATAATAACAACAACTCATACAGGCTACTAACAAAATGAAAGCAATACCGAAATAAGTAACCATAGGTTCATGTATTCAGTATTTCCTTCAAAATAGTTCCCTTCTGTTGCCATAAACTTTTGCCAACAGTGAAACAGATATCTGAAACCTGATCAGTAGTCTCCTTAAATTTGCAATTACTTTTTAGCGCTCATAAATCTTTGGAAATCGTTTATGTCAGATATAAACACTTTTGTCGTTTCTGCTTCAGCACAAGCTCTTGAAGCTCTCTGAATGTTTTCGAAGGAGACATGTGACTAAAATACAATTGGACATATCCATGTTGTTTTGTGCCTTACATTCTGAATGGCGTCTGGGTAACTCAGTTGGTTAGACGCTGACCTAATCTCAAAGTCGTGCGTTCAAACCGGACCGATTCCGGTGGTTTTTAAGTATGATTAAAATAGACGCCCCATTTCTGTAGATTTACTAGTAAATGAAAGAACTCCTGCGGGACGAAATCCCGGCACACCCACAGCGCTTATGTGATCCTGGCAATTTACAGTGTCATTAACAAACAAATAGTTTTTGCATTCTGAATGCGAGGGACAACTATTACGGAGAAAAAGTCTTGTGTGTTCTAATCACGTGAGTTTTTCTACCTATCCTGCAAAAAACCTATTCTTAGAAAAGAGTATTCTTCATGCAAGTAATAAGATCAATTCTGCGCATGAAGAAACATGGAAGGAAATGGTCTTATTACTTGCTTACTTGTAAACAGAAGAGAGTTCATGAGGCTAAAACGATATTAAAATCTTTAACAGTGTCTAGCTATGCGATTATGATTGAAATTCGGTTCTCTTTCTATTGCTAGCAGTAAAACATGGATATGAAACGGATAGGGAGTTCCTACTTGAGAAAGGTTTAGCTACGTTTAACTCGTGCTGGGATTTCGTCATGCAGATTCTTTTGCACGCCAGTTCTATAAAACCATCGGTCCGAGGAGGGTTTGAACCCGCGACCTTGAGATCAAAAGGCCAGCCCCTAAACAATTGAGCTACCTAGGTGGACAAGAAATATATTAGTATTTTAAAACTGAAACCAACGACAGAGAATGTCTCGAAAATAGTTAGCTCTACAGATAAGTAGTATATATAAGTTAGGTGTTTTAATGGATCTTAAATATGTATCTGTAGTAAGCTTTTCCTCTCTCTTATCAATTACCATTACACAAAATTCATGCGAATGAAGAGAATTTCAGGGATATTCCTAAGTTCAGGATCAACATTTTATTTGCAATGTGAACAACTTTAAAATACATTAATATAAATCCTTAAACAATTTTAGAAAACCAAAAATGTTCAAATATGTTCAATGAAAAATATTGTCGGGGGGGGATTTCCTGAAAGTCCTTGAGGCGTATCCTTGGAAGATGCTGAACTGAAATATCAAGTTTGATGTAAAACCAACTTTTTGTTTTTGGATATTCGTGTTCATAGAAATATTTACTCACCCAATGCGCGCACATGTTTCTAAAATTCTAATGTGTTGCTTTCATATCACACTCTATTTCTATTAAAAATTATTGTTCAAAAGCTTGTTCTTCAATCTACTTCGTGATAATCGAGATAAACATTAGCATGAATAGTCTTATTACTTGCTTCCTTGTAAGTGGAAGGGAAATAAAGGAATACAAAAAGCTAAAGTGAAGGTCAACTACTTTTTAAAGCTGGTTGCTATATGGTTGAAATCCATTTCTTTGCATGTTTACAAATTTCCACATGAGAAAAGTATTTAGCATTTCAAAACTGTAACCAATAACTGGCAAAATCGGAAATGGTCCACTCCACGAGAAAAGGTATATAACATACATTGTGCGTTTTAAGATCAAAACTTTTAGCGTATAAGTTTTTGTCTATCTCTTACAGTTTACCAATTATGCAAAATTCAACAAATTTCATCCAGAATAAAGAGGCCTTCAGAGGCTATTACCAGAAAATACAAGATATGCGTCGTGTAAATATGTTTAATATATAGTATTTTAATTACAATTTTTAGCCATTTTTGAAAACATAAAATGTTTGAAATTATTTTCTTGTAAAGGGTAGTTTGAGGTAGGGAATTTTTGTCAACAATTTCGTGTTGCATACGTGGAAGATACTAAAATTAAATAAGAAGTTTGATATTTTATGATGTTTAGTTTTTAAGTTATCGTGTTCAGAGACACGTGGACATACTCACAGACTTTCTATTTTTTTTTAAACACGTGCAGTTTTTTCTAAGACGTGCAGTTCCGGTGAAATCATTATATACAATTTTTGGTGAAATGCAATACTTTCTCTATGTGCCATGTACAATGTATAACATAATTTTTAATTCAGGGTTTTTCAAAACATGTATTTACGGAGAAATTTCAGTATCGAATATTTGGGTGCTACTATAGTACATAGTGCTTGAGAAACTAAAACTCTCTTGAAAAAATCATTCCGGCAACCTTGAACTTAGTGCTATAGTTATAATCATAAAAGCACATGTCTTTCAAAAGAGATATTAGAGATGTTATTCTCTATTCACACATTTCTGGCATGCTTTCAGGAAATGGTCATTCACCCTCTAGAGTTGAATATCCGAGATAGAGTGAATTTCTCGCAGTGCGATTTATTTTATTTATAATGTATGGTGGTTTTTGTACGAAGATTTCAAGTTCTCCCAAGGGTAAAATCAGATAGAGTTATATCAGGGGACCTTGGAGGCCATAATCGTCTTTTAACTAAACTAATTTCAAAGATGTTTTGGGTTAAATTTAACGACTCAAGAGCGATAGGTTATTTGACACTATTGATGTTGGGTATAAAATGTAGATTCTGCCAAGAAGATGCGCTGAAAATTAAAAACAGAAGCATGACAGATACTTCTATCATTGAAGCCTCTTGTTCTCTGCTCTCCAATCCTTTTTGAAAGAATACCGTCTAGAGGGAGCATATTTGATATTTTGCACGATTTTCACCTCCCGTTAACGCTCTATAAATTACCGTTTAGTACCAAAAACTTGCTGCTTCAGGGAATCCTTACATATGCGCATAAAGAATTTTTAATGTATTTACCAATTTTAAACTACGATCCATCGCTGTGCCAGTTACCAGGTAAAGGCAGTGGAGATACTCAGGAGCATGTCACGAAAAATACATAGATGAACTCGCCTTCAATTTCCCCTCTGTTTGGCAAGAAGCCTTGCGTGCGAGAAAGGTGCGTGTCTTTTGGCGAAAATCATACGCTCGTGCCGTGCAAATATAAACACAAAAAGTAGGGGATATTCGGCGCTCACGAAATACTAGTGTAGTACAAAAGAAATGCTTCCCTCTCTCTCGTGGTCCAACCTGTTAGGGTGGGCCAACAGCATCCACCCTTGCACTTGGGAGCGAAGCTTATTTAAAAAGGAATTGGGAGGGGAGAAGGACCCTCTAACTCTATTCATTGCCGAAAACTCTTCCAATAACTTTCGTAGACTTTGCGAGATGAAAAGGACCCTCTTTGTGTTTTTATTGCACCTCAAAGCGGTACACAGAGACACGCGACCGCACAGGTGCAGATACCAGAAAATAAAAACACTACTGTAACCTTTAAACATACTCTTTCATGATATCAACTCACATTGTATATGTAAGGAATACGAATGGTCTGAAGGTTTCACGGGTGAATTGATGTGGTTTAAGAGACCATTACTTGCCTTTCAGTCATCTGATGTTATTCTTCATATAAACTAGAAATTCAGTTGATAAAGTCATTAGCAGAGGTACATTCAATTACAATAGGTATAAATCTGTGGTTGGCTCCACAGATTTCTGAGGTGTTCCATTCATATGACTTTCTCCACATCTCTGTAACAAATTATTATTAAAAATCATATTCTTCTATATATGTTGTTATCGAGATAAACATTAGCAGTAATTGTCTTAATTGCTTGCTTTCTTAAGTAGAAGGGAAATAAAGGAATACATTAGGCTAAAACGATAGTCAAATCTTTTAAAACTGCTTGCTATTGGTTGAAATCTGTTTCTACGAATGACTTTCCGTGTGAGAAAAGTTTTAAGTATTTCCAATCAGAAATAAATAACAAGGAATATCTCAGAAATGGTCAATTGAACGAAAAAAAAAGTATATAACATAAATTGTGTGTTTTAATGTGGCCTACATTTTCTGTGTGGTAAGTTTCTGCCTAACTCTTACGGTTTAGGAGTTAAGTAAAATTCAGCAAAATTGATTCAGAATAAAGACATCTCTAGAGGCTATTCCCAGAAAATTCAAGATATACATTTTATATTTTTACTTTCTCTATACCCACTATGTGCATAGTGTATAGAGAAGGTATTGCACTTCACCCAAAAAGTCGATACCAAGATTTCACCGGAAATATATGTTTTAGGGTCCCCTTTATCTAAAAAAAATCATTTTGGGAAAAAGGTCCGCCTGAGTGTGTCTGTGAGTCTGTGTGTGTGTGTGAGTGTCGGTGTCTGTGAACACGATAACTCAAAAACGAAAAGTAGGTAAAATACCAAACTTGGTATTTAAGTTTAGTACCTTCCAGGGATGCGACACGAAGATTTTGAGAAAAATCCCCCCACCCCAACTACCCTTTACATGGAACTGTTTTCGAAAAGTTTGATTTTTTCAAAAATGGCTCTAACGATTTTGATTAATAAAATGCATATCTTGAATTTTCTGGGAATAGCCTCTGAAGAGTAGTTTATTCTGGATGAATTTGACTGAATTTTGAATAACTGTTAAACCGTAAGAGATGGACAAAACTTACTACACACGTTAAAACACACAATTTATGTTATATACATTTTTTTCGTGGAGTTCGTCATTTTTGGGACATTCCTTTATTTTTGGTTTGTGCTATGAAAAACTTACACTTTTCTCATACAGGAATTTGTCAACTGATATCCATACAAACAAAGGAAATGCAGTGACATAGCAACCAGCTTTTGATTATCACTTTAATCTATGTTACTCCCTTATTTCTGATTTGCATGATGTAAATAGAAGTATAAGCTTTTTAAGAATAATTTGTTGCAGGGATATAGAGAAAGTCATGTGAATGGAACATATAAGATTTTTAATATGCTGTATTTTAATCAAATTCGTTGGAGCCGTTTTTGAGAAGATCAAAATTTTCGAAACTTTTTCCATGTAAAGGGTAGTTTGGGGTGGGGGGATTTTTATCAAAATCTTCGCGTCGCATCTCTGGAAGACACCAAGTCTAAATACCGAGTTTGGTATTTCACCGATTTTGAGTTTTTGAGTTATCGTGTTCACACACACATACACACACAGACCTTTTTCTATGGGACCCTAAATCGTGTATTTCCGGTGAATTCTCGGTATCGAATTTTTGGGTGGAGTGCAGTACCTTCTCTATACATTATGCACATAGTACGTGTAGAGAAAGTATACATTTCAAGAATGGTAACAATTTATACACATAATCATGTGTTAAATACGCTACAGAGAATATTAAATAAGTAGCTGAATTTAAATTAGAAGACGAATTAAGAGAACTGCATAAAGGAAAAACAAATACTTGCGTTAAATTGCTACAAACAATCGCCAAACTAAAGACATACATACCGTATTTATACATCTAGAAAATACCTCACTTTGTATATTAGAGGCACAGAAAAACATATGTTTAAAGGGGCTACAATATTAAAAATTTACTGCTAATATGACATTTATAGCACAGAATGTTAGTGAAATAAGGGACCTAGCTATACAAAATGTATTATATTATGAAAGAAAGGTTTACTTAATTAACCCAACTTAAAAACATACAAAATTAAAATGTTATCAATAGGTTAAAATGTCTTGTAATAAATGAAGTGATTACACAGAAAATACTTATATGTAAAATGCCTATAAATGTTGGAATAAACTAGAGCAGAATGCATTTGGTGAGGTCGTGGGGGAATTGAATTACTTTAGGCACTTGGAATGTAATACACGAGTAGTAAGTCAAGAAATGAAACAGAGAATAGGAGTGAGAAAAGAATCTTTAATAGAATGCAGATTTTCTGCCAAGACTTGCAAGAACAGCTATGGGAGACATCATTCAACAGAAAACATTGCGAGGAATTTACAAAAAAAATGTGTTCCTTCACATAGCTTTCTCTACTTGTTCTGCCGACAAACTAAGAGTATTCTTTTATATACATCATGCTAATCGAGTTAAACATTAACTTCCTTGTAAGCTAAACGAAAATAAGGCAATACATTAGACTAAAGTGATACTCAAATCGTTTAAGAGCTATCGCAATGTGATACAATTGAAATTCGGTTATCTTTGTATAGCCAGGAGTAAAATAAGAGGGATCTGAAATGAATGACGGCTCTCCGTATATGAAAAGTTTTTAAGTATTTTAAAATGGAAATCCATAACGATGATTATTTCGGAAATTGTTAGCTCTACAAAAAATGCATTCTATATTATATTTTTATGCAGCAAGTGTTTGTTTATCTCCTACAGTTTATCAGTTATAAAACATCACCCAGAAAGAAGAGGTCTTCAGAGGCTACTCCCAAAAATTCAACGTAAGCATTTTATTTTCCACAAAAGAATTACATTTTAATCAACGAGGAACCAGTGTTGAGACAATAAAGAATTTCGAAAAATGTTTATGTAAGGGATAGTTGGGTGGAAGGAAATTCTTAAAAAAGCTTCATATCGTATCCTTGGGAAAGCGCCATGGTATTTAACCACTTTTCATTTTTGATCTATGCCGTTCATAGACAAACACGCGTGCGCACGGACACACGCACACACATCCTGACTTTTCTTTAAAAGGACGGCATCTTGTGATACTTTGGGTATGCAGAAGCTGAAGGGTGAAAAATGTAGAAACAAACCAAGGAATTAACGTGCGTTAGAAGAATAAAGTTGGTATTAAGCAGTAAATAACGCGAAATTGTTTTGGAAATGTGAATTAAGAAGTGTTTGTTAATGAAGGAATGGAAAGAAGTAGTAAAATGGCGAACATGGAACAGAGACAAGGAACAGAGAAACAAGGGAAAAAGGAAAGATACAGGGAGTTGTGGTTGTAGCAGAGGACTGTCTTGTATATTCTGAAGACAACTGAAGTGTGGTATAGAGTTATAGCTAATATATTCCTTCAAGTTTGTACTTAATGGTTTAATAAGGTGATTCTTATGAACATGATGACATTCTGGACTCTGGAAAATGGCGCGCTTCATCCAAATATAGCGTCATCTAAATTAAATCTTCTGTTGTTCAATTCACTTCAAAGAATTCCTTGGTCCTTCAATGGGGCCTATGAAAGTGGAAATGTAATACCCAAATAAAAGATATCTCAATTTTTCACACTATTAGCAGTCAGTGTAGATGGCAATTTCTTCTGGTTTAGTGTCCTTTCAGTAAAACACTTTCCATGAGAGCGAAGAACTTTAGTTTGAATTTTGCTAGGTCCTCTTAAAGAGCCATTAAGACTTCTGCCGGTAGGAAATTGAATCGAGCTGTAAAATTAAACGTGCTCTAGGAAACGAAATATAACTGAATTGGGGTAAAGATAGACATATACTAGGGTCAGCTAATAAGTCCGGGGCCTCTCAATCAAAACAGCATTTATTTTCTTTTTTCTTATTTCTCAACAAAATCTCCAGAAAGGCTAATACATTTGTCATATCGGTGTTCTAATTTAACTCATTAAATTTAATTCAATTAAACTTAATTAAACAATTAGCGCAATTTATCAAGGTCCTCAAAATAGCTGTTTACCGAATCAATAATCTCGTTGCTGTGAAATGTTCGTCCTTCAAGAAATTTTTTGAGATTTGGGAACATGTGATAGTCACTGGGTGCTAGATCTGGCAAATAAGGCGGATGGTCAAGCAATTCCAACTTTAATTCGCAGATTTTTCCCATTGCAATGACTGAACAATGGGCTGGAGCATTGTCGTAATGAAACAAGAATGTTTTTTTTTGCCAAATGAGGTTTTTTCTTTTCACCGCTTCACTCAAACCTTGTAGTAAACTAGTAGTCACCACTGATACTTTTACCGTTTTCCAAGTAATCGATAAAAATAATTCCCTGTGCATCCCAGAAAACACTCGCCATAACCTTGTTAGTGGACAAAATTAACTTTTTCTTTTTTGGAGTTGGTTCGCCTGGCGCAATCCACTGTTTTGACTGTGATTTAATTTCTGGAGTGTAGTGCTGTATCCAAATGTCATCCATGGTAATAAGCCGTCTCAAAAATTCACTGGGATTTTTACGGTAGAGCTTCACATTCTTAACAGAAACAGTTTTTCATTGCAACTTTGGATCAGGTGTCAACAAACACGACACCCATCTTGCATAGATCTTGTGAAAGCCCAAAACATTACTTAAAATATTAATTGCACGTTCTTTTGATATGTTTACAGCCTCTGCTATCTCAAACAACTTTAACCTGCGGTCTTCCAATACTAAACAATGAATTTTTTCAATGATCTCTGGAGTTGTCACTTCTACAGGGCATTCCAGAGCGAGGTTCGCCACTTGTGCTCGGCCGTCCCATTTTAAACTCTGCAACCTACCTTTTAATCATTAAATATGAAGGGGCAGAGTCTTTTAATGTACTGTTCATTTCCTCCTTGATTTCTTTTGGCGTTAAGCCTTTCATATGGAAGTATTTAATCACTGCTCGTTTTTTCAAATCCTCCATTTTCGTGAAAACTCTAAAGTTGTCTGGTTTAAAATGATGTCATTCAAAAACTAAACAAGATACTGACCTGTAACTATGGATACAAGCTGGTCTAAAGATAAAATATACGATGCTACCGTCCAACTGGCCTAGTGGTGCCATATCTGGAAGTCCGGGACTCGTAGATGTTCATCTCAGAAACAAAGAAAAGATCATGATTGTCACGTTGGAGGTTGGAGGTCACGTAGTGACAGACAATTCTGGTTGGAGAATTTGACTTAGATGAAGACTGTCGGAATTTACACAGTGGGAGAAGCTAACAAAAAGAAAAATGTTTAAGTCCTACTAGAAGCAGATTAGCATGCTAGGATCAACTGGCTGCCCAAAGGAACTGGCAACACATGGGAAATTTCCTGGTTACTGTGCGCGAAGCCAGTTCAATTTTGCTGAGTTAGAGCCAACTTATATCTATTTTGTTCTCTTTCTTTAGCTTTTTCCTTCTTTTTATCACCTTTAACATGCATCCGATATATGAGTGCACGGTCAAATACATTTTATTGATATCAAATTATTAAGGTACCTATCTATCTACTAAGGTTTCTTCCTTTGACTAGTCATTGCTGAATTAATGTAACGGCAATGAGATCAATGGCAACTGTACGTCTGCTTCACACCACATTTTTGACAGTGCTTAATCAGATTTGAAAAATGCAAAGTTTAGAAACGAGGTATTGCGGCAGCTAGAATTTATCAGCTGAATGACAGTAGACTCCGATCGTCGTGTTGTTGCTTACGGATATATACATGAAAGACTCAACTCAAAAGCAGTCCTCCTTTCTTTCTATACTCTCCTTTGTTTGTTCAGTGTTGTTCAACTAAAATGCGCCTTCCATGCATTTAACTGTGATTTTAGTATCATGAGTTCATCTTTGATTTAAAACTATCCGCAGTTCCTTTATTATGACGTAATTTTAATATTACAGGGATGTACAAAGTAAAGAGTATTACTCTCACCCAGAGATATCAACTGGTGCATTTTGAAATTTGTTTTTGAAGAGCTGCTACCCTCTTATTTACTTGCTCTATTTAGTACATAGGTAGAGAAGGTATTGTATTCCACTCAAAAATTCGATGCCGAAATTTCATTGTAAATATAAGTTTTCGTATCCCCTGAATAAAAAAAAAACATTTTTAGAAAAAGGTCCGTGGTTTGGGAATGTATGTTTCATGTTTCAGTGAACACGATAACTCAAATGAAGAGTCGGTTAAATACAAACTTAATATTTAAGTTCAACATCTGCCAAGATTGCGACACATAGATTTTCAAGAAAATACTCCCCACCCCTAACTACCCTGTATATGGAAAATATTTGAAAATCTCGATTTTCTCAAGAATGACTATAATGATGTTTATTTTCCCTACACATACTATGTACATACCGCATAGAGAAGGTATTGTATTGCACCTAAAAATTCGATATTTCACCAGAAATATATCATTTGGGTCCCCCTGAATCCAAAAAAGGCATTTGTACAAACATTTTCGTCTGTGTGTCTGTGTGTGTGTGTGTGTCTGTGGGCAGCATTGCTCAAAAACGAAGAGACCGTTAAATACCAAACTTGATATTTAAGGATAGGACACGAAATTTTTAAGAAAATCCCCCACGCCCAACTAACCTTTACATAAACATTTTGATTCTCTCAAAAATTGTTGTAACTATTTTGAATAAAATATCGTGTATTATTTATAAGGCAAATAAAACGTATATATTGAATTTTCTAGGAATAGCTTCTGAAGACTACTTTATTCTGGATGTATTTTATGGAATTTTGCATAATGCTAAACCGTAAGAGACCGACAAAAACTACCCACACAAAAAATGTAGAGCACTTCAAAAAACACAAGTTATGTTATATGCAATTTTTTTCGTGGAGTTGATAGTTTTTTTTTTATGTTCCTTGTTTTACTCTTAAAAAACATACTTTTCTCATACAGGAATTTTTCAACTTCTGTACGTGCAAACAAAAGAACTTCAGTCACATAGCAACCAGCTTTTGATTATCACTTTAACCTATGGTACCCCCTTATTTCTCTTCTACTTACAAGGAAGCAAGTAATAAGACTAATTCTGCTAATTTTTTCTCGATTAACATCAGGTAAAAAAAAAAAAAAGGTACTAGATTTTTAAGAATAATTTGTCCTTGAGATGTAGAGAAAATCATGTGAATGGATCACATCAGATTTTTTTCCTTTCTACTTACAGTGAAGCAAGTAATAGACTAATTCTGCTAATGCTTATTTCGATTAACATGAAGCACTTAAAAGAATAACCTTTTGAAAGCAAAGTTTATTTTCGGAACAGATGAGAAAATAATGTGAATGGAAATCATCAGATTTAATTTTTTTTTATTTTATACTTCCAATATTACAGGGCTAGTTTTCTCAAGTATCAACAAGGAGTTTCCACAGTTTTCTGTTTTGTTTCATTCTGTCTTAACTCTGCTGATTTTTTGGAGTTTTGAGCAGATTTCCTCTCGCAGTACTCAAACTTTGGGTGTCCACCATTCTCATTCCGGATGTTGCAAGTTCAAATCCTGTTTGGAATAAACGGGTAAATTTATTTTTGCCGCAGTTTCTCCTTTTCCTAGGAAGACAAATGCTGAGTTCGTCTGAAACATATGCATCCCATTTGTGTATCTCATTTCGACATGTCTTAGGGTTAGTAGTAGAGTCCTGTTCACTCCTCGGGAAAGCAAAGAACTTTATTAAAGAAGGATCATCGACTTTATCTCATTACAATACTTCCCTGCCATCTCTGCTTCAGCTTGCACCACCAAGTCATCCCTATCTGCTTGAGTCTTGGGGAATATATTCAGAGACCATTCTTGTAATATTACCATTTGCCCTCCTGAGTATGTGACCACTTTCTGAACTTAATTTCTTTGCCGCTTTCCTTTTGATTTACTCAAATTACCATAATATTTCTCAGAGATCTATTTATAAAAGTTTGCAATTTCTTTTCAATTTATGTTGTGTGTTACATGTTTCAACTCCTTACAAGAGTACAGTGTTTACGTTTGTATTGAATAATTTGAGTTTTGTGGAAATTGGTTTAGATCACCAAATGAATATAAATACACATCCTGCATTTTTCATCTTTCATCGAAGTCTCGTAGCTGCATTGCTACGAGATATAAAAACTCTTCTACTTGTTCAAGTGAATTATAGGTTACAGAACATTCATTAACAAATATTTTACTCACAAATTTGGATTAGGTTTTCGATGTTCAAGAATACTCATATAACTTCGGAAGTCTGTAAACGCATTATTAACATCTGTGAAAATAATCATTAATGACTACCAAAAGCGTGGTTCACTAAAACCCACTTCAAGGTAATTTGGTCCAAATAGTAACAAACTCATTATAAATTAATGTTAACCTTGTATTTTACATAGTATTTTGAGACTCAATATAATATAATTTTTATAATAAAGTAAAAGGATATATATTTTCCTCAGAGTTATCAAAATAAAAGAAAGCTCACTGCTTATTCTTCGTCATTATTTTGTCATTGTGTTAAAATATGAAAAACATGTTACATGCAATCTCCTGCAATTCTCAGTCAAGGACAAATAGAAAGTAGTTGTTTGTTGAATGAATGTTTATCATAAGATTAACTATAGAATTGCAGATTTCTATGTAGTAAAAATACAGTGTTGTTGCCATAGCTTGCTCAATTGGATCAATGAAGTTGTCTTACGGTCATTCTTCAGCCATGTTGTGTAACATCCAGACATTTTAAAATATATCGAACTGTGATAGGTAAATTATTTTTCATTAATGAACAGACCAGTTGTATAGTAAAAAGTAAAACCATTTGCACATTAAAGAGGAAAATATTCATTTGACTTACTTTTTTTTCACAACCCATATGAAGGCTGTATTAAATTCTGTTAAACTGAAAAAAAACGTAATTTAAAAAACATAAGTGCAAAGATCAAGCACAGCTCTAAAGTTTGATGAGCTCCATTCACTCTGCTTTCTATAACTATTCTACAAACAAATTATTCTTATAAAGGAATATTCTTCTATCTGTTCTGGCTAATCAAAATTCGCAGTAACGGTCTTATCATTTGCTTCCTTGTAACTAAAAGAAAATAAGGGAATACAGTAGGATAGAGCGATGGTCAAATCCTTAAAAGTTGTCGCTATGCGCTTGACTTGAAATTCGGTTTTATTTGCATGACCAGGAATAAAACAAGAGAGATATGAAACGGATAAGAGCTTTCCTTTTGATAAAAGTAACAAATATTTTAAAATTGTAACCAACAACAAGGAAAGTCTCGGAAATCGCTAACTGTGCAAAAAATAAAAGTATTGGACATAAATTTTGTGTTTTAACGAGATACATTTTATGTGTAGTAACTGTTTGTGTATATACAATATATAAGCTATACAAAATGAAGAGTATTTCAGAGGATACTCCTAGAAAATTTAAGATAAACGTTTTATTTGTCATGTATAAATATGTTTAACATAGGGTAGTTTATCAAAATCGTTAGAGCCAGTTTGAAAAAAATAAAAATTTTCGAAATATTTTCCATGTTAAGGGTAGTTAAAAGTGAGAGGAATTATTTATTAAAAGTTTTCGTCCTCTTCAAGTGTCGCATCATTGAAAGAAGCTGAAGTTAAATACCAGATTTGGTATTTTATCTACATTTCGCCTTTGGAATATCCTGCTCACACATGCCAGCGCGAACGTACTTTTTTTAATACAAGGAATCTAAAACGTGTAATTGCAGTGAAATCCCGATATCTAATTTTTAGGTGGAGTGTAATACTTTCTCTACCTATGTACTATTTACTATGTAAGAAGTAGAAAGTAATATGTATTGTCTTTTACAAATATTGATACTTGATAAAAATATTGGTACTATTGATACATTACATCAAAATGGGAGGCATTTTATTTCTAGTGACATGTCCTACATTTCTGTCGTATTAAAAAGGAATTAAAGGAATTAAATTCATCTATAAACCATTCACAACTTATTTTCTTCAATTTTGATAGAAATCAGGTATTCCATAATTTTATAAGACGTTTCATTATTAGAGTAGGTAACTTCGGTTTTATAGGGAATACTTGTAAGAGCAGTTTGAGAAACAAGAGTAGGTTCTAATTCGCCAAAACCTTCCTGAGGTATACTAAAAATTAAGTTTATTTTTGATGAATCTGAGTGAAAACGTTTCCTTAAAGATTGTTTCAAAATTCAACTAAACTACTTTAAATGCCCTAATTTCTTGGTGTTGTCCAGTTTTTTAAAGTTTCAAATAGTAGCTTCGCATAAAAATAAACTTATTCATAAAGAAGGCTAATTACAGAGTCAGTTCATTTTACAACACCATCCAATACTTGACGAAAATATTCTTGCTTCAGAAAAAAGCAATATCTCCATTTGCAGACATTCTATTAAATGTAGGAAATTTGAGTAATGCTTTAGCGCATTTAAACATGTTTCGGGTGGTAATTACACTAATTATATTTAAAGAGAATTTTACTGCGAATTTCAAAATGCGCATAGCAATTATGGCATAATTAAATGCATGCTATTAGACGCGTGCTTAGGAAGCACACCTAAGATTTTCTTTCTGAATCATAATAATAATAATAATAAAAATAATAATAATAATAATACTAAAAAAATAATGATAATTAGGTGCCTATTCTTTACGACCAAAATTTTAAGAAACACAGAGTTAAGAAATGTTAACCCATTAATAATCTTGTTTAATAAACGTTATTGTTGTATCCTCTACTCTAATAAATAGAGAAAGTATTGTGCTCTACCAAAAAGCCTCTGAAAAGTTTCACCATAAATATATAATTTGAGATCCCCCTCCAAAAAATAAAGGAAAAAACAATTTTTTTTTAGAAAAAAGCCCATGTGGTATATGTGAACAGCATAACTCAAAACGTAAAGTCGTTTAAATGCCAAACTTGAAATTTAAGTGCAGCATCCTTCAAGGATGCGACAACAGTTTCCAAGAAAATTCCCTCCAACCCCAATTACCCCTTACGTGGACCTTTTTATAATACCTACTTTTATTTTCTCAAAAATGGCTATTGATTTTGATTAAAATATTCTATGTTTTGTGTAGTTCCATGAAATTAGATGCACATTTTTAATTATATGAAAACAGCCTCTGAAGATTCTCTTCATCCTAGATAGCTTAAACCGCAAGAGACACATGAAACCTTTGTAAATAAAAAATTAAAGATTTCTTTAGACACGAATATATAATTGTTTATACAGTTAACCATTTCCTTGTTATTTGGCTTCAGTTTTTCCAATACTTATATTCATCTCTGATGGGGAGTCGTCTTTTGTTTTGTTTCATCAGCTAGTGACCACCTCTCTAAGAATTTCACTTTTGCGAAATCTGTGTATCACCACATTCACAAGAAAATATGTAATGAAATTGTTTCTGCAAACGTTTATCTCGACTATCGTGAAGAAGAATAAGCATCTTTAATTTATTCAACAATGGTTAGAGAATTTAATACACAATATTTTTCATTGTATCGTTTGTCATTTTGGTCACCAAAACCAACATTCAGGCTGGGAGAAGCATAATTGCTGATCAAAATATTTCCTTGTTTTGGCTGGATGATCTCTGGTTTGCTAGAATAAGACCCACAAGGACTATCATGTTACACATTTAATATTATTTTCCATTCAAACTGATTATGCTTTGTCCTTTATGCACATCTCAAATTTAAGAAAGCAGAACAAGTTTCTTTCCCAATAAGTGCGTATATGTCTGTCTTTCTCTCGCTCTCACACACACACACACACACACACACACACACAGAAAACTTAATATTTTCAAGAATTTATACTTTAAATGCAAACATATGAAGAGTTACATTAAGAAGTGCAATTGACTAGTTCAATGTGCAATGAAATACTTGACGATAAAATAAACCCGTTGATTATGGCAGATTATTCCGATTTAACCCGAGTCAAAAGCAGACCAGAAGATACGATAGAATGTTAATCTTAGGGTTCTTTGGGCAGAAACGCGTATTTAATACTAGTTTACTTGTTAATATTGAAATCGATAGCAGAAATTAGGAATCTGTGGTTGACAATCGCGGTGGCTTTGAAAATCATCCACAAAGCGGTAGCGAAAGGGAACGTTTGAACTTTGCTAGATACATAGCTAGTCAGAATTCCTTGCGAATCTCCAATATGGCAGAATGTTGACGTTCGCCATTTGTTAGGGTTCGGTAAACTTCAAGAAACAGTATTCTAGCAAAAGTAAAGTAAAAGCAAGAATATATAAGAATAAAGGAACATCATGACTCGTCATTCAGCTGTAACTTGAAAGAAATATGCAGTAACTCTAGTATTTATTTGCTTCCAATAAATAAGTAAAACTAAATAGTAAAGCAATAAATATCAACAGATTATATTACTGTATTAATTTTTGAAAGTAGTAAACGTAATCACGGAACATCTGGTAATATTTTGAAACGATATTTGCTAACCTTTATCAACATAAATGGACGAATATTTCAAAAAGCAATGTGTATTAACGGGGAGAAAATACTCATTTTAACATGCAGAAAGAAGAAAAAAATCTGATGTGTTCCATGCATAATGACTTCTGAAAACAAATTATTATTATTATACAAATTGATTTTTAAATATCATGCTAATAAAAGTAATACACTACGAAAAAGCAACAGTCAAAACTTTGTAAAGCTCTCACTGATAGACATCGAATTCAATTCTCTTTCCATGGCCAGGAGCAAAACAAAAGAGAGATGAAACGGAGAAAAGCTTAAGTATTTTTAAACTGAAACCAGTATTACATCGCATATCGTTAACTGTATTAAAAATGTACGACTTATATTGTGTTATAACGAAATCTTTTTTGTTTTTTTTTTGTATTTTTGTTTAACAGTTATTCAAAAGACATTTAGAATAAAGAGGACTTCAGAACCTATTCCTAGAAAATTTAAGATATACCTACAGTTTAATTTTCATTCAAAATATCGGTAATGTAATCAAAATAAAGGTATTTTTAAGAAAATCAAAACTTTCGAAGATGTTTTCATATAAAGCATTGTTTCGGGTGGAAAGTACCCTTGAAATCTTCGTGTCGCATTTTTGAAAGATGCTGGAAAATGCTGGACTAGAATATGAAGTTTGGTATTTTACAAAGTTTTGGTTTTTCAGTTATTGTGATTATAGATAAGAGACACAAACATACACACCTACACCTTTTTTTAAAAATGTTTTTTTTTTAATCAGGGTACCTCAAAAGATATATTTTCGGTTCAATCTCAGTATGGAATTTTGCATGGAATACAATACCATCTCTACCTTTTATGTACACAGCAGATACGTGAAGAGAAAGAAATATTTTATGTGCCCTGAAAGATCTTCTTATATTTCAATTAATGCGTTCTGGAAAAAAAATTATATTGCAATTTGTGTGAGCTGAAATGATCCAAGGTGTTTACTTATATATGTTGAGTAATCTTTAGAAGGTGTTGACAATTTTCTAAATGTTCGTTATTTTTCATCGTTTACAAAAAAGTTGTCATAAGGTACTCAATCGCCGAAAAATAATTTATAATGAATCAGAAACAAATTTATGAAGTCGAAAAATCTTGAGGTGAAAAAAAATTATTCCTGAATTTCACATATATTCCCTCTGAGATCTAAAACTCATGTTCATCAAAATTTTTCTCCCATAAATACATGTAACGGAATTTTGTAAATATGAAAAACCTAAAACATTAATGCATATTTTAATAAAAGAAAGAAAAACCCGCTGTGTTACATAACAGGACCTTCTCTTCTCATTCTTCCCAAAATTTTTCTTTAAAATATTTTATCTAATTTACCATAATCACACTAAAGATTCATTTACAAAGGCTTTTATTACATGTTTCTTTCGAAAGTAGTTAATGCGCAAGAAAATATACTTGACAAAGTATATTTAGGTTTATATTTTTTGTGGTAAAATTTTGCCTTATGGTTTACCAGTTATGCAATAATCATTCAAAATGAAGGGAAGTTTAGAGGCTATTCCAAGAAAATAAAAGCTATAGTTTTCATTTGTCATAAGAATATCTTAAATATCTGCTATTTTAAACAAAATTAGAACAATTATGGAGAATTTAAACATTTGCAGAATGTTTTTCCATATAAGGGATATTTTGAATAGGGAATTTTCTGGAAAATCTTCGTATCAGATCCTTAGAAGACTCTGAACTTAAAATATAAAGTTTGATATTTAATCGCCTATTTTTTTTCAGTTATGCTGTTCACGGTCAAATACACACAGGAACCTTTTTCTAATTTTTTTTTCGGTGCAGGGTCTCTTAAAAATATATTTCTAGTGAAATCTCGAAATAGATTTTTTTGATTGTATACCATTTGCCGCTACATATTATAAGCATGTAGCAAAGGTGCTAATTAGCTAATAATGTGAAAATATTTTAGAAAATATCCAGAAGAGGCAAACTGTGATGTGTAGTTTTTATTTGCACATATTACAAACTAGAATGTTAAATAATTAAATTTGAGATAAATACTTTTGGATTCATTTTCGTATGTGGCATGAAGGATGTTCAAACCACTGTGCAGGATTGTAGACCCATATCTTTTATAACAACAAAAAGCACGACTAGTGGACCATTTGAGATCGAGTAGTATGAATGATGTAACATCAACATCGATGTAACTTGGGCGACTCCCACATAAGGAATATTGGTTTCAAATTCACAAGGCCAATTAACATGACCGAAGACTTTTTCTTGGCTTTCCTTGGTCGCTAGGCGAATGTTAGTTTGGAAAATTTTCCGATCTTGGCTTTCATCACTGCATTTCACCACTATTCCAGAGATTGAGCTGGTCACCCATCCTGGGTATACTATGATTCTGTTTGCTTGCTAGGCAGACTGCTGAACCAAGATATGACTTAGAAGTTCTTGGGGTGTAAATCTTAAAAAGAAGAGGGTAATCGGCCATAAAAAGAAGACTTGTTAGGAATGAACACATTCGAACCAATCACAGTTATCTAACAATGCAGGGCTTTCGATATAATTTTGTCGAATTTGACAGTATTTGTTTAAACTATTATACAGCTTAGTAGAATTTGTTACTTTTTCCGTAATAATTTATCAGGACATGCTCGCCAATACACAGGCCTTCTTTACAAATGAATGGGGAACACCAATACCTTATAATTAACAAACTAAGAAATGACTGCCACCGTGGTCAAGTGACTTCTCGCCCGGATGTCCTGGGTTCGATTCCCGGCTGGGGCAGGGAATTTTTCTTTAGCCAGAATTATTCTCTATTCCCCATAGAGTCTGAAACATATATGTGAGAGTGAACGTGTGTATGTTTCAGGAAATTAAAAAAAGGATTTAAACCCAACGAAAAGAAGCTACAGACAACGAGCTGTTTCTAATGCAAAGCCCCCGATATGACCTTAGATACACAACTAAGAAATACCAAGTATAATAATACTTCAACAAAAGATACCTAGTGCGTTTACGTTTGTCTTCGCTTAGAATCAATTTTACTTTTAATTATTACAGTATATATTACACTGTATATTAATAATAACAATAATAATATTAATAATAATTCACAAGATAGTGAAATAATATAGCAGCACAACCAAATGATATCATGGCACAGTAACTAAATGATATCATGGTCTTAATTAATCATATTGTATAAATGTGGCATAAATTTAATCATATATTTATTAACACATGTGTTAAAACTATTAAATACCATGCAAGTTTCTCAGTAGCGTATATATGTAAACAAACTTATCTGACTAAATTGGCAAATACTGTCTATCTGGGCATTTCATATTTTTTTTCTTTGATGTGTGTCGAAACAATATAAAAGGACTTGGAATAATAAGAAAAAATGTGTTTTAATTTTATTTGTTCACTATAGTCAGCAAATATTTTAAGACAACGAATAATGAAGTCATAATGTGATTTTAAATATGAGAACAACGCATTTTCATACGCATTATGTGAGTAATTAATTAGAGCGCAATATGTGTGTATGTAGGTTTCCTATATAATTTAAAATACTTCCCTATAAAAGTATTACTCTTTGTCTTAGCATAAAGACAACTACAAGGTCGATTCGTCGAGTTAGTCCTAGAATAAATACCAGTGCAATGGCTGAGAGCCAGTCGTCAAGAAGCTGGAAAAATGATACGTTACAGTGCATTAGCGAATTCACCTTCATTTAGAACTCAATATATGTTCATTTCTTTTACATTTAAGTGTCAACAAAATGCTGAATTGGCTCATTTATAAGATCCAAAGTCAGAAACAAGCGAAATTCAAAATTCAGTAACCATATGTAGGTCGAAACTATCATTTTTAACCGGCATAATATATTTCACTATATATGCTAATGCTCCACAGATCATGCACTTTCTTGAGGTGAAATTTGGAACATCCACAGTATGTAAGATATCCAATTTATATCAGTTATTACAAAAATTATACTTTTACCATACATTTAAAGTCTATATGACATGCTTATTTAAATAATTGTATTGTCTAAATTCATTATTCTAATAAAATTAGCCTTTTAAATTTTATAGTAAATGGGATTACAAATAGATGTTATGAATTTCTCTATTAACCATATTATTTATAGAAAAATGTTTGCTTTTCCTACTTCTCAAAACTCTAGATTTACTTAGTTCATTAAGCAGAAGGGAAATACTGAAATAAACTAGGCTAAAGAGACAATCAAATCTTTTAAAAACTGTCGCTATGTGATTTTCATACTATACAGATTTCGCTTGAATTATCCTGAGAGATAAAAACACTAGCTGTATTAGTTAAGACAATTTAGCGAAATAGACTAGGAAGGGAGATTTAATCAGTTTTTGATTGTAATACTTCCTTTACTAATGATAGATGACGCATTCGACCATGCTTATTTACCGAATACTTTTTTTCTTTCTTCACTGCCTCCTAAATTATCATATGACTGACCGTGCTTACGCACAATGATAATAATAGAAACAGGGAAGAATTATTTTATTTTTAATAACACAAGAAATGGGAAAAAAACGTTATTTTATTTGAGGTTATTCCACTCATCTCATATATAAGAAATACAAATGATGAGTATTTCCACTCCTTTTTTGAAAAATACATTATGAACTGGATAACACTTTAAATAAACATTGCAATTAAATTAATTGAAAGTACAATTGTGGAACTGAAAGTTGGATTGTCACCTTGTTACCAATAACCAAGACAGGAGATTGTCACTTTTTGTTTGTTTCATTTGTAGAGCCCCCTTTAACCTCAGTGACCATATCGGGGGGTTTGACTTATGAAACAACTCGTATTTAGAGCTATATTGGGGGTTTCATTTATGAATAGGTTCTAAACTCACGCACATTCACTCTAACGTTCATACTTCCAGACTGTGGGGAATATGGAATAATGCCCCACCTAAGCCGGGAATCGAACCCGGGACCCCGCTCGCTGACCACTCGACCACGGAGGCTGTCATTGTCACTAATAACCAAGACAGGTAAATCTTGTCGCACGGCAGGTGCGACGATTTCAAAGAAATGAACATCAGGTACGACAAGATGTTTCGTCAATATCGCTAAAGTCCGCGAGGCTTGAAATTGCCTAATTTCGGTCATTGCATTAGAGATTCAATACTTGAGCTGAATTGTCATTGAAATTTTGATCTCTTTCTTTGGCCAGAAGTAGACAAAAAAATGGAACGGATGATAACTTGCTGGTTAAGAAAAGTTTCAAGTATTTTAAAATTCATAACAATAACAGCGAATATCTCCGAAATTGTGTATACATTGTGTGTGTGTGTGTGTGTGTGTGTATATAAATGTTGTGTTTTAACGAGATCTAAATTGTTTGTGAGGTAAGCTTTTGTCTCCCTGTTACGCTTTATCATTTGTGCAAAAGTCATTAAGGATGAGAGCTTAAGGCGCTATGGTCAAGAAATTCAAGGTGTACATTTTATTTGACATGTAAATATCTTTGATATACGACATTTTAATCAAAATGCTTAGTCATTTCTTCTAAAATCGAAAATTTCGAAAAATGATCCATGCAAACAGTAGTTAAGGTGGGTAGTTCCTGAAAAGCCTCGTGTCATATTGGAATATACTGAACTTAAACACCAAGTTTATTATTTAACCGAATTTTAACACTCCATCTCAATTTATAATTTTCTCTAGCATGTATGTAAAAGTATCTAGTAGATATAGTTGGTATTGTATTTCCCCTAAATATTCGATACCGAGAATACACCGGAAATACATATTTTTGGGTCCCATGAATCGAAAATAAGTATTTTTAGAAAAACAAATCCGTGTGTGTGTGTGTGTGTGTGTGTGTGTGTGTGTGTGTGTGTGTGTGTGTGTGTGTGTGTAATATGGACAGCATAACTAAAAATTAAATACCAAACTTGATATTTAAGTTCAGTGTCTTTCAATAGTGCAAGAAAAATATTTTCAGAAAATCCCTCTGCCCCTACTTCCGTTTAACATGGAAGATTCTCAAAAATGGAACTGATAAGAGCTAGACAAAAAAAATCACTGCAAGAACTGTAGATCCCGTTTAACCACACAGTTTATGACATACATGTTTTTTTTTTTTTTCTAGAGTTAACTATCTACGAAATAATTCTTTGTTATTGGTTTCAATTTTAAACTACTTAAACTTTCGCAAACTGAAATTCATATCTCTCTCTTTTAATTCAATTGTTATACATAGCGACAAGCTTTGTAGTATTTTATTTGACTATCGTTTAGCCTAGTGTAAATCCGTATTTACCTTCTGCTTAGAAGGAAGTAATACGGCAATTTCTGCTAATGTTTATCTCAATTAACAACATGTAGATAAAACAATATTTTATAAGATAATTTGTTGCAGAACTGGTAGAGAAATTAATTTGAATGGAACACATCAGACTTTTTTTAAGTTTGTCTTACATCTCTTACCTAAAATGCTATTTATATAAATGTTGTCATCATTCCTAACCATAGGATTTCTTTTCTCCCTGCATTCAAATAATATGCCTTGTGTGTACATCCTCTTGTCTACATTCTACACAATGGGTATTCACCTTGTGGATATCCATTTCATTGACCTTTTAACCGCCTCACTCTTGCTCTTGGCTATCCTATGCGAGAGGGAAATATACACCGAACTCCCAAGGTCAATATGATTGATGGCGCCATAGGGTGATTGTGAAAAATGGTAACAATAGTTTTTTAACACTATTAATTTAAGTACAACTCTTTGCTCATACTTTAGCTACGAATAGCTATGAATGACAAGTGGAAATACTGGAATGCTATTGAAGATTTGTTTATTTGATTTTGGCCAAATAGATTTAAACATAAGCCACCTCAAGACATTCTGTTAAATGACAGACATGATTCAGTCCGTCAAACAGTGCGTGTTCTTTCCTCTTTTTACTTTCTCCACACGTACTATGCACTTAGTGTATATGTAGTTTCTGGGAATAGACATTATTCTGGATGAATTTTGCATAGTTGTTAAAGATACACAAAAATTACCATACACAAAATGTAGATCTAGATAAAATGCGTATGGCATATTTCTACTCCTGTCCATACAAAGAAACGAATTTTCGATCACATAGCAACCATATTTTAAAATATTTGACTATCGCTTTAGCCTAGTGTGCTCCCTTATTTCTCCTACTTAAAAGAAAGAAAGTAATAAAGCCATTTCTGCTAATATATATATCTGAATTAGCGTGAAGTAGATAGAAGAATACGTATTATACTTATAATTTGTTACAGAGACTTAGAGAAAGTCATGTGAATGGAACACATCAGATTTTTGCTATAGTGTTAAAACACAAAATACAGCAGTTTTTATTAATGTTGAGGTTTCTGGCGAATCTGTATAATATATTGAAAATCCTGGTAATAACACGTACTCAGAATACAAAATGTACAATAAATTGTAGTGCTTTCGAATTAAATTTATGGTGTGATGTACAGATACCCATTTTTATATAAAACCAGAGTTCGAGACATAACTAATCGAAAATTATATTCGTGGCGAGATTCAGAAGAAACCTTATAAATGGAGATTTTATTAAGTTATATTAAACATTTCGGTGCAAAACTATTGTCTGTTCGTTCAAATTACAACACTCTTGTTTTCCTGTTAAGAAAGTTATAAATAAAAGAGTTCCTTTTCCAGGGGTCAGAAATTTAGTCGAGTCAAAACTGTTATCACACATTATGAATATTAAAGAAAACTCATTATACGAACCATCCCCATATACAGATGCTCAGTGATATTAATATTTACTCAACAATTTATTTCCATTTCTAGATACTTCTACTTCTGCACTGGAGTAAGAATAATAAATGTACGCATAGCATTAAATTTGCCACGTTTTAGTTTCGTGGAGAATCATTGCGGAGAGAATATTAAAATATAGCTTGATACATTACTTATTAAACCAGAAAACATAAAATGCAAAGTCTTAAACTAATACCTATTTGAGCAGTTTTAAACCAACTTATAATAACTGTGAAATTAAAGTTCACAATTTTTTTTTTTTTGTCATTTTTATGGTATATAAAGAAATGTGTGAAAATCAGGTTTTGAGGTTTACATTGAGAATATTACAACACACAAAACAAACAGGTGAATGCCAAAAGTTGTACTTTCAGCAGTTTCAAAGGACGTAAAACAAAATTTTCATTAAATGTCCGTTACTCAAATTACGATATAGTCGTTATTTCTATTTAGAATATGGCTCTAAATATTTTGGTTAATATGTTCATGATTGAGACCTTTGCATTTCTAGAAGTCCTTTTGTTATATATATGAGAAACTGTGAGAGGGTAAAACATTATCTCAGTAAAATTCCAGGGTTTAATAAAATACACAGTTTATATTTTCATAACATTAGCTTATTTCGAGTTATTCATGTGTATGTTAAAATTATCCGTAGTGAAAGATTGTCATCCAAGGAAATATGCTTGATGTTTAATTTTGTATGATTCGTTTCTCAAGAGTTCTCTTGTTTGCGAGTTTGTTTGTTCTGTAGATTTCACCAAGAGCAAGCACATTAGTATATAATTAATTAAAGACAGTATATTTAAGACTGATATAAAAGAAAATTTATATCTCCCAAATTCACCCACAATCTATGATCAAAGAACGTAAGGGTATACAAATCAACATACACTGCTGCAGCACTGAAGTAAATTATCTGGATTAATGTTGCTACAAATTTCATGTGAACCTCAGTGCCTCACCTTATAAGGAAAGTTCTATCATAAAAAAATCAAAAATAGAGCTTCGGAAGTATTGTTTACTTGTTTTCAAAACAGACATTAATTTTTGGTCCTTATATTATTCTACAGAATATATACTTTCTGTACAGGTATTTTGTAACAGCAGGCATTTTGTCTATATTCCCGGATGATAGTAATCTTAAATTGTTTGGGAATACATTAAGTATTCTAATACATTAATAGTACATTTTTTAAGAAAGTTAAGTATATACTCACATTTGACACAAAGTATTTTTGATTTTAACTAAAAACACAGAAGCAAGTGAATATATTCACGAAGAACTGTTCAGGTGAAAATCAAATTTCTGGCCTTTACACACACAAACACACACAGAGTTCCAAGACGACAAATATATACTCATTTTCTCAAATGAATATATATATATACATACATATATATATATATATATATATATATATATAATCATTACTAATTTTACTGTTATGATCACACATACATAATTAGAATTTCTTCCGTACATGATACATTACTCTTGCATTAAAACCACTTTGTAGTTACTGCTCTGCTATAAACTTTTAGGTCCATAAAGCCGTAAAGCGTAACTGGGGGATGTTTAAGTAGAGGTATGGGTACAAACACGATATGGCCGAAGTCCTGCGAAGCTAAAATCAAATGACTCCGAGAAGAAGTTAAAAATCTCAACAATCTAGCGGATTTCAAATCTGCACACGTTAACGTGTTTAAAACATTCAAATCTGGATTACCTATGGAAGTTTCACCATATAATTTTACATATTTGCCGAAGTATGTTAAAACTATTCTTCAAACTCTTTATTACCTTATCTGCCACCTATCTATAGCAGTTAAAAGGAAGTATTATATTCCACCCAGAATTTGATGTAAAGATTTCGCCAGAAATATGCCTTTTGATGCCCACTGTATCCAAAAACATTTTTAGAAAAATGTCTGCATGCAGGTGGTGCACATGTGCGCGTGAGAACAATATAACTCAAAAAATAATACTGGACGACTACTAAAATTAGTATCGAATTTAAATTTTTCCAATAATGTGACGCGAAGAGTTACCACATCTAACTTCCTTTTACATAGAAACCTTTTGAAAGTTTAATTGTTCTCAAAAGAGTTTGATTAAACTATCACATATTTAAGATACATTCATGACATTAAATATTTATACATATATTGAATTTTCTAGAAATAATCTTAATTTCTGTATAATTTCATATAGGTAAGTAAACTATTAAACCACGCACTGTAAAAGTGTAGACTCGATTAAAACACACAATTCATTTCAATGTTTTCTGTGGCATAAGCAAATTTAGGGGTTTTAGGTTATTACTAATATTTGGGTTTTCAATGTGTCGTCATTTTAAAAATAATTTCACGTACTATTTATCAAATTATTGATTTATTTCTCACGTCATGGAAATCTAATGGTTCCATTCGCATGACCTCCCCTGCAATTCTGTAATAAAGTATTGTTAAAAAGCTTTTATTCTTTTTCCCTCTTCACGCTATTCGAGATCTACATTAGCAAAATTGGCAGAAGAGAAATTAGGGAATACTAACTACACTAAAGCGATAGCCAAATCCTTTAAAAGCTGGTTGCCATGTGATTGAAATTCCTTTCTTTGCACGCCCAGTAGTTGACAAATTTCCGTAAGAAAAAGTGTATTTGAAAACAAACTAATATCAAGGAATATCTCGGAAATGGTCAACTCGACGAAAAAAAAATGCATATGACATGGATTGAGTGTTTTACCGAGATCTACAGGTTTTATTCAGTAATAGTTTGTTTACCCCTTCATCCAGAATAAAGGTCTTCAGAAGACATTCCCAGAATATTCAAGATACACACTTTATTTGTCATGTAGATATCTTTAATATGAGTAATTTTTGAGAACATCAAAAAGCGAAATTTATCCGTTAACGAATAGTTTGGGCGGGGGATATTTTCTTCGAGATCTTCGTATCGCATCCTCAGCAGACATAGAACTTAAGTTCCAATTTTGGTATTTAACCAACTTTTCGTTTTTGAAATATCGAGTTCACAGACACACACAAGAATCTTTTTTTAATAATATTTATTTTTAGCTAAAACATCTATTTCTGGTAAAATCTCAGTATCGAATATCTGGGTGGAGTGCTGTACTTTCTCTACCTACATATTATGTACTACGTACTAAGTAGAGAAGTCAAAAAGTGGTCATCATGACCAGTATACCTTGTTTGTACCTAACTCGAAATGTTTAATGAAACTCGTTCTAAGAATGTTCATTTTGATTATCATAAATTGGATATATGTATAATCTTTCGTAACAATAATCTGTAAATAGAAATACACTGTAGTAGCTAAAGAAGTAATATGAATGTAAATCATCGGAACCGCACATTAAAACGAAGAAATGATTAACTGCGTATAAATTTTCTGTTATGGATTCACGGAAAATTGAAGAACAGTGGTTAACGTATACTGAATTAAGAAGGCTACCTTGGAAGGAATGAATTTACTCACTGCAACTCTTCACAAATAAATTAATGACTTATATAATCCATGTTCATTGAGTAGATAAGATTTCCTGATATAATAATTAAAAGAAAACTCACCAGAACTGTCACGCCATTTCACTAACCACTTGTAAAACACACTGTCCATATCTTCCTTCTAAGAAACAAATGATTTGTTGCTATCTGATTACCTGTGCAAGCAGAAAAAAGAGAGCGCCTCAAGTCAAATGAAGCTCTTCTATCGGCGGGAAGGTCAGTAAACTATGTGTAAGGTCGTGAGTAAACGCATATAATGGGAACCAGTGCTAAGTGCTTTGGAAGAACATCTGCAAATAATTTCAGGTAAATAATGTTAGTATTGTTTCTCTTAAAAGTGAAGCTCTCAATGCAATCGGTCTGCTGTATGTGGGTTATACTTTATGTTGGGAAAGAGAATAGCAGAAAACTGGTAACTCGTTCACATGGATGCGACTTTGAGTACAATTTGAATTAAAGATTTTAGATAGCAACTGCAGATCGTATTAGTGTATTTTATACGTATTGAAACTAACCATAACATATAATAATTTTGAGGGTTTGAAGAAAATGTCTCAATGTATTCTAGATATGATTAAGGTTATGGAAAATATGGAGCATATCCTACGAATCTCAATACTGCATGTACGGAATTTTTTGCTTTTATAAGAATGTTATGAATCCGTATCAATATGTTTTTAATTTGGTTGAAATCGGTACAAATTTAAAGGGCACATTCTGTAATGGTACTACAAATGAGAATATTTTAAAGCAATAGAAATTTATTTAAGTATAACTAACACACGCTGTTGAGGAATTCCTTAATATTCTTACAAGTAAATATTAATTGCATGGCAGATAGCACATGATGGTAATTTATAGTATGTGATTAAGGTTTACTCTTGCAGTGGTGATGGCTAAAAAAAATATATGAATTTTCTCTTCTCTTCTTTCTTTATTAGAAAGATAGAAATAATAGTATTATTGGTGACGGGTGTTCTACTGGTCTTAATGCATATTCCGTTTGTATGACGTGTTTAATGTCCCCGAGCTCTTGCTGGCAGTGGGACCAAATGAAGAAATACAAACATACAAATAATGTTACATAATTATGTACTGTTTCTGAGACTATAAATATTCAAAAACAAGTATATGAAACTAAATTCTCTTAAAAGCCTTTCTGATACTATAAATATTCGAAAAATTGTATTTGAAACATAATTTGTGGATTTTTTTGCAAGAAATAAGATATTAGTGCAATAACGTTTGTAATACCTCGGTACCTTGACACAAAGATCACCTTAAAAAAAACATAATTAAGTCAGATTACTGCAATCTTTATGGATTTTACTACACATGCACGTAGTAGGTAGAGAAGCTATTGTGGTGTTCCACGGAAATACATGTTTTGAGGACCCGGAAACTCAAAAGAAGAATCCTTAGAAAATTGTCCTGGTGTGACTGTTTACAGCATAACTCGAAAATGAAAAATCTGTTAAATATCAAAATTGGCATTTAGGTTTACCATCTTCCAAGGGTGCTTTTTCTGAAAATCCTCCCACTCCAAACTACTCTTTACTTTGAATATTGTTTGAAATTTTCGATTTTCTCACCAAATCAATCTCATACGTTTTATTAATACTACATATTATAGACATTTACGTGGGAAATAAAACGTACCCCTTGAATTTCTTGGAAATATTCTCTTGAAGTCCTTATTTGGAATGTCTTTTTCATAAATGGTAAACCGTGAGGCAGACAAGTTACCACAAAACTCCTTAAAATCACAATTTGTCATATAGGCACATTTTTATTAGAACTAACGTTGATCGGGATATTGATGGTTTTTATTGCTTCATTTGTATAGCTCCCTTTAACATCAATGGTCATACCGGGGGCTTTTACTTGTGAAACTATAGGTTCAGAACATTAGGTTAAACATTGTTGGTTTTAAAATGTCTAATATTTGCATCTTCGTTCTCAATAAAGAAGACATTCGCTTTTTCCATCCTGATTATACAAAGAAAAGGAACTTTCAATTGCAGCACACAGGGATGAGGTATTCAAATGCTTTTTCTTGCAAGAAATTATGCAATAAAACCATTTCTGCAAATATTTAATATTTCGTGGAAACAATAATTGAATGGTCTCAGGGTAAAAGCAAAAAAATAATTTTTATAAATTTCCTCCCTTTTCAATAAATTATAAGTATTTTGCAATGTACATCTCTGCGTAAAAGGGAATAACTAAATACAGTGTACTCAATGTTGAAAATTAACTGCTCCAGATGCTTTCATGTATATATTTATAGCTTTCTGGGATATTCAGTTTAGTTCTTTTAACTCTCCTGTAAAATGGATGAAAATGACTTGTTCCCTTTTACCCCGAGACCGCCATTGCAGAATAGGTAGAGAAAGTCATGCGAACGGAACATGACAGATTTTTATTTTTTTAAATGAATGCATTAATTTTAATGTTTTCTTTTTATGGTTATTTTCTCTTTAATATTCTGTATTTGGCATCCTGAAGGTCAATAGAATATTCGGCCTATTCTGGTTCCATTATAATGATAAAACGCCGCTAAATCTGTGTTTGCGACGTTAATATATATATTCGTGAGCAAAATTCATGGAGTTAAAATAATCTTGCCCAAATAAAAATAAATCTATCATTAAAAATCTGAACTGTTGCACAAATCTCTAGCTGTTCCACAAACAAATTTTTCTTACAAAGATTATCTTTTATCTGCATTATGATAATCTAATAAACATTATCTGAATTGGTCTTATTGTTTGATTCCTTGTAAGTAGAAGGGAAATAAGGGAGTATATTAGGCCAAAGAGATAGTAAAATCTTTCAAAAGTTGGTCTATGTGAAATAATTGAGGTTTCATGCTTTGCATGGTTCTGTTTGAGAAAATTTAATTAGTTTAAAATTTAAACCAAACATAATGAATATCTCTAAAACCGTCAAGTCTACAAGAAAAACGTATATGACATAAATTACGTGCTTAAACAAGATCTTGAATATTAAGAGCTATTTAACCGTTATACAAAATTCTGCAAAACTCAACCAGAATAAAGAGCTGTTTAGACGCTATTCACAGAAAATTCAAAATATACATTTTATTTGTGATCTGAATATCTTTAATATAACGTATTTTAATAAACATCTTTAGAGCCATATTTGAGAAAATCAAAATGTTTGAAAAATGTTCCATGTAAAGGGTAGTTTGTGGTGAGACGGATTATTTTGAAAATCTTCGTGTCGCATCCTTAAATTACTGAACTTAAATACCAAGTTTGAATTTAAACAACTTTTCGTTTTTGAGTTATGCTGTCCACAGACACACACAGACCTTTTTCTAAAAATACTTTTTTTCG
The DNA here is from genome assembly GCA_030762935.1 of Hymenopus coronatus. Taxonomy (NCBI): domain Eukaryota; kingdom Metazoa; phylum Arthropoda; class Insecta; order Mantodea; family Hymenopodidae; genus Hymenopus; species Hymenopus coronatus. The sequence goes on along the minus strand of CM060895.1, from coordinate 63,086,079 downwards.
GACCCAGAACACTTCAAAACCTATACTTCCAGTAAAATCTCGCTATCGAATTTTTGGGTAGAATACAATACCTTGTCTATCTATATGTACATTGTACATAAGGCTAAAGAAAGTGAAAATTGTTTGACAATCACTAACAAATATTTCTTATTTGTATTAAAATATTTAACAACTGATCTAAAGGGTGTGAAAATCAGTTCAAAATATGCGAAAAAATGCAATTAAAATCTATCAGTAGACAGGCGTTTGATACCATAGATCCTTTTCTTTTTTCTGATTAATTTAGCGTTTTCTTGACATTTTTAAAAATAATTTGCTTAAAAATAATATAATGATGGTCCAAAATATAAAGCCACGATCGTTTTAACGTAACGTACATTGTACATACATTCAGAAATTTTTAGAACAAATAAATATTTTGTTTTTTCTTTGTAGTTTAACGTCCTCTAACCAGGTTTGGTCATATCGGACGATGAATGAAATTGGTGAAATGATGCTCAAATGATCTCGGAGCCCATAGAATTTAAAGTTACCGACATTCGTCTTCTCAGGATAAGGGCAAACCTCGCAAAAAACCTTTTCCAGGTAACTCACCCTAAGCGAGATTCGAACTCATGACCTTTTGAACGTGAGGCAGACACGCTATCACCACACTAACCAGGCGGACTAAATATTTTTATTTTCGCTAAACTAAGTATATTTTCGTTGTATCGTAAATAATCCAGATATTACACTTTTTTTTTTACTTTCTCTACACATACCATGTGTATAGTGTATAAAGAAGACATTGTATTACACCCAAAAGATCAATAACGAAATTTCACCGGAAATACATGGTTTTGATGTCCCCTGAGTCCAAAAGAAAATCTTCTCATTTAACTAGCCTTTACACGGACAACTTTTTTTTTATTATTTTCTCAAAAATGGCTCTAACGATTTTGATCAAAATATCGTACATAAAATATGTTTACATAACAAATAAAATGTATATATTGAATTTTCTAGTAATAGCCTCTGAAGACATCTTTATTTTGGATGAATTTTCCGAAATGTTGCATAGCTGGTAAACCATAAGAGATAGACAAACACTTGCTTCACAAAAACGGTAGTGGGACTGCCTCTGTGGTCAATTGATTAGCGAGCTGACTTCTCACCCGAAGGTCCTGGTTCGATTCCCGGCTGGGGCGGGGAACTTTTCTTTGATCAGATTTATTTCCTATCTCCCACAGAGTCTGGAAGTATGTGCCAGTGAATATGTGTGTTTGAGAAAAATAAAACGATTTAAACCCAACGTAAAGAACATGCAGACAACGAGTTGTTTTTAATGCAAAACCCCCGATATTACCCTAGATGTTAAAGGGGGTTTTATAAATAAAACATTTTTGTTTTTTTAGATATTGCTTGTTCTTGGTTTCACTTTTAATATACTTGCACTTTTCTCGTACGGGCATTTGTCAATTGCTGACTATACGAAGGAACTTCAATCACATGTTAACCAGCTTTTAAAGCACTTGACTATCGCTTTAACCTATGTTACGCCCTTATTTCCCTTCTCTTTACACGGAAACAAGTAATAAGAACATTTCTGCTAATTTTTTCTCGATTAGCATTAAGTAAATAGAAGATAAAGCCTTTTAGCAATTTGTTGAAGAGATGTAGTAAAAGTTATATGAATGGAACAAATCAGATGTTATATAATGAAACTCATTCAAAATCGGCAATGATTATGTTCAAATATGCTTTTATTGGTAGTACGTATGTAATACGAATTATTTTGTGCTTGAAGTTTACATCATTTTAATCTAATTCAATTCAAAATGTTGTTAAAAACTGTGATAAGCATTATATTCTTACGTTTAACTTTTTCACGCTAGTACAAAACTAAATTTTATAAAAATATATTCAGTAATTTTAATATGAGTTTACATTTTCTTCTATAATTAAACTATATTTAACTCAACATGTTTTTATTGTTTCAATGGAACCTGTCTACTGTTATAAGTGGGAACCAATTTGTAAAATGGACTCATTTATGGGGAAAAAAGGATTCTTCTTCAGAAACACACACACTCATAAACATACATATATTGTTTTATTTGTATGGCTCCTTTTAACTTCAATGGTAATATCGGGGGCTTTTTCTTGTAAAATAATTCGTACATTTACTGTAGGTTATGCACATTAGGTTACCGATTTAGAACCATTAAACATACGCACATTTTCTATCGCACGCAGACTTCCAAACTCTGTGGGGAATATGGAGTAATTTTGATTAAGAGAAATTTGTCACCCCAGCTGGGAATCAAGCCTGGGGAGAAATTGGTTTATTAAATAGTACAGTTGAATGTGGGTAGTTATATTAGTTTTAATGCTAATTTACTTTTAATATGTTATATCGTTAACTTGAAACTATTGATTAAATCCGTATTAATATATACTAAGACTTATAGAGGGATATTTCTTACCTCCGGGTGAAAAGTCAGCTCGCTAATCACTCGACCACGGAAGCAGTCTGGCATGGATATTGAGAAAGTCACTTTATTTCAAATTTGGTACTCCGTGTTTTAATTTGTATATTTTCTTAACACCTATAATTAATACCCAATTGTTTTATGCATTAATTAGAAGTTAGCTCGAATTGGATGTCATTTGTTGTGTAGGTAAACCTTCGTTTTTAAATTTCTAGCATCTTGAAAATATTTATTTCAACGTCATGATTTTATCTCAGAGTTTTATACTGTCTTTACAGATGGGGAAATTTAAAAATTTGGCCACAGTCTCCCCATCTTCAAATAATCTGCGCTATTAGGCTTTAGCGGTCTTCATTTTATTGACAGGCCTTAGGGGAAAGTTTGGTAAAGTGAAAATTATCACATCCTATGTTTCATCAAAAAGCTATCTTCCCCACCTCATCTGATACTTATTATGTAGTTAATACGAAAGCAAGTTCTTCTAGAAATGTTTATTCCTACATAAGCGAAATTCATATACGGCAGCAATAAATAACGCTTACTTTGTCTGTAATCTGCAAAATATTTTTGTGTTCACTAAAGCTCATTCAAACAGGATCAAATATCAGGAACATAAATATGTTTATATCTATATACCCCAAAGTTTGTGCAAAAATGGAAATAAATTGTTTTAAGGAGCACTGGAAATAAAAGTTTGATTACAATTTGTCGAAAAAATTAAAAATTTATTTTCTATTATAAATAGTTTTTAAAGCCTTTGAGCGACCATAGAAATCTACATTTAGTTGTCCTCCCTTTGTATCGGGCTCTATAGCCATTTAAAGATCGCACAATACACCTGTTTTCTAATGCACTATTTCATTAAACAAAGTTTTTCTCAAAACTACATTTTCACACCTTCAAAATATTGCACACATTTGTCTTTATTTAAACAAAAATAAAATTTCCCAAAATGGGCAGAAGTATGTATTAATATTCCAAACTACTAAATAGCAACAACCTGGCAAGTTAAAAAAAATATCATTCTGGTTGAATATGCTGGTGTTACTAATGGGTTTGCAGATGTAAAATTATCTGGGTCTCCTGAAATAACTTTTTTTTTTAGGGATAACATAATAAATAGAATAATAAATCCTAAGGTATTTTTAAATTTGAAGTAAGAATGGAAAGGAATTTTATCAATATTTCTATTTAAACCTAATGGGTTATTGGATCCAGTTTGGATCCAATATATATATATATGTGTGTGTGAAAAATAATTAAATTTAGAGAATAAAGCTTCTAACCATTTTCAAAAATATAATTCATTAATCAAGGTCATTTAAATGTCTCCGCTTATAGTTGTTGTGTGTGGTTCCGAAAACGCCGACCAATTCTTGAGGCGCGTGAGACAATTTGTTTATGAAACATAATTACATAATAAAATGCATTAAATAAATTATATCTTTATACTATTTATCAATTTGAGTATTTTATTAACATAAATACAATAGAACCACGGTAAAAGGTACATTTGGAATTTCATTCACAGTGTCCTTTAATTCTTCTAGAATATACAAGACGCACATCAGTATACAATTATTATAATCTATTTATAACTTCATACATATATTGTATTTTAATGTAAATCAGATATATAACGTTAAAATCGTATGTTGTACAAACACTGTATAAATCGCCCTCCGTGGTGTAATGGTTACCATGCTAACTTCATGTGCCCAAGGTCGCGGGTTCAAACCCGGCGGAGGACGATGGATGTTTTCGGGTGGAAAAAATCCTTAGCATGGCTTCCTTCAGAAGGGAAGTAAAGCCGTTAGTCCCGCGTCGTAGATTTACGGCACGTAAAAGAAAATCAAACCTGATAGAGAGGCCTCTGAAAAAAATTAAGCGGTCTTTCACGCCCAGTATAGAATATGACGCTGAGAACCACAGCTGTTAAAGAGCGTCCGTAAATACAACGTCATTTCCGCGATAATAAGTATTTTTGGTAGGATATGAGTAGAACACAGAAACTATGCTACAGTTTCATGCACAGCATTTAATTTCGTGGTTCTTAGCACGGCTTTTAACTTTTCATTTTGTAGTGGAAAGCCCTATTGATTCTCAATTGGTACTATTTCTTCTTTTCAGCAGCTTATTTAAGATGCAGGAAGTTATTTATTCGTCTCCAAAATATTAAAATTCCACCGATGTTTTCGGTTGAAGCCCTCTAAATCAAACACCAATACACTATGTATTACAATACACAGCACTTATTGACTGGCTCCGCGGTCGAGTGGTCAGCGAGGTGACTTCTCACCCGGAGCTCCCGGTTTCGATTCCCGGCTGGGGCGGGGAAATTTTCTTTAACTAGAATTACTCTGGAAGTATGTATGCGAGAGTGAATGTGAGTGTATTTGAGGAAAACAAAATGATTTAAACCAAACGTAAGGAACCTACAGGCAGGGAGTTGTTTCTAGTGTAAAGCCTCCGATATGAGCTTAGATTAAAGGGAGCTATATAAATGAAACAATAAAAAAAAAATATTTATGGAATGGCTCAGGTGGTAACGTATACGGTCCATAATTGACAGGTCCTCTGGTCAAATCCTGTGGGTCAACCAATCTGGCTCATTGATTGGCCCCCCCTCCCCATTTGTCAAAGTATCGGATTAGATATTTAATACCGCGGTACAACATTCCATCTTTTGTCTTAAATCACAGTAAAAGTGCAAAAAAAAAAAAAAAAAAAAAAAAAAAAAAAAAAAACAAACAAGATGGTAGTTGTGATTTTACTGCCATCTACCTATAGATAGTAGTGAAAGCAGCTAGACCAGACAAAACCCCAGCGTGTAGTATGGTGTAGAAGACTGGCTAGTATGCCGTCTGAGTACAGGTGATGACAAAGCAGCCAGGCTGGATGGTACGCTTGTACCGTCTGCTTCCCGTGAATCGTAAGTGATATGGCTCAAAAAAGTACCACGAACAGAACCGTCCTGCTATGACAAAACAGTTAAACACAATGTACTTATTTATTTACGTATGTATTAGAGATATGAGGAATTGGTATATGGAAAAGGGAGGGAGGGGAAACAGCAAAACTCGATCCCCAAAATTAACAAAATCAATACTTAAGACGATATTTTTATGAATGTGAGACAAAGATTAACAGAAAATTCTCCTATTCGAAATAACCCTACATTTTTCTTTATTCTGAATTCTGGCCATAATAGTATTTTTTCCACATTTTAATTTTATTATTTCATAATTTTTATAAAATTGTTGGGGTTTTCAATTATCACTTTCTCTAACATAGGTACGACATATAGTGTATAGAGGAGGTATTGCATTCCACCCAAAAATTCTATAGCGAAAATTCACCGGAAATAACCGTTTCAATACCTCCTGTATCCAAAGAAGCAGTTTAGAAAAAGGTTCGCGTGTGCGTTCTTGTCTGTGAACACGATAACTGAAAAAGAAAAGTTTGTAAAATGGCAAATTTGATATTTAAATTTAGCATCTTCCAAGGATGCGACACAAAGGTTTTGAGAAAAATCCCCCCACCCAAAACTACCCTTTACATGGAAAAAGTTTGGAAAATTTTGATTTTCAAAAATTGTGGTAACAATTTTGATTAAAATACCTAATATTAAATATATATGCATGTCAAATAATACATATATATGTAATAATTTTCTGGGAATAACCTTGTAGAGCTCTTCATTCAGGATGAATTCTGCTGAATTTTGCACAACTGGTACACCGTAAGAAACTAAAAGTATGGATCTCCTTAAAATAAACAATTTATGCCATATCTCTTTTTCGTGGAGTTGACAGTTTTTATGTACTCCTGTTATGGTTTCAGTTTTAAAGTAGGTACTTAAAATGTTCTCATAGGGGAATTTATCTCCCAACAATGCAGAGAAACCGATTTCATCCACATAGCAACCAGCTTTTAAAACTTTAGAAATCGCGTTAGCCTAGTGTATTCCCTTATTTCCTTTCCAGTTACAAGAAAGCAAATAATAAGACCAGTTTTTTTTAGTAGGGTTGATACCATAGTTAAGTGTCACCCACATATGAATTTTAAAATCATAAAAATTAAGGTATTAATGTGGAATATTAGTAAAAACAGACATTCTTGATTTTAGCATAATTTCTTCCGTCAGAATAAAGGCCATTTTCATTGTAATTTCGGTTATTTACCGAAACAAGCGTTCTGCGCTAATATTAGTCAATTAATTTTGTAAACACCATAAATAAAACCCTGCAAAATGTTACATTTTCAGAATTAATAATCAATAGCATGAAAAATCTTTAAACACGTCAGAATGGTAAACTATATCATTTGTATTTTCTGTAATAAAAAAAAATAAATATAAAAAATCGAAGCTTTCCAGTAAGGGAAAAAATCATTGAGTATACTACCAATTTTAAATCAAGTAAAATAACATGTTTTGAGAATTTCAAATTTCAACTCATTTGCAGTTTATTTGAAAATATTTCGAAGTTAATTTTATTTCTATACATTTTACTGCAAATGGTGCTAAATGCTTGCAACAAAACAAAACTATCTGTCATTAAACCACATAGTTCATTTGAACCAAATGTGTACGGCTTAATAATTTCGGAAATAATCATTGATGATTATTGGTCCACAGTTTTAGCACTAATATGTATAATATTGCTTCCCTTTATATAATGGTTAGTGTGTATATCGATTATATTTTAAAACAGTAAATTTGTGATGATTACATAATATATATTATATCTAGCTGAAAACATTTCTCAATGTGAGACTAGACTCTGATGCTGCATAAATATTTATTAAAACGTATATTGTTTGTCCCAATTTAAATGTTGGTGTGCACAGTCAAAGGTAAATTGTTTTTCAAAGGTCAAAGGTTTAGAGAATTTAATTGTTTTCTATATCTTTACTCTAAAACATTTTGTTTGACATAGAAACTATATAATTCTAACCAAACTCCATATCAGCATTTATTTTAACCTGCAGAAAAAAAATTCATTCCTGAAATATATTTTTGAAACATTTGCATTAAAATAAGAAAATGATAGACAAAAGCTTAGTACATAAATAATTTGATTATATATTACAAACAGCGTATTTCAAATGATGTTTTCTAGTATAGGCTATTTTCAAATTGTTATTAATGCTTTGAATTGTTGGAAAGTTAGCCATTCTTTTGAAGTGCTGTAGATTTTCTCACGATTACTGAAAAGACTGTAGACTTTTAAGGCTATAACGTCTAGTTCTAAAGCATTTGACTCTGGCTATTCCCGTTGTATTAAATGAAATGTGAAATGAAATTATTTCTGCCACAGTTTATCTCGAATAAATTAAGTAAATAGTAGATATAAACTTCCATAAGAAGTTTTATGCCCAATAATAAACTATAGAGTATAGAGGTCATGTGAACGTAACGCATCATATTTTTACTTTCTCTGCTACGTAAAGAGAGTAGGGTGACGTTGTATTCCACCCAAAATTCGATGTTGAGATTTCAGCGGAAATATATGTTTTGAGATTCCCTTAATACTTTTTTTTTTAAAAAGCTTGTATGAGTGTGTGAAATTGAAATTGTTATTTTTTCCTTAACTGATGTGCTTCTTATCGTACCATTCTATATTGTGCTTGAAAGACTGTTTAGTTTTGCTCAGAGGCCTCTTTATCTGGCTTGAGATTTGTTTACGTGCCGTAACTTTACGACACGGGACCAACAGCTGTACTTCCCTTCCAAAGGAAACCATGCCAAGAATTTTTACACCCGAAAAATATCCATCTCCCTCCGCTGTATGTGTGTGTGTGCGTGTGTGCGTGTGTGCGTGTGTGCGTGTGTGTGTGTGTGTACGTGCGCGCGCGCTTGAGAATACAAATCAGTAACCATGTCCGTTAAAAACAAAATTGGCAATTTAGTTCAGTCTCTTATAAGGATGTGTCATGAAGATTTTTAGGAAAATCCCCCACCCTAAACTAACCTTTTACATGGAAAATATTTCAAAATTCTCTAACGGTATTACTAAAAATTCCTTATATTAACATATTTTTATGACAAATAAATCTTGAGTTTTCTAAAACCTGAAGCCTTCTTCATTCTATATGATTTTTGCATAATTGTAAATTATAAGAGATAGATAAAATCTTACTGCATAAAAAGTGTAGATTTCGATAAATCGTACAATGCATTTCAATTGGAGTTTTTTGTTACTTAAGTATCACCAAAATATAACTTGTTATTGGATTTAAATTTGGTATACTCTTAACTCAAAAGGGAAGTTATAATTTTTCTAACTTCTGGTCCAGAAAAGCGAATGCCATCACATAGTGTCCAGCTTTTAAAACATTGATTATCGCTTTAACTTGTACAAGAACATAATTTGTAATGAAACTACTTCTTGTAATGTTTATCTTGATAAGCATGAAATAGAAGTTTTGTGGAAAAGTTTGTTACGGGATATATAGAGAAAGTTTTCTAAATGTAGCATTCAAGTTTTTTTGTCAAGCGCTGTACATTACGTCCAGCTAAAGCAAACATTTGAAATGCAATATTCTCTCCCTTTTGTTGCCCCTAATTTGCATAATCGTTCAGCGAAAGAAAACATGCCATTTTCTATTATAATGGGTTTTGAAAAAAAGATATGAACTATGCTAATATTCTGACCATGAGGATGTGTTTTAGACTCGCCTGACAACTGCTGAAATTGATATGAAATCTTGACAAATCCCCACTAATTTAGATAGGGATATTATCTTTGCTGTTTGTTTATTATCAGTGCGAATTGTTCCGGAGGTAAATTGAGCGTTGTAATGACATACGACACAGGTAAATTGAAAAGGATTAGAAACGTTAACGGCAGTAATTAATATCAAGTATAGAAGAGGTGCAGGATATTACTGTAACTGCGTTGTGATACGCGCGCTACTAGGGTGGGGGGAAAGGAAGGCGGGCTTTCAGAACTCGCCAAACATGCTACAATTCCCTTTAGCCCCAAAGCGCAAATTGTCAACCTAGCCACCTTTTTTAGGCTCATTCGTATCCCTGAGGAGCGTGTATTAGTTTAGTTCGCTGTCTCGGCTAAGTCATCTAACTCGTAGCCTGCCAATCAACTCCCTCACTGGAACTGTTAGCAAAATGCTACCCTTGCATTCCCGGGGCGTTCAGGGGGGACGTGTTAGCGCTTTTCGTGCCTAAAACTAGGAGCAGCTTATTTTACGTGAAGTATTTTAAGGGTAGACACAGGGTAGACCTGCTGTAAAAATCTTTTGTGTAACAGCCATATGACTTTCACTGTTGATATACACTTTGCTATACACAGGAGACCGTGACAACAGTCAAGTGTTTATAAAACATGCATGGGGTGCGGGAACACTCCACAAATATATTCATTTAAATTTGGGAAATTTTGAACTAGTTTGTGTAACATAAATCTAGGGACATATCTCACATGAAAATGGTATTTCGATTCTCTCTACATTTGATTTTTGTTGACTTTAATTTCTGAAATTATGTATCAATCTATTATTGATGTGCAGCAGTAAATTTGCATGGAAATTTGAAGCTCTATGTGTTTTCTAAATGTTTAACTCTAGAATCTGTACGGTAATAGCTGATCTTGGGAAAAAATGTCATAATCGGTTTATCTTCCCCGTATTTTAGAACTGACATCCCCTCCAGAACTTGAAAGTGGATGCTTTTACTACTTGTGGCACCGCAGGCGATGACATTGGTGATACATGGAATGAAGATGGAGCACCGGTAGAATGGCGGGGGAAACCCGAGAACCCTGAGAAAACCCGCCCCTACGCCGCTTTGTTCACCACAAATCTGACATTCAGTTGCTTGGGATCTTGGTGAGAGTCGAGTAGTCTAACCACTCGCCGCGGCGCAGAAGCGGATGCCTAAGTGTCAGAAGCCTGTCGGGGAGCCAACGGTACGAACCCAAAGAATGGAGAACCTGGAACGAGCGGTCCGCCCGTAGACAGTGCGAGGAAGTGGATGATATAAAATGAAGCGAAATGGACAATAGGAAATATCATGTGTCAATTGGTGGAATGAGGGGAAACCCGAAAACCTGGAGAAAACCTGTCCAGATGTCGCTTCGTCCACTACAAATACAATGTGCGGGTCCTTGGGATCGAACCCTTACCACCAAGGTGGGAGATGAGCTGTCTAACCACCTAGCCACGGCGCCGCCTGGGAAAAATTATGACATTTATTTATTACACTACTTCTTTCTCCCAAGGATTGGGTTGGAGTCAGTCACGATCCAACGGTTAAAATTGTTCACACCACGCCGTCCAACATCACGTTATCTAATAGGGTATAATAAAATAATTGCGCTACGTCAATCAGAAAGTATCTGTATGTTTCTTCCATTATTCTACTTTTTATAGTTTTGTCTAACACCGCCCACCATGTACATAGCTAGAGAAGATATTGCGTACCATCAAAAATACTATGTCGGGATTTCACCGTAAATAAATGTTTTACCTGCAGCACTATATATGACGTAGCATTGAAAACAAGCTATGGACACAATTCAATCAAGTGTTGGAAATTAAGTAGCAGGACGCAAGTATTGTGGTATGACGTTTGGCTGTGACGTGTTGGCTACCACGTTCTCCTCCAGATTTGATGATCCAAATTTTGAGGTTAGTATGCGTATATACTCTGACTCAGACGAATAGAGTTGGAACACTCTGCCTTAGATTAACCCTTTAATGCTCTTATAGCAAATAATATTGATTGAGATATTACAAGTTTTAGCAATGAAACTCCACTAAATAAGCATTTATATTTCCCTAGGTTTATCTTATCGCTGTTGTTTGCTTAACATGACCAACTTTTAAAGCTCCAAACTCCAATGCCATATAGATAAGGGATACTCAATTTTCTAACTTTTTTTACTTCTCAAGATATTCTCTGAGACATTGGTGCACTTTATACGAATAAATAAAAGAATGAATGAGCAAAAGCTCAAAACTCTGGCTTAGTAGTTTCTTGTATAATATAATTTAAATTTACGAAAGAATGCAATTTTTTTAAAACTGCCTGCACAGTCATAAATGTTAGAGAAGTATGACAGTGATATGCCCTGTTATTTTAGTATTTTGAAAATAAATGCAAGCATTTTATTTAGCTTTATGCTATTAGTTGAGGGAAATAAATGTTTGCTTTTGTGAAGTTGCTGGTTTTTAAATTTCCTTGTCCTTTTCTCTATGAGTCAACTTTAGAGCCAATAAATAAAGCGTTCATGAAACGGATTCTTGAATTTTTATATATCACATTTGAGATTATGAATGCAAATCTGAACAAAATATGAAAAATAAGGAATAAATGCCGTGCATAAAAATGTAAAACTGAAGAAAATCTCATACAGAAAGGTAAAGTAGTATTAATGTATATCGTATGGGTGATTTAAACATGTTGATGGGTTTTTAAAAATGGCGAATTGTGAAAAATGTTGTGCTAAAGTGATTGACAAGTGTTTATGGAATATCATATGATATAATTAAATAATCGTAGATTTAATCTTCTCCTAAAATCTCAATCCAAATATCCAATTATGAATAATATCTGTTATTTAAAAACTCAAATATTATTTTTAAAAATATTATCTGGTGCCATGTGCTCATTGCTAATCTATTTTTGAAGTATTTTCTAACATGATAATTCTAAATGTTCACACCTTTCAACTGTTGATAGGTATACAAATAAATGTAAACGTGTACACTTTAAAATACGAAGTTCAATATTTTATTAGGAACAGTAATTATGTTTATCTTCAAGTCTTTAGTTTAAGCAAAACTAACCCTAGTTTTAAGTATACTGCTCTAAAAATATTTACTATTCTTGCAGATAGTTTAAAGCTTTAAATAAAATACTTTTGAAAGAAAATTAAACTGAAATTTTATGTATTGTGTTGAATATCTCATAGCAAATTTTAATATAGTTTATTTCTCTTTTATTAAAATGTTTACATAATAGCCTATGCCTATTGTAATGTTTACTTAATGGTTACATCCAAATACAGAATATCGCAATTTTTAATACACATATGCTTCACATAATAAATACTTTGCAGTTCTAATATATAATCCAATCCAATTGCAATTAATTTAATTCAATTATGTAAATGTATATAAATAATTCAGTTATCTTTAGATATACAAAAGCTTTGTTTTATCGTACACTAGTTAAAACCGTTAAGTATCAAACATTTCTATATATTACCTGTTTAAGTCTGAAATACAAAATTGGGCTAAGCTCGATATGTTAATTTTGTTTTTCAAAGTTGTGACTAATTACTCGCATAAACAAGATAAATATCTCAAAACACAGTATCACAATGCTTAAAAGTTTGTATGTTCACTGTGTATATTCCATTCTGCATATAAGGTCAAAAATCTATTAGGAGAAAATTGTGATCATATTTCGCAGTTTAATTGTCTTATGCAAATGGTTGCCAGTTTGTCATTTTCGGCAAAAACCCTTTGTGTTTTTGAACAAATAAATCTTTCATTATTGATGATTCGTGATATACGAAAATAAAACATAATGAAATGAGAGAAAAAAGAAAATACTTACTAACTATGATCAGTAGTTTATTAATTTGTTATTGTGCATAGACAGCAAATATAAAGATATGAGGCTCAGTTTTATAAAATATAGTTTCTAAAACATTCAATAAAATTTTTCATTTCTTTGCTTTAGGATCAGAGGAGGAGATCGATTTTAAAAACATGTGGTTTCAAAAAACGAAAACATCAATAACCACACATATTTTAAAACTGCAGGGTTCAAACTTCAATAGGTTCATACATTGGAGTATGTAACATAAACATTTAGATTTATAGCTTTAAAAGTTTAGAAGTAGATCTGAAATAATAGCCCTTGCTATGTTTCACAACATGGAACAGTAATAATGCACTCCTGGCAGTGGAATAATACATTAAGGGGAGACAATCAAAATTGCAAAAAAAAAAAAAAAAACTTTTTATATTTCTGTACAGTCTTATAAGTTGGAATTTCCTCTCCAACTTGACAGCTATTTTATTACTTTAGTTAATTTTGTAGTGTAAATTCTGCACCACTTCACAATAAAAAATCATAGCTTCTACATAATATTTGAATGGTAAACTTTAGTCCAATATTCAGGGTATGTTTTGCCCTACAAATTGGGACTACTAAATAAGATTCTTTATTTATATAATAGAAAATGTTAATAAATATGGAGAGGGCTTAGTATGGAAACTGAAACGTTCTAGAAATGGTACACCACAGAACCATTGCCCCATATATGGAGAAAGTGAGGAAACTGGACACACATTTAACTGTAAAGAGACTTACTGATATGTATATGGAGATAATAGTGATCTAAAAGTAGTAAAGAAGTGATATAAGTAGATTCTTTAGCAAAGATAGAAATTAGGCCAGTTTTTATATAAGATGAAAAGAAAGTAGAATTGGACAGTGAAAATAGACTTAAGGGAGACTTAAATCCAGAAAATTATAATTGTCAGAATGTAAATATCGTATGACTGGCAAAGAGCCTGGAATAACGCCATTATTTTGTTGAACGAGAGGTAGTTAAATTAAGATCTTCAATTGTTGCAACTTTATTATTAGATTGATGCTCTTTATTATTTATACGTTTTTGTAATATTCAACACTTCCTTTTGTAAAAAAGTAATAGTTAATAAAAAGTTATAGGATTAAAATATTTCATTTCAAGATTAGATATCCTATAAGTTTTATTGAAGCAGTTTTAAACTAGATTGTTAAGATGATCTCATATTCTAATGTAATTTGCTCAGTATAAAACGAAATAAATACCTACAGTTTGTTATATAATAAGTAGTGATATCTTTGTTAGATGATTTCTTATATTAAATTGTTAGACATTTGTGAAAAATGTATAGGTTTGAGTAAGAATGTAAAGCTTTGTTGATATCGGCATAACCGTGGAGTGACAACCCATGATGCACTTAAAAGCCACATTTTAGCGTGACTTCCCAGAAATGTGGCATCTTCACATGAATGTCCTCTCCCTTTGTAGCCGTGTAACGCCCCTCGATATAAAGTTATACCGAACTAAGTTATCGCAACGGCATCCCCCTGGCGGCAGTTTGGAGCAATATATCTTAACTGCAGCCATTCTTCCAGACAAGCAGGCAAGATAATCCATCACAAGATTCTTTGCAGAACCCATCCCCCGTCTTGCTAGACCAGCTCTTCCTTACTACTTCGCTTCGCTGATTTTCTGTGCTCCTCTAAAGCATGACTGAAGCAAGTAAAAGGCCCACCGAATTTTATGGACAATTAAACGTTACGGAAATTAAGAGAAAGGTCGCTTGGCTGGTCATCTCCTAGCGCAAATTATTTCAAATGCACCTAACGCCAACGTGAGTCTACGACGAAGGGATTTTCTACTGCTCGAGAATACATTCTTACCTGCTAAACCAAATACAAGTACAGGCATTTTAATATTTTTAATAAAACACTTTGTATTATTCCGCTAAACACGTGCACAACGTATGCATAACTGCTCATTTTCAGATACTAATCCAAAGAGTGAAATGTAGCGTATTCGAGTCTATTCTCTAAACTTATCGTTACAGGTAACCAGTAGTTACGTGTCGTAACTATTCCGGGTTACATTATAAGATTCGGACCTTAACTATAGTAACAGAATTAAGCTAATTGTTAGCCATATTGATAAGCTTATAAAATATATCGGAAAGATATAAAATCATTAAAAGTATCCATTAGGACGTTTTAAAGCAAACAATAACAAAGAAATTATGTTTTACTATCAGACTGAGTTTTGTAATCAGCATGCAATGTAAGCATTCACCAAGGCCACGTGCTGGGGACAGCCTCTTGCCTTTCTTTACTTCAAGTGTGTTTCTTATTTCGTGAGGAGTATAGTTAACCTTACGGATGCTACAGGTTTATACTTCTTAATTTCCTATAAATATTACAATGAAAAATAAACATAAATCTATTTTGAGATCTAGGGAAAATGCAGAATTCCAATAAGAATGTGGACTCTCCTCTCTTTTGTTTAACATTTATATTAATAAAATTCTGGAAAAGTGAGAGACATACACCTAGGAAGGGATAAATATATTTAAAGTACACTATTCACGGATGCCCAAGTTTTATTGGATAGTCAAGATGACAGCCTTCCAGTATTATATAACAATATCAAATTAAATATTGATGCAGATATGCTGTGATAAAGCAAAAAGTATTAGCAATGGAGGGCGAAAAGTGCAACAACAAAGATAGACGGACAGGGCATACAACAGGTTAAAGGTTTTAGATATCTGGGGTGTAACATAACTACAACATGACAAATAGAATTATAAAAACAGTTTAGAAAAAAATATGATTAGTGCAGATTGCGTACAAGAGGCATTCAATAAGTCCTTATAAAATCCTAGAAATTGCACTCCTAACATCAGAAACATTTTGCATTTAGTAAGAGTCATCTCTTAGTATACGGCAGTTAAAGTTTCAGCTATATCAATCACGTGGTTAAGTTGTTATAGGCTATTGAATCAACAAGCCTGTGTTTATTTAGAAAGATGAAAAATATTAGTTTCGTGTGGTGATTGAACGCTTCTATTTAAAAACCTTAACACCCAGAGGGATCAAATCCGACTTGAGTAAAGTAGATATTATATCTACTGCCATTTTTTAACAGTTTACAATTGGGTAAATGAGTTAAATCATAATCGTACATCCACAAATAATGACAATTGTTCAGGACGTCCAGTGGAAGTGACTTCCTCCAAAATGATTGACAATATCCAGACGATCGAGTAGTAGAAGTTCGCGAAATAGTCGAGTCCACGGTTATATCACAAGATACGGTGATTTTAATTTTGCATCAGAAGGTAGGTCTGAAAAACATCTTGGCAAGGCGTGTGATCGATTCGTGGCTGGTTCCGTCTCACTCATTACAAGATTCTGCATTGTTACATAACTATAGACGAAACAAGGATACACTACTAAATCCAGAGAGAAAAGTACAGTCGAAGCAGTGTTCTTAAAGGCTCCGAAGAAGGCAAATGTGGTTAAATCGGCAGACAATGTGATGGCCTCAGTTTTCTAGGATGCATGCGGAATCGTCTATTTCGATTATTTTCAGAAAGGAAGAACGATAAATGGAGAGTATTGTTCATTATTGCACCGGTTGAACGAATAAGTCGTGGAAAACCCCCTCAAATGACAAAAAAAAAAAAAAAAAAACATCAAGACAATGCACGGCTGCACCTCTACATAGTTTCGATAGTCAAATTGTGGAATTAATGTTTGAACTGCAACAACATCCACCATTTTTACTAGATTTGGCCCCAAAGCGTATTTATTTCCGAACTTGAAAAAGTGGAAAAAGATTCCCGTCTAACGAGGTGGTGAGCTCCCAAAATGCTAATTCCGCCAACTTCCGAAATCCTAATTCTTGGATGGCTTAAAGCAGTTGGAGAAACTCTGGGGAACATGATTGAGCTAAAAGGAGATTACGCTGATAAAGAAAAGAATCTACCGAAAATAAGTTATTTTATGTCCTTTTCTAAGGACTTATTGAACGCCCTTCGTATCTCAAATATTCTATAAAAGCCTGTACCTCTAAGACACAGGGTCGAAAGCGAATTGGAATTGCACAAATAGATTCATTGGACATGCTGAAAATGTAACAATAACGGACACAAGAAGTGAAGGAAGGGAAAAGTTAGAAATTCAGAATATGACTGATGAAATTAAGAAATATCAGAAACACTGGCAATACAATGTACAGAGAATGGCCAAAGACAGACTACCGTTGGAGGCATATTTTATAACCTTTGGAAAACATGACTTCGGTCGCCCAAGGAGATATAAGGATGCAATTAACCTGAGAATGAGACCGCAATGACCCTCTCTTGAAACGAAGAATAAGAGCATTTAAAATTAAAATCTAAATTGAATTATTTAGGACATTCTTTTTACTTTCTCTGCAATTTAGCTATAGGAAATATGAGTAGTATTATACTCAAATAAAAAAATGATACATAGATGCTGCACTGGAAATACATGTGTTTGAGATCCCATGAATAAAACGTTAGAAAATTGTATCAATGAATGCTAGTATATATGAGAAATGACCATTAGATGTAGAATATGCACTTTGTGTTGAACTACACGAGTGTGTATTGCTGTACCATTCACTTAGTTTTAAAACACAAATGCTGCATTAAACATCGGACACACCTAGCACACTGACTAGTGCTGCATAACAAGGCAATTTGTTTACATCTGACATGAAATAAACAAGTCTACAACCTGATAATCTTATAGGACGAACATAATGTTGACACATGTAATGCAGTAAAAATACAAATGACAGAAACACACGACTTTCTTTACCCATTCTACAACAAACTGTTCCTACAAAAGCTTATCGAGATAAACACTAGCTGAAGTGGCTTATTATTTATGCCTTGTTTGTACAAAGGAAATACGGCAATACTGGGTTAAAGCTACAAAACTGTATATAATATGTATATTTAAACCTTTAAATCATCAATAATGAATATCTTTTAAATAACAAATTACACATAAAATGGTATTTCACATAAACCGTTTGTTTTAACGAAATTCATGTGTATTAGTAGCAATATGCTTTCTGCTTCTTACGGTTCATCAGTTATACAAAAGTCATTCAGAATAAAGAGGATTTCAGAAGGTATTCGCAGAAAATTCAAGACACACATTTCATTTGTCATGAAAGCTCTTAAACATATGGTATTTAATAAAAATCGTTAGAGCTATTTTGAGAAAATCAAAACTTCCGAACAATATCACATTTAAAAGGTAGCAAGGAATGGGGGATTTTCTTGAATACCTTCATGTATCCTAGATGATGCCAAAACTAAATATAAAATTTGATATTTAAAGTTTTGTCGCTCACAAAAACACACTCACACACCCTCACACACACGCACACACATGTGGATCATTATAAAATACTATTTGTTCAGACGATTTCTCGACATCAAACTTTTGGTGAAATGTAATACTATTTCTACGTACTGATGTCATGCAAAACAAGCTCCCTGTTCGGTTCGTGTTTGTTGAGTATGACCTCTACCGAAGTTTGCTTCCTAAGGAGAGGCAAGTTCAATTTTGTCTCTTGTTTACTGGATGCTCAGTTACAGGTAGCAGTTACAGTTACAGTAGAAGTTCTGTAGGGCTTTCGGAGAAACGAGTGATCAAGGTCAAGGACTGCCACGCAAATTTTGGTCCGTTGTTCCTATGTACGAAAAATACCTGCAAATTATATTAGGTTGACCTTATATATATGATATACGAAACATTTCACTACCGGACATGTCGAAGGCTTATCTTTTGTAAATGAACGCATAAATTAATGAAACTACATTTATGAAATATAACCCCTTGCTGTGAATTTTGAAATAATGACTGTGAAAATTGACAATCTATAAAACTCAAACATGA
Source organism: Hymenopus coronatus (assembly GCA_030762935.1). Lineage (NCBI taxonomy): Eukaryota > Metazoa > Arthropoda > Insecta > Mantodea > Hymenopodidae > Hymenopus > Hymenopus coronatus. Next base: position 63,067,104 of record CM060895.1, on the reverse strand, counting down.
ACAAGCAGCTCACTACTAATAATAAGAAAAGTCTTCCTAACTATCATATCCGAAGGAAAATAATTAGAGTAGTGACGCTACCTCAAAATGAGAACCAGTTAAACAAAAATATGTGTTCCATTCACATGATTTTCTATATATCTCGGTAACAAATTATTGTTAAAAATCTGATTCTTCTATCTGCTTCATGTTAATCAGAATGCATATTAGCGAAATAGTTTTTGTTAGTTTCTTATAAGTAAAGGGAAATAAGGATACACACTAGGCTAAAGATATAGTCAAATCTTTTATAATTTCTTTGTCATGTGTTTCCAATCCATTTCGTTGCATTGCGAGGAGATTATAAATTCCGAGTGAGAAAAGTTTTGAGTATTTTAAAAGTGAAGCCAATAACAAGGAATATCTCAAAAGTGGGTAGTTGCACGAAAAAAATGTATATGATGTATATTGTGTGTTTTAACGAGATCTATATGTTTTGTGTAGTGAAGTTTTGTCTATTACGGTTTACCAGTTATGAAAACTTCATCCAGAATAAAGAGACCATCAGGCTATTCCCAGAAAATTCAAGGTATTTATTTTGTCATGTACATATCTTAAATATACGGCATTTTAACCAAAACCATTAAAGCCATATTTCAGATAATCAAAAACTTCGAAATTTATTCCATGTAAAGAATAGTATGGTTTAGGGAGATTTTCCTCAAAATCGTGTCGCAAGTTTGGTATTTTACTGACTTCCGTTATTGAGTTATAGTATTCACACACACACATACACACACGCTTGTCTTTGGTGTATTTCCAATGAGATGAAATTTCGGTAATTTTTGGCGGAGTGCAATACCTTCTATCTACGTACCACGAACTATGATTGTCATAATGTTATGAATTAATATAAAGGTCCTTGACTTGGTCTGGCTTAAATCAATCCATCATACACTTTTTTACCAGCAAATTTCCGATCTAGGTTATTTTTTACGTTCTCTAATACATATGTGCAACGTACATTAGATAGAGGTGTTGTGTTCCATCCATAATTTTGATGTTGAGATTTCACGGGAAATAATACTTTGAGACCCCCTGAATCCAAAAAGAGCATTTCTAGAAACAGGTCAGTGTGTGTGTGTGTGTGTTTGTGTGTGTGTGAGAGAGAGAGAGAGAGAGAGAGAGAGAGAGAGCGCATAGCTAAAAAAAAAAAAAAAAGACCGTTAAATACCAAAATTTGGCACTGAAGTTTAGTATCTCTTAAGGATGCGACACGAAGATTTTCAGGAAAATTCCCCCAATCCTTAAACTACCCTTTGCTCGGAAAGGTTTTCGAAAATTTTGATTTTCTCAAAAATGGCCCTAACGATTTCGATTAAAATGTATGTATATTTTGAGTTTCCTGGCAATTGCCTCTGAAGACTTCACTATTTTAGATGAATTTTGAGGAATTTTGCATAACTTGTAAACAGTAAGAGATGGACAAAAGCTTACTCCACAAAATATACAGATCTCGTTAAAATACATAATTTGTCATGTGAGTCATTTCTTGAACAGTGGACAGAAATATGCATTCTTCTGGTTTCAATTTTAAACTTTTCTCAAACAATGAAATTTAATTATTATTAAACTCCATGAGAATTCAAAATTTTAATTAGAAAAAAGTTAATAAAGGATCCACATTTATTTTTATTTCTATTTTCTCTATCATTCTATAGAATAAGGCATCTTTCGTTTCGTTTCTTATTTTACTGCAGATCATACAAGGGTAACTGAAAAGTTTTCACATAGTGACCAGCTTTCAAAATATTTCACTCTCGCTTTAGCCTAGTGTAATCCCTTATTTCCCTCCTACGTACACAGAAACAAGTAATAAGACCAATTCTGCTAATGTTATTTTCGGTAGCATGGTGTAGATAAAAGGGTTTTCTTTAAGAATAGTTTATAAGTGGAACAACTAGAGAAAGTCATATGAATAGAACACCTCCGATATTTGAAATAAGAATTTTTTACTCAGTTATGAATTACTCAGGATTTTAGGGTCAATAGAGTCATTAAGACCATTCCATTTTATATTTATTTTAATTGAATTTACATTTTATATGTTATTAAGGGATGAGAAGACCTTATAGAGTTTAATAAATGTATAAGTATTGGTTATTATGAAATTAATGTAATTGGCAACTTAAAAGATAAATAAACACGTTTAAAATGAAATTTTGTGACCCTCCGCTCTAGTCGGCAAATATCAATTCGAATATGCCCTTTTAACGAATTTGTGTTCGGGAATTTTAGATTACACGCTTCACTTGTATGTTTTGAAGGTTACATAGGCAGCAAGATGCACATGGCTCCATCTAAGTTTCCGGTCTTAAGGAGACCTACTTGTGTAAATTAACCAGAATGCTTGAAAATTTTGTTTTTGCATTTTGACATATTAATATACTATGGTCCTGGTGGTTGAATTTATTTTAGCCACTTGCAATTTAAACATTATCGCATGAGCTTTTGAATGAAAGTTTTAATGGTAAAAAATGAGATTCAAATATTAAAGACGTGTTTCTCAAAATACATTTTCCAATGATTGTAAGTGTTGAAAATGCCCCTTAAGGTCCACATTTCAGTCATGTTTAATTTTTTTGCCAGAGAACCTAAATATCGTTACAAGTAAAATTATCGAATTAATTTTCTAAGCAATGAAATTATTTCTTTGTAATAACAAAATTAATTAATTTACAGAAATAATTAAAAAGTATAAACTAATAATTTATCACATATTTTCCTGGAGTAATACTTCATTAATTTGAAACTCGGCCCATAATTTTTAAAGTGATGTTCCTGGAATATAAATATGAAGTTTTGTTACAAAAATTTCAGCACTAAAACACAAGGACATTTTTTTGGTAGAGTAGTTAAAAAAGCAATTTTTTCTAAAAAACTACTTAATACATTTGTATAAAAATTCCATAATTGGTTACTGTTAGCAATTGAGGTGTGTGGTAAAATGAACGCAATTCCACAAGAAAAACTGAATTTGAAATTTTCTAATTTTGGTACCCTAAATTCGAACACTAGGCACACTATTAATGCTATTTCTATTACTTAGTATGCGTAGTAGGGAAATTAAATGTTCTGTGACCTTTGTTCCTAATATCAACGCTGATACTGCCTTTTTACTCTGCGTTTTTCAACATATAGCTTTTTTCTCAACCAGTATATAGCGAGTTTGGTTGTAAATATTTTTAATGTACTGTAGTTTAATAAAATTCGTTGCAGCCACTTTTGAGAAATTCAAAATTTTCGAAAATTTCTCCATTTAAAGGGTAGTTTGGGGTGGGGAATTTTTTTTTAAATATTCGTGTCGCATTGTTGGAAGATACTGAACATAAATACCAAGTTTGGTATTTGATTTTTGAGTTATGCTGTACACAGATGCACACACAGACCGACAGACACACACATACACTGACGTTTTTTTCTAAAAATGCCTTTTTTGGATTAAGTTGGTCTCAAAAAATATATATTTCCGGTATCGAACTTTTGGGTGGAATACAATTTCTCTCCATCTACTGCAGAAGGTAATCAATTGCGGCAAAAACGGTAATAATAAATAGTGACTTTTTAGATGAAAATATACCTATTTGAAAACTCAAAACAATAATAAAGAATATATCGGAAATTGATAATGTAAATTAAAATGTTGATATGTGGATATAGTTTATACAACAGAGGTACACGCGCGCACCCTAACTTACGGATATGTTATGATTAATATCCCTAAGAAGGAAGAGATGAAGTGAAGCAAGCCTTGAACTCTAGTGTCTATGGAGAGTACCTTTCCATTGAAGAATTTGCTCCATCTGCCTGAATTTACCATACTTAGGCGTGGGGATTTTTCGCAAATGCAACATAGCGCGAAATGTTCATAAAGTCTTGTACTCATGTATTTTCATTTTTCACGACCCATAAATCACATTTTAATGTATTTTGAAAATGCGATAAAATGCAAAAATATATGTGAAATTACTGCCTTTTTAAACTTTGTATCTTTATTTCTTTTCTTCCAAAAATTGCGTCTCATGGGTTTGTGTACCCTAGGCATATTTATGATTCTGACTCACTTGTCCATTGTACTGATCTGGAACGCGGAACTAACTCTCTAATCCCTCATCTGTTTGTAAAATACACATTTTAAATGAGAACTTGGCATATAGAAATAAATCAATTTCATGGTTATCAAATTTAAATAATCATACTTTCTTGTTAACAAATATTAAAGAAAATTACTCTATTTACAAGAATTTGTGTATAAATTTGAACACAAACAATGAGAATAAAAAATCATGTCCTAAAACGAGGAGACTGGCCTTATGTATGCATTGTTGAAACATGATTTTTAACTCATATGTTTACTGTTTATGTCAATAATATTTTAATATTTTGTCATTGTTGTGAGTATCAATGCCATTGTTATTGTTGAGTGTTCAATTCTCTTTACTAATGTTGTGTTATTAATTTCACATTAAAGCTTTTTCATGAGAAAATATCTATTTATCAGAATCAATTTAAGATGAATGTTTTCTTCAAAATGCTATAAAATGCTAAATTGAAAATGTATTAATGCTATAAAATGCTAAATGCACTAAAAATGCTAAATTTATGCTTTCAAACATCACCACCCCTAACTACATGACACAAAACCTAGAAACATACTTAAAACATTTAAGGGAAAGGGAATTAAAGGAGTATGATGGCAAGACAATCGTAAGAAACCATCCTAGCATTGACCTTCTCTAGAGAAAATCCGCAAAATCCAACGTGAGAGTCCTGATTTCGAGTTTCTTATGTTACCGCAAAGCTATTTCGCTCTTATATTTGACATACTTTGTGTGCTTTAATGAGCAACTTTTTATCTATCACGATTTGCCGTCATATAAAACTTCCAGAATAAAGAGCAGTTTCAGTCTATTCCCAGAAAATTTAAGATTAAATTATGTTTTATTCGTCATGGAAAATCTGCGTCATATCGTTTTAATAAAAATGGGTCATTTTTAAGACAGTTAAAAAAAAGAAAATCTCTTCCACGTAAAGGATAGTTTAGGGTGAAGGATTTTCTGTAATATTCTTAGAAGATGCTGAACGTCGGCCGGTCCCCATGGCCATGCTCGCTAAGGCGTCTAGCTTTGGTGCTTCGTGGGCAGGGGATCGTGGGTTTGAGTCCCGCCTTGGGCCTGGGTGTTATATGTTTGTACAATGTGTATATGTTTGTGAAAAGGAACAGTAAAACTAATAAACATACGGTAATCATACAGGGGGGAATGTAAATAGGGGATAAAAAAAATTCAATACCAAGTTTGATAAATTTGGTTATCGTTTCGTTCGTTAATTCGTTACACACACACACACACACACACACACACACAATTTAGATTGTATTTTATTTATGGACACTCGTTAAGTGTCATGGTTCTTGGCGTTCCATTCTATAATGGGCGTAAAAGTCCATTTGATTTTGCTAAGAGGCCTCTTTATCAGGCTTGAAGTTCTTTCAGAGAAGTAAATCTATCACATTTGACACTAGCCAAAGATTTTTAAGCCCGATAAAATCGGTTAGAATCCGTTACTTCGGAAACCAGCGTCTAGTATGTTGCTCCTAGACCTCCTAGGACCTTACACACAGATTTTTTTAAAAAACATATGAATCATGGAAACTGAAAATCTGTTATTTCCGGAGAAAAATATGTACAATAATTTTGTGTCACATGCAATACTTTCTCCACTTGAATCTGTTCCAACTTGACTCAGAGTACTCAACCACAGACCTCGGAGCTTGATGGAGGGAGAACGTGATGGCCAATATGTCACTGGGAGAAGTTCATATCACAATGCTTGCTTCCTGCTACGTCATTTCCAACACCTGATTTAACCGTGATAATAGCTTGCCCTCAATGCTGCGTCATAGTGCATATTTACCGTGAGTCGTGAGTCACTCACAGCTCTTTTCGTGCCCACACAACTTGTGCCTTTTCTAGGTAAGTAGAAGAGAAAATAATTATTCTATTGTCTTAAAAATCTCATTATGCACATTAATATCAATTCTAAAACAAAAGGCTGTTATGAAATGTTTGATCAACTTTATTATGGTATAGAAAATTGAAACAATTCATCAACAAGAAATTTAAATATTTCACGTAACTCGGTGTCCATTGAACATTTACATATGAATCAGAAAACCGTCGGTAAACAAAGCTGAAGCAAGAGCAAGTTATTACGTAATTATTTGAGAAGTACTGGCTGTGTAACTGGCATGTTGGCTTGCAGATGGATTAGTACACTTTCCAGAATGTTTGTTGGCATCGATCAGCTAAGCTCATTGCGAATACAAAGGAGGCGTGAAAATAACAACAATGCTTGGCAGAAGAGAATCGTTAGGAAGATTTTGTTTGCCGCTCGACAAACTTGGCGTTATACAGACTCATATTTCAACGTCTAGCCTAGGATTTCATCCTTAGTCTTCTTCCTGAGAAGTCTTCTTTCTTATCCTTCGTTCCATCAAGTTCTTTACTCCATCCTTCTTCCGTCATCCTTTACTTTCTTACTCACCCCTTCACACAGTTAATCCCAAACTTTTCATTACAGATTTTCCTCGTTTCAAGACGTTATCCCCCTCCCTGAGGAACATCTACCTAATAAATTGCTCAAGACGCGTAGGTAAATGCTAAGGGGGGAATTAGACATCTTACGCAGGGATTTTTTTCTTTTCCCTAAGTATTTAAAGCCCCATTTTCTGTGGGTTGTATTTTATTTAACAATTTTCTAATAACAGATATTAAATTACATTTTTACTGACTGTAATACCCAAAACATTATGGTAGAAATCGTAAGATTGGCTACCCATACTTTTTAATTAATTCGATTGCTGAAATTTTTCTTAATAAGTTCAAAAACTCTGGGGTTTCGGAAAATAAATCAAAATACTAAGATTATTTTCTTTTTTTATTTAAATAAAAGTGCTGAATTGTTGGGATAAGAATTGAAATTCGGATATCTTTTTGATTAATTTACTCTCGAAGAACAATCTTGTGAAATATTATTGTACGAAGGTATCTACAAAGTACGAGAAAGTAAATAACAATTTCGCATAACTAGAAAATAACGGAAGATATCAACACTAAACTTAATTTACAAAGTACCTATTTTCTCTACATAGTCGTACCAGGTTTTTCTTCTGTCGCCAAAGACTTGATTCGTTATTTTGAATGGACAAAATCTTCGGCCAATCGAAATTTACAGGCAAATAACGCAGTGTTTAGTGATAATGCAAAGCACGAGTTATCAGGATATAATACTTCGGTAATACTCTGTTCAAAGATGAATCAGTGTTCATGATCAACACCGGATGGGAGTCATTGAGGAGTTGAAAGCAAATGACCAAAGAAATCAGGAAATCCTGAATTTCACGTTGAACATCATAAATGATGCTTTGAATGGAAGAGTTCCCAACCGATGAACACATCAAAGATATACCAGCTCAGATCTTTGGCAGGAGAAGAGTATAAAATCAGCATTGAAAAGCTGGTACCACGTTACAATAACTGCCTTGGGAGCAATGACGATAACTTTGAGAAATAATGTGAGATAGGTTAACATTTTAAATAAATTTTTGCGTGGATAAGTGTTATTTGGTTATGCCAAATCGTTCTTTACTTATGGATGGTCCTAGTATATATTATATATTAAGAGATTTAGAATCAGTAGTATGCATTATATTATGTGTGGGGCCTGGAAGGGGGGTAGTTTCCTTTTGGTGCACTGTAAAACAACAAATAAGAGTATTCGGAGAGAGGGTATTTAGAAACCAAAACAGTTCATACTGGTTTAAGGCAATGAAATGTAGTATGCGGTATTGTTAGTATACTGAAAATTTTGAACCAATTGTATTGTTCAGACGTCTTTTAATATGTTGAATTGTTTCAGAAAACTAAAAAATGCGTTTGTGAATAATGTTTCCGAGAAATAATGGAAAAGTGACTGTGAAATGAAGAAAATTTCGATCGAAATGTGTTAATTATTATTTTGTTCACAAATAATATAAACAAAATGTAAATAGTGTAATTTTGATAAGAAAAGTACAGTCTTATAGCATAATTAAATTTAATATTATTACCAGAACTATAACTATGAATCTTCGAATTTCCATGCCGAAACTCTGCTGAGAACCAAAATATTTTATTAAATCTAACAAATGCATTCCGGTATGCCTTTAAGAATACCAAAATATCACACCTTAAAGCGACTAGCAACTCTGCAAGTACTTTTAATTTTGGGATTCTAATCAAACAGATCATTAGGCTTAATGTATGCTTGATGTAATTTTCCGTCGCTAAACACTCAGAGCCAATCAGACCTGTAAAATTAAGCGTCATGTTTTGAGCTATATTTTGGAATATATTCAGTCATTTGACTCTAAAATTTGCAGGAATATAGAAAACCTCACTGTGAAATCATGAACAAAATCGAGAAAATGCCATTAGTTATTTTTTATACCCGCTGGTAATGTATTTCTCACTTTTACGTTGCTCATGTGTTAGATTATGCTTTAAAGTCTAACGGAAAATAAACGAAATAGTTTTGGCTATAAAAATCGTTATTTAGTTTCACAGCAGTTATATCAGGAGTATCTAAAACTCCTGTAGAGTTCCTGTGCAAAACATTAACAATGTTTCATACATGTCTGAACATTTAGCACACCCTTAGATGCCTTGACATTGTGTTTAAATTGAATTTCTGTTTGCTTCCTCTCTTATGTCCTAGACGTTGAGGAAGTAATGCATTTGACCCAAGAATTCAGTACTAAGATTTCACCGGAAATAAGATGTTTTTACGTTGTTGACCATAGATGTACAATCCACATTGTGAGTAGGCAAGGTATTGTATTCCACCTGAAAACTTGATGCCATGTTTTACTAGAAATACATCTTTTGAGTCCCCCTTAAACCAAAAAAGCACTTGTAGAGAAAGCTCCACAAGCGCATGTGTGTATGACTGGAAAGTACAACACAAAAACGAAAATTCGCTTACATAGCAAACTTGGTATTTAAGTTCAATATCGTCCAAGAATGCGAACGAAGATGTTCGGGAAAATCTCACATCTCAACTACGCTTTACGTGGAATATTTTTTGAAACATTTGTATTTACTCAACAGTGGCTCTAACAGGTTTTATTAAATACCGTATGTTTAAGAAATTTTCATGATAAACGAAGTATATATCTTGGATTTCTGGGGGTAGCCTCTGAAGATCTCCATATCCTGGACGACTTTTTTATAACTAGTAGATTTAATTAAATAGATATGTGTAATATAGATATCATTAAAACTTGCAATTCATTACATATTTATACATCGTAGATTTAACTGTTTCCGAGATGATCCTTTCCATTCGTTAAATTTTTAAAATACCTAAAATATTCTCAAATGGGAAGTCATCTTTCCTTTCATACATGTTTTGTTTTACTTATGTCCATGTAAAGATATCCGAATTTCAATTGTTTCACATGCACCAACTTTTATAAGGTATGGCTATCACTTTGGCCTAGCGTATTCCCTGATTTTCCTGCACAAATAAGGAAGCAATAAGACGGTTTCTGCTAGTGTAACTGATTAGAATGATGTGACTGACTTGATGGAATCATAATCTTTTGTAGGAATAGTTTGTTTTCATAATAGGTGGAGAAAGTCATGTGAACGTAATATATCAGGGTTTTTCATGTGCATTCACCATTTTTAGAATGTGTTTTGGTCTCAGTTGACCAGTAGAACAGAAAATGATGTAACAAGTGCTAAATTCTTTGGTTTTCGGGTTTATAATCTTAGAGGACGAAGACATGATAGAGAAAATATAAATTTCAAAACAACAATTGCTAGAATATAATGCACAACTTTTAAACTCAACACAACTTCAGTTAATATAAATATTATATAGACAAAGAATATATATATATATATATATATATATATAGATATTGGAATTGAAACAATCCTTAAATAGGCATAAACTTAGGAAAATAATACCAGGGATAGACGCATACATGCGGAATTGAGCTTTTGTGGCGGTAGGGGATTAAAACTATGGTCATTACAACTGATAATATGGTGTGGAGTGAAGAGAAACTCTAAGAGGAATAGCGTATACACAAGAAAAGGAATAGTGGAAATTATATAAAATAAACCCTTTTGGTATACATCACCTGAAGTAAATGGTGCAATACGGAAGAAAAAGTTGCAACCTATCGTAGAAGCAATATTGAGCGGAAAACAAAATGAACCTTCTGAAAGGGTAGATCGTTCACTGACGCTAGTTTCTCTGTAAAAGGATTTTAGAAAAAAAGAGCCGCAATATAATAGTAAAATATTTTACTGAGGAGTGTATAAAAGTGTATGAGGGCAGACGTAAGATGGTATGTATTAAGATAAAATACCTATGAATGTGGTTAATGCAATTGAAATCATTATATTACAACAAAAAAGAGCAGTAAGTAGACGCTATCATGCTATTGCAGCATGACTGTGGTTTGTCAACATATTTGATTTTATTTATATTTGAATAAAATAAAAGAATGCAGAACCAAATATATACCAAAAAGAATTATTTTAAATAATACAAATATAAATATAGCTATATTTGCAGATGATCAGTTGTTGACAGAAAATAAGGAAAATGTGAAGAAATCAATATTTAATCTGAATGACATGATAAAAGAAACAATACGGAAATTTCGAGAGAATAAAAGCAAGGTAATGATGGGTAAATAGCCATGTTCAGGTCAATTCTTTTTGTTGGAGGACAAATAATGGAATAGGCTTTTAATGTTCGGAATCAACAATATCAATATTGATAAGAAAGCAGAATTGGAAGAGAATTTTAATTCATACAACAAAATTAGTGGATGTATTCAGACATTTTGGTAGAAATATGAGCGTGGATATCACATTAAAATATGCATGTGAAACACGGGTATTAAAAACAAGAACAGGTCGAGCTTGAGCCCGCAGTGTTTCAAATGCATTTTTATAAATTTTAGGTATTGATTGAATATTACTAGAATAAAATTGAATTCGGAATGTAGACTTAAGAGAAGAACGAAATTAAGGAAACACTGTGCAAGAAATAAAAACGTAGCATTTAAAATGGATGACGCCTCTGAGATTATCATGACAAACTCTGATTTGCAAACCCTTGGGATAAAGAGACATTGGACGGCCCCGAATGAGGTTATCAGAGCAATTTGATTAGTCTAGAAACATGTCCAAAGAAAGAAGAAGGAAAATGGCCCACAGCAGCTTGTCTACCTACCATCCCGTAAATTCTAAAATAACAAATCTTCTCAACACAAGACAACATTTAATATCGGCATCTTATAAGCATGCAAGGTGAACATTTTCACGAAATTCACCAAGTTAGTAAGCCATTTCAATGAGAAAAAACTTAATGTTTTGAATAAAATTTGAGATGTTTGTGAATTTAGAAGAATTGTGAGTGTGTGGGCAGTATAACTAAAAAACGACAGTTTATTAAATAGCAAACTAAAATATTGAATTTATTATCTACCAAGGATAAAATACGAAGCTTTTCATGAAAATTCCCCACCCCAAATTACACCTTGCACGGAAAATGCCTCAAAATTTTCGATTTTCTAAAAAGTGCTATAACGATTTTGATCATAGTGCTGTATCTTAAAGATGTTTGCATGGCAAATTACACGTACATTTTTATTTTTTTGAAAACATGCCTTGAAGTCCTCGTTGCTATGAATGATTTGCATAACTGGTAAACTGTAAGAGAGACAGACAAAATTTTCTACATAATATGTACATCTCATTAAAAGACTTTTGTTATTTACATTTTATGTACAGCTAACCATTTCAGAGATATCTCCTGTTATTGATTTCAATTTTAAGAAGCTTAAACTTTTCTGTAATGGGAAACCCTTTTCCGTTTCATATTTCTTTTGTTTTACTCCTAGCCACAAAAGGAGCACCGAATTTGAATTACAATCACATTGCGACGACTTTTTAAATTATTTGTTTTTAACTTAGTGTATTCTTTTATTCCCCTTCTACAAATAAGGAACAAAGTAATAACACCATTTCTTATATCTTGATTAGCATGATGTATATATACGAATACTCTTTTGTAAGAATGATTTATTTTCAGAACAGATAAAGTAAGTCAAGTGAATGGAAAACAGCAGATTTAGTCCGACTCTGCCATTCCAGTTTGGAGGTTAGTTAACGAATAAACGCACATTGCCATTCACCATACGTTATGCGTTTGAATGAACCATACTGTAGGTAACGTTTTTAGCGAGAGATACAACGAACTATCTTAATCTACATTTAAAAGTTGGTTCTTACCACATAACACACTTATTACACTGTGCCTTCGGGCGCCACGTGTTTTCTGTGTAAGGTCCCTGCACAGTTTTCAGTGGTCTGGCTTATGTTTTTGCGAACTCGGGAGAAAGTGGAAAGGGGAATGAGTATAGCAATGAAATAACGCTCTAAAAAGGACGAAAATAGCAAGAATGAAATTAACCATTCCTCTCCATATTTCTGGCCTCATATTCCCATAAATTACGAGAAAGGCGTAATGGATATCCCCAGCGAATCCCCCCTTTTCTTAACGTCTGCATTATACAATTATTTTCCATGAGTGCAAATTAAACACAAGAGATTCTGGGGTGTGCAGGCAATCCATAAAGCATTCCGCTTGTTACAGATATTGCAGTGGCTTATGGAAATATTATAAAAGTAATTTAAAGTTGAGGACTTTAAGAACTGGTGCAGGAATACTGCGGTGAAATCTCGTTTGTCTATTCTGAGGCAATATATCTGTATGAACATGCGTTTTCTTGAACTTAAGAACTATAGAAGCACATACTGTAAAAGGACTGTGAAAATTCTTAGGTCTGTTTCGTTTCGGGAAGTTGCTTACTATAACTGTCGAGGTCATTCATTATCTCAAACTCTTTTTTGAGGTGGTGCTTTTCTTGGGATGATCTGCTTCATATTGCTCCTCAAAATGTGTTGGTGTCATATCTTGTTTGGAGTTATCCTTTGATGTATGTATAATGTTTAATTGTGTCTGATTTCATTTTTGATATCTTAACTGGCACATCCAGCAACTGTTCTCTGTAACTTCATTTGTGCAATAATTGTGTTTCTTCTCTCTGACACTCTAAGTTTCTGATACATACATCATTGTGGATGCTTTCATAGCTTTGTAAAAATTCATCCTACTGTCTTTTATAGCTTTATTTTATATTAATTATATAGTTTATTTCTAACTATCGTCTAACACATTTCTTGAAATGTACTTAGTTTGTGAGTTAAATCTTCATCTAAATAAAAATGGCACATTACATCGCAAATAATTGGAAATCTGTATTCCGTCAATTACTTTCAAATTATTTACTATTATAACTATTATTTATTATAACGAGGGATGATAAAAGATTACAAATCCTGCAACCAGTATATTTTATTTCGCACACCAATACAGCCATCTGAAAGTACATACTCAGGTTATTTTCCGGTGAAATGTTGTCGTGAAATGTTGCATCTCCTTATCTGAAATGGATCGTCGGCTTCCTAGGTGTTCCTTCAAGTGAGGAAAAAGGTGAAATTTGCTTGTACGGAGATATGGGCCGTAAGGAGGATGGTCGAAAGTGCTTCTACTGCGTAGTGGTCTTCTGGAATATATAAAGCCGCGCGTTGTCCCTTGGTGCGGAGTGCTGGTCGTTTCCTCCTGACTGCTTCGAAATCGTATTATGGTTTCGCAGTATCAGTCAGCGGTCACTATGTGCCCTCTTTCCTAAAACTCCCCGTGTATGACACCCGCGCTATCCCAAAAACACTGTGTCCATCACCTTCCCGGATGATGGCGCCACCTTAAACTACTTTATCTTTGGGGAGAAGAGGGGTGTTTCCATTACATTGACGACCGCTTGCTGCTGAGATTAATAGTGGTGGATCCATGTTTCGTCACCTGTGACAATGCGGTGAAGAGAACTGTTCCATTCCGTGGAGAACCATTGTAAAAGTTGCAGACTTGTCCACTTGCGCTTCTCCTTGAGTGAGACATATTTCGAGGAACCCATCGGGAGCAAACTTTCCTATACTGCACAAAATCGTGAACAATGTGATTGATGAATGCTAAATAGCTCTAACGATATAGATTAAAATACAACATATTTGAGATATTTTCACAAGTAAAATTATGTTTGTTAAGTTTATGTATATAGCCTTTGAAAAAATTAGATTTCGTTAAAAACACAATTTATGTCGGATACATTTTTTATAAGTTAACCATTTTGTAGATATTCCTCGTTATTAGTATGTATTTTCTAACACACTTTTTTTCTTATTGACAGTCGTAAAAAGTTGTCTTTCCTTTTTGCTCCTGACCATACAAAGAGAACGGAATAGTAATGCCATTATTTAGCAACAAAGTTTTAAAACAATTGACTGTCGCTTTAACTTACTGTATACCACTATTTGTTTATGTTTACAAAGGAATAAGAAATATGACTATTTTTTTTTAATATTTATCTTGATTAGCATGTAGTAAGTTGAAAAATAAGCCTTTATAACGATAGTTGGTTGGAAAATGAGAAGAGAAAGTTATGGGCATGAAGCACGTCCGACTTTTTTCCACTAATGGATGCCTACAAGAAGAAAAAGAAACTGAAGAAATGAAAATAGTAGGCACATTTTTGTAGCTATCTCGTTTAAATTAGTAGATCTAGGCCATTTGGTTCAAAGTGAGGAGAGAAATAGAGAAACTCGTATTGTTACTTTTTATCTTTTACAAAAAATGATAATCCTACCCCATCTTTTCCATTAATGATCAAGGTTTTTGTTAATTAAATATGTGCAATCCCAGAGGAATTCTTCCATTTCTTCGTCCCTTGCCAAAAGGTTAATCTCTGCTGCTTCTAGTGTTTGCCATCTGTTTTAGGATGTATGTAGTTCTTCCTGCTTTAAAGCTGGAATGACACTATCACCACTTTATACGATATCACACATATTCACCTGATTCCCAAGTTTAAGATCAAGTTAAGCAGGACATCAAGGCATTTTAATTCCTTGTCACTAGATTTGCAGATGTTTATTCTTTATTCTATGTATCAAAACCAAGCTCATTAGAAAGGGGCTGGCGCGGTTTAGACTAGAAACATGGCGGATGATAAAAAGTACTGCTGAAAATGGTATGAGAATCAGCCCATTTGTGAGAGGGAAGAGTCGTGAGTGCACACGAGGGGCATCAATATGTCCTTAAAACCCAAGAAATTACACTCATAGCATCGAAACAAAATTGTTTTTAGTAACTGTCGTCTCTTACTAGATAGCAGTTAAAGTTTCAGGCATATCCATCACGTGTTTTCGTTGCCATAGTAGGCGATTGAATCTTCTGCTTCTTTATAAAGATGGGGGGTGGCGGGGAAAGAGTTTCTATTTAAAAGCTTAACACCGAAAGAGATAAAAACCGAGTTGGATGAAGTTCATGACATATCTGTTCCTGCATTTGCATCAATTTACAATTGAATACATGAATTTAAACGTGAGCGTACATTCACAAATGAACATCATTGCGGACGTCCAACAAATGTGACTTCCTCCGAAATGGCTGAATTTTGAGTGATCGAGGAATCAAAGTTCGCGAAATAGTAGAGGTCACAGGCATGGTTTTGCATTAAAACTTAGGTCTGATAAACGTCTCGGCAAGATGGTTGCTGAGTTTGCTCCCAATGAAGAATAAACACAATACTGTGATCGATTCGGAAGCTGGTTAGGCACATTTCGGTCTCAATATTGAAGATTTCTGCGTCGCTACATAACTGTGCATGAAACATGGACACACTACTCCATTCCAAGGACTAAAGTACAGTCGAAATCGTGGGCTCCGAAGAAGGCAAAGGTGGTGAATTCGGCAGACAGGGTAATGACTGCGGTTTTTAGGATGCTCGCGGAATCGTCTATATTGATTACTTGCAGAAAGGAAGAACGATAAATGGAGAGTACTATGAACATTATTGCAACGGTTGAACGGAGAAATCAAGAAAAAAAAAAACGCCTTCATCGGGCAAGGAAAAGGATTCTCTTCCAACAAAACAATGCACACTTGCTAGGGTGCACACTTGCGCAGTTTCGATAGCAAAAATTGTAGTATTTAGGTTCAAATTACTATAACATCCACCGTATTCTCCAGATTTGGCCCCCAGTGACTTTTGTTATTTCCAGACTTCAAGTGACTCGGCGGAAAACGATTCAAGACTAACGAAGAGGTCATCTCCGAAACAGAAGCCTATTTTAAGGACCTTGCGATATCCTAATTTTTGGAAGGTTTGGAGAAACGCTGAGAAAGGTGAAAGGAGATTATATAGAGAAAAAATCTACAAAAATTGATTTTTTTTCTACATTTTTTTCTAAGGATCAATTGAACGCCCCTCGTACCTTGGCAAGATGTATGGTGCGTGATCCTTTCCCACCTCGAATGGAGAGATATGGGCCTGATAGACGCTACTGTTATGTATGGGACACCGGAGTGATGGATAAATTTCTACCTATTGGCGAGACAGCTGAGGTCTCAGAAGGTGGTTAGTATAAAAGAGGGGGCGGTGTATTTTACATATACCTATATATGTTATCTTTCTTGCTTATTGTTAGTGTGGTATTTATCTCTCTTAAGGTGTTTGTTTACCACAAGGTTACGATAATGCATCGGAATTGTTAACCCTTGTTTTTTGCGTTATCTATAATTCAGTTCTTACATTTTAACATATTTGTCTTTTTATTACTTTCTCTAGCCCCGTATGTACAATGCACACGAGGATAGATAAGTATTGTATTCGACCCAAAAATTAGAAGTCGAGATTTCATCGGAAATACATGTTTTTGGGTCCCCTGAATCCGAAAAAAAGGCATTTTCAGAAACAGGTCCGTGTGTGTGTGTGTGTGTGTGTGTGTGTGCGTGTGCGCGCGCGCCTGTGGACAGCATAGCTCAAAAACGAAAAGACGGTTAATCACCAAACTTGGTATTTAAGCTTACTATCTTCCAAGGGTGCGACACAAAGATTTTCAAGAAATCCTCCCAACTCTTTAATACCCTTACATGGAAACATTTTCGAAATTTTTGTTTTTCTTGAAAAAGGCTTAACGATTTAGATTAAAATACCATATTTTAAAGCCATTTCTATCACAAATAAAATGTATATCTTGAATTTTCTGGGAATAGTTTCTAAAGACTTGTTTATTCTAGATGAATTTTGCTTAATATGGCATAACTAGTAAAACTAGGTAGACAAAACTTACTATACAAAAAATGTAGATCTTGTTAAAATATACAAGTTATGTCATTAGCATTTTTTTCGTCAAGCTTACTGTTTTCGAGGTATTCCTTGTTATTAGTTTCAGTTGTGAAGTACTTATACATACGTAAGTGCGCGTGTTTCTTTTGTTCTACTCCTGGTCAAGCAAAGAAGCGATTTGTAATGACAATCGCATAGCTACAACTTTTAAAACAGTTTGGTCTAATGCATTCCCTTAGTTCCAGTCTACTTATAAGGAACTAAGTAATACAATTCTGCTAATGTTTATCTCGATTAGCATTGTGTTGGAAGAAGATTTATCTTTTGTAAGAAGTTTGTAGAGTAGTTAGAGAAAGTCAAGTGAGTGTAATACATCAGATTTTTTTTGTGTGCATTTTTTAATTTCTTTTAATCTTGCTTATTATGTGTATTCTAATAACATGTACGGACCCGTGGATAGTATTGTTATTTAAATAAATAATAAATAAATGCATTCATCATTCATTCCTTAGTGCGTCCTTTTGTGGTTTGCAGCTGTTTTCGATATTTTGTTCTAATCACTGTGAAAATGCAGTGCATATTAAATCAATGGCTCTTCCTTGTGAAGCAATATTGGATTACTAATTCAATTACAGCTACCGAGCATACCACAGAGAATATGTTGTCCGCAATCCTCCCAAAAGAAATACAATACCGGCTTTGATAAACGAAAACAATTGGATCTCTACCCCCCTCCACATTTGTTGTGGGCGTCTGGGCATGGCTGGAGTGTTTATTCCGAAAATTATTAAAGAAGTTTGTGTCAGATATACTCAATGTCAGAGAACTGCAAAAAGTGGTCAACAAAACTAGGATTACAATTGACCTCAACTGCATAAAACAGATAAAAATAAAACAGCGAAGTATTGTCGTTAGCTTCGGTCCTTCATTGTGCAAAATCACAGATAAAGCATGGTTTATGCAGCTATATGAACTCGCAGAAATAAAAAATCACGTGTCATTCATGGAGTACCTATCAGCTTTGGATTCGTGTTTTGAATTTTGCACTTCGTTCGGAAAAAGCATGCTATATAACAAAACTGTTAAAACCATCTTACAGAGTTTTGTGGAAGGAAGATCTTGAGTACATAGTATTTGAATACCAAATTACGGATGTATGGAGGAAAGAATTCCTGGAGAAGAGGGACGAAATGGATAGAAGAACAGCGGTAGAAAGGCTGGCAGGAGCTTAGATCAGCTTAAAGCAAGGTTAAAAGCATGAACTGTGTGACAAATTATTGTTAAATAGTTTATGCTTCTATTTACTTCATGTTAATCCAAATAAACATTAGCAGAAATGTTTTCTGGTAAGAGAAATAATGGGATACACTAGCAGATACTCAAATCTTTTAAAATCTGGTTACCATGTGGATGAAATCCGTTTCTTTGCATTGCCAGTGGACAAATTCCCGTGTGTGAAAAATGTTAAGTATTTTAAAACCGAATCTAATAAGCAATATCGAAAATCGTCAACTTCACGAAATAAATATATGACATAAATTGTCTGCTTTAAGGAGATCTACATTGCTTGTGTAATAAGTTTTTGTCTGTCTCTTACAATTCATTAGTTATGCAAAATCCAGCAAAGTTGATCCAGAATAAAGGTTTTCCAAGGCTCTTCCAAGAAAATTTAAGATATACATTTTATTTGTCAAATAAGTATCTTTAATATACGGTATTTTAATCAAAATCGTTAGAGCCATTTTTAACAAAATCAAAATTTTCCAGAAACTTTCCATGTAAAGGGTAGTTTAGTATGACGGGATTTACCACAAAATCATCGTGTCGTATCCTTGGAAGATACTAAAATTAAATACCAGGTTTGATATTTTACGGACGGATACACAAGGACCTTTTTATAAGAATTATTTTTTTTTATCCAGGGGCTCCCAAAATACGTATTTTCGGCAAAATCTCGGTATCAAATTTTTGGGTGCAATAAAATACTTTCTCTACACTATGTACATAGTACGTGTAGAGAAAGTAAAACTGAAACTTCTCTGTGCAAAGGGAATTAGAGTTAACATAAATTTCTATTAATGTTTTGATAGTTTTAGGGATCTAAAATGTGTGTAGATGTAATTATGTGGGTGGGTATGATGAGATGAGAATTTGGGGTGGACGCTCGACATACTCGTGTATTAGCTTAACACAAATAAATAAATAAATAAAATGACAATTGTTAGCTGCATTGTGAAGGGAGCATTGGCACATTTATGTTGCTGATTGAGCTGCAATTTGTTATAGCCAAAATACATTGAAAACAAAAGCACTCGTGTCTGGCCTTTCTTTCCTTAATCTAGGGGGAACTAATAATAATATTTTAAGTTGTAACGGCTGAATTTAGATCAACTGCGTAATAGTGCTCAAGTCGCTGATAATGAACTTCGTCCGCACCGAGGCTAAAAAATCTGTGCGCAATTCGCAATCAAGATTTCATGTCACTAAGACGAAATTGGGCAAAATTACGTACCCACGTTACCACTTTTCTTGGTAGTTCCAAGAAAAACAGTGAAGATATAAAAATTGCTATTTATGTAAGTTATTCTTTTAATAATGATTAAACTCCGATATATGCAAGGTAAAATATATTATTAATGGGATACTTTAATTTGTGAATTTTTTTTTCCAAACTTGTACCTATAGCAGAGAAAACTGAGAAACGGGTGCTTTTAGTATACATCTAATTTAACAACAATAAAATTCCCAGCTTGATCTGCAATACCAATAGCTGAGTCAAGCCTTTTTTATTTTCCCTAGTACGTATGTACATACAATGTATATAGTAGCTAGAGAAGCTATTATATTCTACCCAAGAATTGAATATGTTTTGAAAAATTAATTTTTAGAAAAAGCTCTGTGTGTGTGTGTTTGGGGGGGACAGCATAGCTCAAAAACGAAAACGCCATTAATATCAAATTTGGCATTTATGTTTAGTAGCTTCCAAGGAAGCGACACGAAGATTTTCAAGAAAATCTCCCTCCCCCACACAATCGACCCTTTACCTGGAAAGCTTTCTGAAAAATAGTTCTAAGGATTTTTATTAAAGTACCATCATAAATAAAACGTATATTTTTAATTTTCTGTAAATAGCCTCTGAAGACCCCGTGTGGATGAGTTTTGCCGAATTTTACATAACGATTAAACCGGAAGAGATAGACCAACACATAAAAATGTGCAATTTATGCCATATATGTTTTTTTTGTAGAGTTTGCCGTTTTCGAGATATTTCTTGCTGTTGATTTCAGTTTTAAACTATCTTAACTTTTCTCAAACGGAAGCATGTAACGCGAACCGAACCTCAATTGTTTCACATAGCGATCAGCTTATAGATGATTCTCCTTATACTTACAAGAAAGCAAGTAATTCTACTAATGTTTATCTCGGTTAGCATGTTAGATAAAAGAATACTCTTTTATAAGAATACTTTATATATGGTACAGCTAATTTAAGCTATGTGAAGGAAACACATCATATTCTTTTGTTTCTTTTTTTGTTTCGTGATTACAAGGTAATGTTTTTCTTTTACTATTGAATTGTAATATTATAAATCTTATAAACTTATCAACTCTAAATGTAAATAAATAACATAATATTCCACCTACCATCTCAATTTATTATCCGGGCACCCTCTTAAGCACCAAGCACCCAGTTGAAGTTTGGGATTGGTACGTAAAATCTGACGAAGAAGGTAAAACTTTTTGTGACCGGAAAGTGGACACTACACAGGACCAATGGATTTTTGCTGAATAACTGGATACTATAAAGCTGGTCAAAATTATTTTCAGCAAGATGGTACTTCATTTCATTCATTAAACAATCCACGGCGTTAATTGAAAGCTTGTTGTAGCACCGGTTAATCTCCAACGCGACTACTGGTTTGACACCAAGCTTCTTCCTACTTAATACAATCGCACATGATACTGAACATGTAGTATTACAATTGCAGATCAGAATTTCTCACTTCTTTGTTTTGTATCAGGTCCCGGCGGGCCAGACTATAAGAGCAACCAAAGTTCAACCGGCCCTCCTCAGAATATTATAAGGTAGAAAACAGAAAGCCGCACAACAGAACCCATTTATCATTTTTCTGCAGTTGAAGTATATCAGTTCTGGAAGGTTCATTTCGGCAACGTCTCGTAGCATCAATGGCTAGAACCTTCGGTCCGGTATACGGCACGTCATAGTATAAGATGCCGAGTGGCGTGCGACAAGTCAGACATGGAATGAATAGTGCTGTTAACTAATGGAGTTTAGTTCAGTAGCAGATTAGTTTGAGACTGGTTTAGTGTAATTTGTGACACGGCGGATGCGTGGTGTTGTGCATTGAGGATGTGAAACTGAGATTCAGGTGTACAGGTTGTGTTATGTTGAGTGCTTTAGAGTCGAATAAATTATATGTAGTAGAAACTGATGTTTCTCATTTGTTACAAACATTTAAATAAAATTGCGTAATCCCAACAGCCTTAGCCACTCATTAATTATTTAAAATGTGCATCCTTGTTTAAATATGAGAGTTTAACGTTTCAGGCTATAATCTAAATTAATTCTTTTAGACATAAAGGAAAACCGTATTTTGTCGTTTTCTATAATGGTGTTGTGTTATTCTTATCGAAGGCTTTCTCCTGTTTCCCACAGTATATTAATTCTCTCTGCGTTTCAATTATTTTGTGAACTTTGAATAAACTGAGTGCTTTTTTCCAAACACTATTTGTTAAATTACTAAGCATCTGATGTACTATATATATATCTGATTTCTTTTCCTATTTTGTAACCAACAATATTTACAGAAATCAGTTTTTCTATCTAGTTCATTCCAATCAAAATAAATATTGGCAAAAATTGTCTTATTTGCTTTCTTCTAAATAGAAGGAAAATAAGGGAATACACTAGTATAAAGCGATACTCAAATCTTTTAAAAGCTGTCGCTGTACGATTGAACTTCGGTTCTCTTTGCATTGCCAGGGATAAAAAAACAGGAATCACAAATTTACGTTTGAGAAACTTTTAAATATTTTAAAATTGAAACCAGTACAAAGAATATATCAGCTATGTTAACTCTGCAAAGAAGCTTTATATGACATGAATTGTGTAATTTAACCAGATCTACTTTATATGCTTTTCTTTATCCTATTTTTTTCTCAAGGGATATTCAGTTATGCTTTCACGGTTGATTCATGAATATCAACAATTTTCTCTTTTACAAAAAGGGATTTTAGGATTTTTTTAATACTTTGTTTAAAACACCATTGAAAATAAAGGTTTATATATTAAAAAACTGAATCATACATAAATATTTTTTCATTAAAAATAAAACCTTTCGAGTTGAAAAGTTTTGGTAAAAGTTTGAGAAATTTGTAGCGATAAATTTCAGAGTTAATTTGTCATTCGTGGATAACATCGTAGTTCTCCATTGTAGTTTTAAACACTGGAAACATAAATGCTTTAATCAATGTTATTTTCAATACCATTTTAAAAATATGTGTAGTTAGCGTATCCCCATGAAAGTTATACCAAAATGAGAGGATTAGTTGAACTATTTATACGCAACTTAAATGCTTAATATGGAAATTAATAATTTTTCTTCCTTTGTCTGAAAAACTAAATACATGGAATATATTAAATTAAGTTTTCGAATCAACATGACAAAGAATTAAACCGGCAAAGAAAAGTAACTTTAGTTATGTATTTTATGTGCAACCAAGAAAATCTGTATTCCCTTAGTATTATTTTCTCTACCTATTTTACAAACAATTCTTACAAAAGATAATTCATCTAATGCATGCTAATTTGTCTTTTTACTTGTTTTCTTGTAGGCTGAAGGTAAATAAGGGAATGCACTAGCTTTAATACAGTAGTGAAATATTTTAAAAAATATTGCTATATGAAACAATTGAATTTGGTTCATTTTGTGCGTCTTGGATTAAAAGAAAAGATGTAAGAAACGAAAGATGACCTCCCATTTGAGAAATGTTTAAGTAGTTTAAAATTTAGACCAATAACAAACAATATTATACAAACGGGTAAGTCTACAAAAATGTATATGATTATAAATTCTGTGTTTTGACGAGATCTATATTTTGTGTATAGTAAGTTTTTATGTATCTCTTACGGTTTATCGGTTACACAAAAGTCATCTAGAATGAAGAGGTCTTCAGAGGCTATTTCCAATAAGTTCGAAATGTAAATTTCGTTTCTCAAGAAAATATCTTAAACTTAACGGTATTTTAATCAAAATCGTTAGAGGAATTTTTGATAAAATCAAAATTTTCGTAAAATCTTCCATGTAAAGGATACGTGGAGGTAGTGTGGATCTTCTTGAACATTTTCCTGTTGTATACTTGGAGAATACTGAACTAAATAATACGTTAATATTTCATGGACCGGTAGTTTTTTTAATTATTTTGCGCACACACACACACACACGCACACACACACACACACACACAAACATGGACATTTTTCTAAATCAGTTGTTTTTGTTAAACATAAATTTTCGATAAAATCTCGAATGGAATTTGTTCATGGAATGCAATACCCTCTCTATCAGCTATTTACGCTGTACGTAGGTATTAAAGAAAGTAAAACTAAACTTAATGTCCGTTCTTAATTAAAAATTTCCTTACAGTTACTTCTGAAATAGACCACTTGGTAGATAAATGGGTTACTTGAACGAAATAAAACAGGTTAATATCTTTTTCACGGCAGCTCAGAGGTAGAGCGTCAGCACGGAAAGCCGAAAATGTACTTTAACCTGTACACAATGCAATGACAAAAGCCAGATTATTGTAGCCATAATATATTTTTGTAATTCCATACGAAACAATAAGTACTTTGCACTAATAAGAATACGTTGATAAATATACGAGATATAAACTCATTTGTGGGTAATAGGCATGCGTCATGGCATCAAAGTGCTTACTTAATTATCTATGCTCATATTCTTTCCTTTTCGGTCAACCACATAGATGTGGTAGATATTAGAATAAACCAATGAATTTATGTAACATATACAACACACCAGGCATCGATTAGTTCCCAGATCGCAGATCTAAATGCATCCGTCCTAATAGAGGTATAATTAACCATTTCAACAGTATGTTTATTTATACCTTGATACTGCTTGAGTAATGCGACACATATGGACAGAGGTTCAAGAGAAAAGAGATAGTTTGCAACGTATAACGATTTTTGTGTAGGGGTTTCTGTCCTAAATCCTCTTATGCGTGACCCTTTATTCCAAATCTGTTTACACTGAATAGGCTATAGTGTATATGGATTAACGTAGTATTATGTTCTCCTCTCTCTCCATTTTATTATTATAGAAATGTAATGTAGTATCATTTGATAAATTAAAACAATTTAATAATACTAATAAAATATTTCCTTTATCTTAAAATGAATTATAGAAAATATGGTTCTCAGTATCCTTGAATTACAAATATCTAACCGTCCTATCTCTAAAGTTAAAAGTAATTATATTAAAAAGCCTTTGACACATTGATAAAAAACATCTGATGTGTTACACTCACATGACTTTCTCTAGCTGTTCTAAAAACTTCTTACATAAGTTATTCTTCTTTCTGCACCTTGCTAATCGAGGTACTCATTAACACAATGTTCTTATAAGTAGGAAGAAAATAAGTGAATGCACTAGGTTAAACCGATAGTCAAATGTTTTAAAAGCTGTCGTTATGCGACTGTCATTACAAATCGCTTCTTTTCTTGGCCAGGAGTAGAACAAAAGAAAAACGAACACTCCCGTCTGAGAAAAGTAAAAGTACTTCACAACTGAAACTAATAACAATGAATACATCGAAAACAGTAAGCTCCACGAGAAAAATGTATACGTCATAACTTGTGTATTTTAACAAGACCTACAGTTTTTGTGTAATAAGTTTTTGTCTATCTCTTACGGTCTACCAATTGTGCCAAATTAAGCAAAATTCATCCAGAATAAACAGGTCTTCAGAAGCTATTCCCAGAAAATTCAAGATATACATTTTATTTTTCAGGTAAATAGCTTTAATATATGATATTTTAATCAAAATCGTTAGAGGGATTTTTAAGAAAATCAAAATTTTCGAAAAAAGTTCCATGTAAAGGCTAGTTTGGGTTGGGGGGATTTTTCTCAAAATCTTCGTGTCACATCCATGGAAGATGCTAAACTTAAATACCAAGTTTGGTATTTTAGCTACTTTTCGTTTTTAAGTTATCGTGTTCACGGACACCCACACACGGACCTTTTTCTGAAAATGCTTTTTATGGATACAGGGGGTCCTAAAACATGTATTTCCGGAAAATCTCGGTATCGAATTTCTGGGTGGAATACAATGCTTCTCTATCCCTATGTACATTGTACATACGGGGCTAGAGAAATTAAAAATCTGATGTGTTCCATTCACATGACTTTCTCTACATCTTTGCAACAAAAGCTATTTAATTAATGCTAATCGAAAACAAAAAATAGCAGAAACAGTCTTATTGCTTGCTCAATTGTAAGAAGGAGCGAAATAAGGGAGTACCATAGGTTACAGTGATAGTCAAAATATGGTTGCTATGTGACTGAAGTTCCTTTGCTTGTATGGACAGCAGTTGACAAAATCTGTCTGAGAAAAGTATAATTTTTGAAGCTGGAATTGAAAACAAGGAATATCTCAAAAACGATCAACTCCATGAAAAAATGCATACAACATAAATTGCGTGTTTTAGAGTGCTGTACATTTTTTGTGTGGTAAGCTTTCTTCCATCTCTTACGGTTTAGCAGTTATGTAAAATTCCGTAAAATTCGTCCAGAATAAAGTAATCTTCAAAACTTTTCGTTTTTGAGTTATCGTGTGCAGAGAAAATGCCTTTTTTAGGTAAAGGTAACCCTAAAGCATGTATTTCCGGTGAAATCTCGGTATCGAATTTTTGGGTGGAGTGCAATACCTTCTCTATACACTATGTACATAGTAAGCGTAGAGAAAGTAAAAATCAGATGTGTTCCATTCACAGGACTTCCTCTACTTACTTTGCAACAAATTCGTCTTACACAATAGCTTATCCTTCTTCTATTTCATGATAAACAATAAAATATATAGCAGAAATGATTGATTTACTTAGTTACTTTTAAAAAGCGAAATACGGAATAAATTAGGATAAAGCTGATCGTTATGTGATGCAATTATATGACATAAATTATTAACGAGATATACATTATTTTGTGTAGCAAGATTTTCTCTAACCACTTATGCAAAATTCATCCACAATGAACACGAATTCTGAGGCAATTCACAGAAAATTCAAGATATAAATCATGTTATTACACGTGCATATTAAAATGTAATAAAAATATTTTTTTTTCAAAAAATATTCCATTAAAGGATAGGAAGAATCTTTTTTTGAAAGTTGTCTTTTCTCATTCTTGGACAGTTGTGAACTTAAGCATTGTTATTTAACCGAACTTATGATTTTGAGCAATGCTGTTCACAAATGTATACACACGCGCGCTCACCTTTTTCTAAAAATGTTCTCTTTAGATTCAGGGTTGCATAAAACGTGTATTTCCGATGTGGTCGAAATTTTTGGTGGAGTACAATACATTCTCTACCTACTATGTGCATTTTTAGGAAAAGTAAACATTTTGAAAACCTATGAAATAGCAAAATATTACTCTTTTCTCAATTATACAGTGCCATAACCTCAGTTAAAGCGATGCAGTCAATTTCTAAGGGATGACCAATGTTTTCTCAACAGCGCGCTTTTGAAACCCAGCACAGATCCATGTAGATTCAAGCTGTCTTGACTGCTTCTTTATTTAGATTCTCCCTCAGTACAATATGAATAATTTTAAACAACCTGAACGCATTTAACTGTGCAGATTTTATTGAGAAAAAAATCTGATGTGTTCCAGTCACATGTCTTCCTCTACATTTCTGTAACAAATTATTGTTAAAAAGCTTATTCTTCTAGTTATTTAAGGATAATAGAGATATACCTTAGCAGAAATTATCCTTATTACTTGGTTACTGTAAGTACAAGGGAGAAAATCCATTAACATGGTGTCATCTAGCTGTTTGGTAAACAAACTTTTTATTCAAAATATCTGCATCATGCTAATCCAGATAAACCTAAGCAGCTTATTACTAGCTTCCTTGTAAGTAGAAGGTAAATAAGAAAATGCACGAGCTAAAGCGATAGTCTCGCCCTATAAAAGCCGGTCGCTATGTGAAACAATTGAAATTCCAATCTCTTTGTTCGCCAGGAATAAACGAATGAGAAATGAGAAAAAAGATGTTTTCCTGTTTGGGAAAATTTTGTGGCTAAAATTGAAACCAATAATGTTGAAAACGGGTATCTCTACAACAAAAAAAGAAGATATATGTATACATATCTGTGTGTGTGTGACCTATATTTTAATGATCTTTTACGGTTTACCAGTTACATAAGTCTCCAGAATGAATAGGTTCTTCAGAGGCTATTCCCAGAAAATTCAAGATATACATTCCGTTTGTCATAAAAATATCTTAAACACAAGGTATTTTAATCAAAATCATTCGAGCCATGTTTGAGAAAATCAAAATTTTCAAAAAATTTTCAATGTAAAGGGTAGTTGGGGGTAGGGGATGTTCTTGAAAATCGTGTCGTATCCTTGAAAGATAACTAAACTTAGATACCAAGGTTTGGTATTTAACGGCGTTTTTGAGCTATGCTGTCCAAACGCGCGCGCACACACATACTCGCACACACGGACCTTTTCCTAAAAATAATATTCTTTTATTCAAGGGTGATCAAATCATGTATTTCCGATGAAATCTCGGTATCAAATTTTTGGGTGCATTTCAATACATACACTATGTACATAGTATGTGTAGAGAAAGTAAACAATTTGATGTGTTCCATTCACATGACTTTCTCTACATCTCCGTAACAAATTATTGTTAAAATCTTATTCTTCTATCTACATCATGCTAATCAATATAAACATAGCAGAAATTGTCCTTATTACTGGGTTTCTCGTAAGTAGACGAGTAAAAATCTAATGTGTTCCATTCACATGGTCTAACTATCCCTCAAACAAACCTTTTTATTCAAAACATTAATCTTTTATCTACATCAGGTTAATGAAGATAAACATTCATAGAATTAGTCGTGTTACTGTCTCATTTAAAAGCCGGTCGCTATGCCCATCTCTCTGCTAGTCAGGAGTAAAGAAACGAGAAACGAGAAGAAATATATATTCCCGTTCGATAAAAGTGCAAATGGCTTAAAATTGAAACCATTAAACCGGAATATCTCGAAAACGGTTAATCATACAAAAAAAATATGTATGACTTAAACTGTGTGCTTTAATGAGATCTAAATTTTTGTGCAGTAAGTTTTTGTTTATCTCCTACGGTTTGGCAGTCATACAAGTCATCCAGGTTGAAGAGGTCTTCAGAAGCTATTCCCAGAAAATATATTCAAGATATACATTTCGTTTGTCATAAAAACAACTTATACATAAAGTATTTTAACCAAAATCATTAGAGCCGAGATTACACTGGAAATACACGTTTTAGGGTCCTCTATATCCCAAAAAAATATTTTCAGAAAAATATTCGTTGTGTGTATATGTGTGTGTGTATCTGTGAACACGATAACTTCAAAACGAAAAGTCGGTAAAATATCAAACTTGGTATTTAAGCTTAGTATCTTCCAGGGATTCGAAGCGAAGCTTTTAAGAAAAAGTCCGCACCTAAGTTACCCTTTACATGAAAAAAAAACTTCAAAATTTTGGATTTTCTCAAAATAGACTAACGATTTTGATTAAAATATTTTGTATTTAAGATATTTCTGTGTCAAATAAAATGTATATTTTCAATTTTCTGGGAATAGCCTCTGAAGGCCTCTTTTATGGATGAATTTTGCGGAGGTTTGCATAACTGGTAAAGCGTAAGGGATAGACAAAAACATACCACACATAAAATGTAGAGTTTGCTAAAACACACAATTTATGTTATATAATTTTTTTCGTGAAGTTTTTCGTTTTTTAGATGTTCCTTGTTATTAGTTTCAGCTTTAAAATACAACTTGTACTTTTCTCATAGAGGAATTAGTCAACTCCTGTTCATGCAAACAGAGGTACTACAATCACATAGCAACCATCTATTAAAACATTTTTCTATCGATTTATCTAGCGTATTCCCTTATTTCTTTTCTACTCACGAGGAAGTAGGTAATAAGACCTTCTGCCAATTTTCTTGATTAGCATTAAGTAAATAGAATAAGGTTTTTAACAATTTGTTGCAGAGATGCGGAGTAAGTTATGTGAATGGAACACATCAGATTTTTGGTATTATGCAGCGATTACAGGATTTCATCATTCAGTGATTATACTACCTCTTTGTATATATCAGTCGCCCTCCGTGGTGTAATGGTTACCATACTAACTTCACATACCCAAGGTCGCGGGTTCAAACCCGGCGGAGGACGATGGATTTTTTCGGGTGTAAAAATCCTTAGGATGGCTTCTTCGGAAGGGAAGTAAATCCGGTGGTCCCGTGTCGTAGATTTACGACTCGTAAAAGAAGAGGCCTCTGAACAAAATTAAGCTGTCTTTCACGCCAAATTTAGAATGGGAAGCTGAGAGCCACAGTAGTTAAAGAGCGTCCATAAATAACACTTACATTTTTTGTATATATCCATCTAAGCACAGAGCCACCGTTTTACTATTATTTAAATTACCACAGCAAAGTTGTTCGTGGATTCCCAGATAACACTTACTGTTTCCTCTTGAGATTTCCTCGAAGTGCAAGAGTGTCAAGAAACATCGCATCAACTTTCAGAGCTATGTAGTTGTCGTGAATCTCACTTTGCAATGTCATTTTCAATAGAATTTAAACACGTTTCGCTGTGTCTGAACTAATTGTGCTCATATCAATGCGGTATTACAGAATTTATGTAGGGAAACGTGTTACAGTTTAACGATTAAAAATAGGAGAGTTATTCTAAATAAGCAGTTGGAGCTCCAAATCTCGTATGACGTTTTTATTAGTTTACTCTAGCAGAATACTTTTTAGGTATATATAGAATCTATGTAAAATATATCAGAGTATGAGTTTAGATTGTTATCTCGTTTTTTCGCCTTGATATGCTGTTTGTAAAGTATTACTTTATGTTATATAAGGAATTTTCGGGGAGGTAGAAGGAAAATCGACCGATTCTGACATTCCTAATTATTCCCACTATGTTCCAAAAATATTTTAATGTCATAAAGTCTATAAGCATACTTTAGAAGCGACATAATTATTTATAACTTCTGTTGTATTCGGTGTCGCTCTGCTTCCTCCAACTTAATGTATTGGTGGTGGTCGGACTTTACGGCGATACAGCAACGGTAGTCCAATAAAGAAATGGATTAAACCTGTGGCAATCCTGAATTAAATATTTGAATTATTTTTTATTTGAGCAAGAGTGTAGTGCATTTTAAAGTAGTGAACTTTTCCTTAGCTCAAATAGGTTGTTGATGTTTTTACATTTGTGGGCAACTACACTCTTCTGCTGTTGCCTTTAATTCCTTCCTACCATCTTACTCGATCTTTCCAATCCTACCATCTGCATTCGCCAATCCTCCATTATTTGATTTTGCAGTTATTCTTGGCCGTGCATGTTTACTTCTTCATTTTCTTCTTTATCACGGAGAACACTTCAGAATAATCTTTGCTCATGTCTCTTCGTTCGTTTCCTCTCGAATAAAGGGTTCTTTGCTCAACAGTTTCTCACAGACTCAATTGTCTTACTTCCTTGTTCTTTTTCCTTTCCACTCTAAATACGTTGGCTGCTTTTCTTAATCGATCTATTTACACCACTTGTATCCATTTCTGATTAATAACAAATCCCCGTGTGTTGGTTCAATTTTCTTTGTAGAAACAAGATTTCATGGTCTTGAAGTTATTATTGGAACCACATTTGATATAAAAGTTGGAGCTTGAATTTTTAATTCTAAATTATTAGACATTTTCATTGGAAATCGATTTACTATATAGTAAGAGAATTAAATCACAAATTCTCGTATTTTGGGGTTATCAGAGAAAAGAATTACTGGACGTCAAGCTGCAAAGAAGTAGGTGAAAATTTAGTATGTACTGAATTTTTTATGCCCAGATCCGCCAGGTTAGGTGTATGAAACATGGTATTCAGCTTTTGTTCACTTTGATTTGTGGTAATTGACTAGTTATAGAAACACTTCTCTCATTGCGTATTTAGATAAATTACTTCATCAAATACACTTAGCTGCAGTGCACAAGAAGCGAAATCATTAAAATATCCAAAACATAGATAATTCTGTTGTGAGCAGACATAAGTTTACATGTGAAAAAGCTGATGTGTTCCATTTACATAACTTTCTCTAGCTGTTCTACAAAAAATCTTCTTACAAAAGATTATTCTTCCTACACCATGCTAATGGAGAAGTATTTCCTTATAAGTAGAATGGAACTAAAATTATACCCTAGGCTAAAGCGATAGTCAAATTCTTTAAAATCTGTCGCTAAGCGTATGTCATTGAAATTTGTTTCTTTGCAAGGATAAGAGAAAAACAAAGAAACACTTCCTATCTGAGAAAAGTAAGTATTTTAAAACGAAACCAGTTACAAGAAATCTCTCGCAAACGGTTACTTCGACAACAATGTAAAGGATGTAAATTGCGTGTCTTGGCGAGGTCTAAGTTTTCTGTGTTCTTTCTCTCACGGTTTATCACTTCTGTAAAGGTCGACCAGAATGAGATACCTTCAGAGAATATTCCCAAAAATTTCAAGATATAAATATTATTTGGCATTAAAATATCTTAAACATATGGTATGTCAATCAAAATAGTTATAGATATTTTTGAGAAAATCAAAATTTTCGAAAAAGATTCCATGTTAAGGGTGGTTGGGTCTGGGGGATATTTCTGAAAATCTTCGTGCATCCTTGGCAGATGCTTAACCTAATATTTTTTTTATTTACCCGACACAAACAAAAGTACACACGGATCATTTTTTTTAAATGAGTGGGTCCCAAAACATGTATTTCCGGTGAAATCTTGGTATCGAATTTTTGGGTGGAATGCAATACTTTATCTACTATGTACAATGTATACGAGTGCTAGAGCAGCTAAAAACGATTTTAGAAAAAGAGTCGGTTAAGTACTAAACTGATATATAAGTTCAGTATCCCTCAAGAAAGTGATACGAATATTTTCAGGAAATTCTCAACATTTCAAGCTACCATTTTGCAAGTAATTTTGTTCCAAATTTTCTCAAAAGTGTGTTTAAAATCTTGATTAAAATCCCATAGGTATTTTAAAGATATACATCTGAAAAATAAAATACACATTTTGAATGGGCTGGGTATGGTCTTTTAAGCCCTCTTCATTTTGGATAACTTTTGCATCGCCGATAAACCTAAAGGACAGACAAAATCTTACAGCATAAATAAATTTAGATGATGTAAAAATACACAATTTATATCAAGTGCAATTAACTATCTCCTAGATATTGCCTGTTTTGTTTAAATGTTTCAATAATTATACTCTTCTTAAACTAGAAGTCTTCAATCGTTTTTTATCTTCTCCTGGCCTTGCAAATAGAAGAGAATTTCAAAGCCATCATGTAGAGACCAGTTATTAAATATTTGTCTATCGCTGAAGACTATTGTATTCCCTTAAATCATTTGAACCTGTAAGAAAAATTGTAATAGAACCATTTTTGTTAACGTTTATCTTGACTAGCATGAAATAGAAGCAAATATGAGCCTTTAAAAATATTTTCGTCACGTGAAAGTGATCTGAATGTAACATTCTGATGTTTGAATCATCTGATGCTATTTATTATTTGCCTAAAGAGACAGAATACTTCAAATATAACTTAATCACAAAGAATAATATGGTAATACAAATCAAATATGTAATAAAAGTAATAATAACAATGTTATATAGTCATGCAAATTCAAAATGAATTGCTAAAATGGCTCCAAAATACATGCTATTTTGTGACATGTTATTATATTTATGTGAATAAATTAAAGATGACTGATTAAATCGACCAGGCATACAAACTTATTCCTTTGTATATAAATTACTTTTCACGTTTTTTGTAGCAAATAAAGTGGATAATGCGCTAGAACAATACACAATCTGCAAGCTACTACTACTACTCAAGTGTGTACTTTTCTTTCCATTTTCTTTACATTCTATTGTTTTCTCATTTTGTAGCATCTAATCAGGAAAGACAAAGAGCGAAAGAGAAACGGAGATGAAGGTAAGGCGCTGCAGCATTATTTGAAAGGTGATATATTACCTCTGGGCATTATCTACTGCGAAACGAAGTGCATCTCTTCTCCTTTGTTATTGGCTGAGAACAAACCGTAGAAATAAAAATGGTAGTCTTACCAAACAGGATCCAGTTTTCAGTGAATCAGATTAAATGTAAACCTTTTCTAAAGAAGAATATGAACAAGCAGAAATTGCGTCATACATTTTTACTTTCTCTATAGAGTACTAAATACATACACAGCAGGTGCAGAAGTTATTGTTTTACACTTAAAAATTCGATAACTAGATTTCACAGAAAATACACGTTTTAAAAACCTCTGAATAAAAACAATTTTTAGAAAATTCCCGTGCGCCAGTGTGTGTGTGTGTGTGTTTGTTTATACATCATAACTAAAAAACAAAAAGTTGGTTAAATACCAAACTTGATAATGAAGCTCTATATATTCAAGAAGAAAATCCTCCCACCCCTAACTAAATGTCTGGAAAAATGTCTGAAAATATTGACTTTGGAAAAAATGGATAGCAATTTTGATTAAAATACCGTATATTAAAGGTATTTATATGACAAAACTTATATTAGAAATCCTCTTCCAGATGTCCTTAACTTAATTGTAAAAGTTAGACAAAAACTTCTACACAAAAAATGTACTTCTCGTTATAGTACACAGTGCATTTCATATACATATTTTTTGTGGGGTGAGCCATTCTGGGATATTCCTGCTGTTTTTTTTTTAAATTTGAATACACTTAACCTTCTCGCAAACGGGAATTTTTCATTCCTGTTTCTTTTTTTCTTTTCTTTTTTTACTCCTGCCCAAGCAAAGAGAACAGAATATCAATCACATAGTAACCTGCTTTTGAAAACTTCGACAGTTACTTTAGCCCACTATATGTATTTATTTTGTCTTCTAGTTATAAAGAACTAAGTATTAAGAACTAACACATTTCTGGTAATGTTGTTCATAAGCAGCAAGAAGTAGAAAGAAGAATATACTTTTGTAAGAATTGTTTGTTACAGACCGTATAGAAAGTCATTTTAATTGAACAAATCATAGTGTTTATTTACTACATCCAATATTTAGAATGGTTGTATTAAACTTTTTATTAATGAACGTTTACACGTTTAGCTTTTTCTTTACATTGAGTCTTCAGGTGATACTCTCGGCGCCAAACAGCGAGAAGGAACATACAAATCATTAAGGATAGATAGCTCTTAGAAAATGCAATAATTCTTTAATTCACCATCAACAAGGGAAACACAGTTTTACAAACGTTATACATTTTAAGGGTTTATATTTAAGTTACATTTTACGATTGTTTCCTAGCATAGAAATGACATAGCTTAATTATATCCGTATGCTTATCAAAGTAAAACTAAATCAGATCAGTTATTTATCCACTTCGCATTGATATCATGCAAAATTTCATTTTATTCCGGTGATAATGGGCCAAAAAAGTTCATTTCAAGCTGTAAGTGTACTCTTTAAAATTCTGAAACAAAAAACGAATTGCTGCGTTTCCCCTTTAGTCAAAAAAGTAGTCATACTTTTCACAGGGGTGTCATTACTACCAAAGCCTTCAATAAAATATAAGCTTCAGTTTTTGTAAAATATTTCTTAAATGTAGAAATAATTGTAATTTTGAACTATGTATTACATTTACCAAAATTAAAACATTAAATACAATGTATTTATTTATACTCATAATCAACGGAAAATTGATATTATTTTAAGAGAATAAGACTTAAAACCTATTGGAGAAAAACTATTCTAATTGACTTCTACTATGTAGATAATGAGAAAACGTCGCACAGGAATTTTAGATATATTATAGTGAACAAACAGGCTCACTGAATAAAGTATATGATACTTTTTTGTGTTTCAGTTCTCAGCATGCATTAGGTCTTTTTTTGCAATTATTTTAATGAGACGCAAACGTGAGGTTTTGTTCGTAATTTCTATTGTTTGTTATTTGATTTTCATTTGTTTACGCTTTGTGTTGAATTATAGATGTTCAACTACACCTAGCATTAAAAAATAGTTATATATTAGCGTTGGACTTGAAAGCTCATTTTATGCTATTTATTTTCATTTGTAATATTATACACTTTAATATGCACGAATACAATAAACTTTGTAATTTTGACACAAGTAAATGAAATTATCACAACAAATTTGACTTATTAATTTGATTGAAAATATAAGAGTGTATTAAATATTTTGTAAATATAATCCGACTCTGATCATCTTGTTGCATTTGCCTCAGTAGAGGTTTGAGACATGTATTACAAGGCTCGAAAAATGTGAATTTATTCAGTGTGAAGCAATACACATACTCGAAAGCTAAAATCGGAAATAAATTCAAAATGGACTCTTCAGGATGTTAACCTTTTTGTATGTATTTATATATTTTCTAGATTTTGATAAAATACGTTTGCCAAACTTAAAATGCTCTTAAATAACTCCCCATAAAATTATTTTCCTGTACAAAAACTTTTAGTTTATAGAGACATCATAAGAGTTGTTTATTTAAATAGCTTGTGAATTTTCTTTTTAAAAATAATATAATTTTATTTCCATTAAATGCCATTTTAATATTTAATGTATCTGCAGGCTTGTTTTAAGTGCAGTGTCCCGTTAGCGGCAGACCATACCGCATAGTGAATGAATGATTTGAAGTTAGCTAAATGTCTCCTGAAGGTGGAGGTGCTCAGCTCTACTAGTTTTTATTTTAAGAGTTGAATCACATATTCATTCTGAGGAGGATTGGGGATAATACAAATTAAAACTAACTGTCCCTTTCATTAGGAAATGAAAACTACTAGGCCACAAAACCAGTCAACTTTTATTTTTATAATTATTGCTCTATAGGTTATTCCAGATATTGAACATATTTATTACAACTTATTTTCTTCTTAAACCCAAATATTAATCACATTAATAGTGCCAAACATTGCAAAATAAATTAATTTCTGTCGGAAAACCCCCTAAATGGACTCTTTATGCTCAAGCATACAAAAATGAAATATTTTTCCCTGTCATTTCACCTTAAGTTTAAATTCCAATCAGAATTTGTGTGGCATCGGCGAGGATAGAATTTCAAACGGCAGATGGGATATTTCTGGATATTTTAATTTCCTGCACCAGGTTCCGCCAACTGCTATCTCGCCAGTGCACTGAAAATAAAAATAAAGAGTCTAATATTACAATTTTTTCTTTAGAATTAATAATTGACCACAACATACTATATATTATCATACTAAATTATGGGTATTCGAAAAAGTTCCTAATTTCTACAAATGTCGGTCTGCTTAATTGATATTATAATTGCAATAGAAAATTAATTTTTGTGGTCCGTTTTGCCTAATTTTTCAACAAATTATTTTTTTTCAAATGCAAACAGCCATATGTTCAAAATTCTAAAAAATGAGTATTTCAAAATCTTGAATTTTGAATACTTTTCCTCTATTATGTAGTATTTCACATTCAGAGAATTAACTTTTTTGCTGGGTAATTGTTGTAATTTTATAATTGTTATTAAACTATTAATATATAAACCCAAAGGCTTGTGTGATAGCAAATATGATGTTTAATGATTTTTAATCGATGTATATTCAGTATTTAAAAGGAAGAGAACAAAAATTTTAAATATATACCAACAAAAGTAAAAATATGCTTTTAAATCATATTTTACATACACAGTGGCACGTACATTTATGTTTGGATATTTAAATGGCTACAGTTTCAAAATGACAATTTGATCCTAATTCTAATTTTTAAGGAAAGCTTAGAAATTAGGTAATTCCGTATGCATACCTTAAAATATATAACAAAAATAAAAAAAGTTACAGCTCAGCTAGAGTATGTACGTAGTAAAAATATAAAACAATTTTATAAAATTAAAATGTAATTGAAATAAATGGAACAAATGATGTAATTATTTAAGCTGATGGAATGCAGTGCTACCAAAGCTGAGACATAAGTCTGTAATAAACATCGTGAAACACATTGTAGCTCAAGTAAACTTAGACAGTAGGCAACTAATATTAAAATATTTACAATGTCAAAAAAAGAAAGTGAATACTTTATTTAAAAACTAGAATCTAACCTAAAACATATCATGTGTTCCATTCGCATGACTTTTTTTACAAACCGATGTTACAGAAGGTTATTCCTTTAAATTCGGCATGGCACACGTAATCCAGAATACCATTAGCAAACATGGTTGCATAAGTCCCTTCTAAGCAGAAGGGTAAATAAGGTAATACTGAAACGCTAGCCAAATATTTGAAAATAAGGTTAATGAAACAATTTCAATTCGGACCTTTTGCACGGTCACGAAATAGACAAAAGGGAGATGAGACGAAAGTTGATCTCTCATTTGAGAAACGTTTAAGCAGTGTAAAATTGAAACCAATAACAAGGAATATCTTGGAAACGATTAACTTTGTAGTAAACACGTATATGACAAAATTGTGTGTTTTAACGAGATAAGTGTTTTTGTTTTGTTTTGTTTGTTTGTTTGTTTGTTTGTTTGTTTGTTTGTTAAGTTTTACCTTTCTCTTGCGGTTTACCAGTTACGCAAAATTCACCCACAATGAACAGCACTTCAAAGGCTATTCATAGAAAGTTTAATATATACATTTTATTTGTCATATAAGTATATTTAACACACTTATTTTAATCAAAATTGTTAAGGCCCTTATTGAAAAAAGCACAATAAAATTTCCATTTATATGGTACTTTGGGGTGGGTATTTTTCTAACCTTCATATTGCATCCTTAAAAGATGCTTAACTTAAATACGAAATTCGCTATTTTGGTATTTAGCGGTGTCTTCTTTTTGAGTTGTGGTATTCTTAGACAACATATACAAATGCCTTTTTTTTTTTTTTTTTTTTTTTTTTTTTTTTTTTTTTTTCTTCTCTCAAAGGTCCTCCTAACGTATATTCGGGCAACATTTCGACATAGAATTTTTTGGTGGATTACAATATCTTCTCCACCTACTATTTGGATAGTTCGTGTTGAGAAAGTAAAATGAGAAAATATATGTAATGGGGAATATTTAATTTTACAATTTATATCTTCTAGATTAAATTTATGTGTATTATTTTACCATTTACATAAACTTCAGGGAGAATAAAGAGAGGATTATAAATTTAAAATACACACCACACCGATATCTGAAACTTATATAGTTTGCATGATCTTTGAGTCATTATTGAGATCAAGAAAATATTTTTGTCCATTTAAAGAAGATAGTAGTTTGAAAATCTACTTTGTAACTTTGGCAGATATCTACTTACATGTGAACATGGACCGATTCTTCAAAAATCTAAAATATATTACATTCACATGATCTTTTCTAGCTGGTCCACAACAAACTTTCCTAACAAAAGATTACTATTTTGTCTACCTCATGCTAACCGAGGTAAAGATTAACTGAAATTGAATTATTACTTCCTTTATTGAAGAGACATGAGCAATAATTCTAGGTTAAAATGAGTCAGATGTTTTAAAAAGAATGGCTATATGAAATAATTTAAATTCGGTTCCGTTTAGCATTTCCGGAAGAAAAACAAAAGAAATGCTACGAAAGATTTTTTCCCACCTGAGAAAAGTTTTAGTGTAAAATTGAAAACAATAGCCACGAATATTTCGGAAGCGATTAACGATCAAAAATATATGTCATAAATTGTTTGTTTTAATGGAATCTACATTTTTGTACAGTTGTCTATCTGTTACGTTTACGAGTTGCATAAAGGTTATCTGGAATGACTTCTTTAGAATCTATTCTCAGAAAATTTAAAGGTTTAGATTTTGTTTATCATGAATGTATCTTATACATATGGCATTTTAACCAGCAAGCTAGTCATTTTTGAGAAAATATAACATTTCAAATATGGTTCCATATAAATGCGTGGGGGATTTTCTTGAAAATTTTTGTCATATCCTTGGAAGATACTGAATTTAAATATAAAGTTTGATATTTAACCGCCTTTTGTTTTTTTTTATGCTGTCCACACACACTCGCAAACACATATACACACGCACACAAACACTGACCTTTTTCTAAATGTTTTTTTTATTGAGGAAACCCTAAAACATTGTCTCGAATTTTGAGGGGAATACAATCAATACATTCTCTAGCTTCTCTGTACATTGTATGTACAAACGTGATTTACTTTTGGATGAACTCTTGGAATAGAACCAATGTTTGACCAATAAATACCAAAGTAACACCTTGATTTCTCACCAGATGTCATTTAAGGTTGTGCATTAACTGTATATCTCACCGACATCTGTAATCATTTAAGTAACTATATTCCAATGGTTCACAGTGACCCATAGTACTAACTCATATATAACTCGTATCATATTTTGTTTTCAAAATATGATACCAACATAAATGATGACAGACCCCAATCTGTTTTAAAGCTTGTAGCTACAAGATTAAATATTTAAGGGAGGATCTTAATATATCAGTATTATTTAGTATGTTTGATACTTATGCAGCATATTGTACATATATTTTAATAAACCCAAGTATTATATTTTTAACAAAAAGGTTATAAATGTTGTTATATTTTAGCTGATTTCTCTTCAGCAAATCATGTTCCATTCACATGAATTCTTTAGGTTTTAGAAAAAAGCTTTCCTTACAAAAGCTTATGCTTTTATCTGCATTATAGTAATCGAGATATACATTAGTTATATACTTTATGCTAATCGAGATAAACATTAGTAGAATTGGTCTTATTACTTAGTTCCTTAAAAATGGAAAGGAAATAAAGGAATACCTTAAGTTAAAACAATACTTGAATCTTTTAAAAGCTCATCGTTACGCGAAACAATTGAAATTCGATTCTCTTTTGCATTCGCGGGTGTACAACTAAAGAGATAAAACAAAGATGACTTCCCGCTTGAGAAATGTTGAAGTAGTTTAAAATTGAAACGTGTAACAAGGAATATCTTGAAAATATTTAATTATATGAAAAAATGTTTATGGCATAAATTGTATGTTTCAACGAGATCTATATTTTTTGTGCAGTAGATAAGTTTTTCCTATCACTGACGGTTTATCAGTTATACAAAACTCATTCAAAATTGAGAGGTCTTCAGAGGCCATTCCCTGAAAATTGAAGGTATAAATTTCATTTGTCAGAAAATATCATTTTAGATGAATTCGTTAGAGGTATTTTTGAGAAAATCAACATTTACGAAAAATGTCCCATGTAAAGTGTAATTGGAGGATATTTCTTAAAATCTTCATGGCACATCCATGGAAGAAACTGAACTTAAATGGCAGGTTTAATATTTAACCGACTTTAAAGCTATTCTACACGCACAAATCCACACGCACACACACTGCGCTAAGCGCAAATCTTTTTCTAAAAATGTTCATATTGGGTTCAGTGGTTCTCAATCCGTGAAACCTCGGTACCAAATTTTTGTGTGGAATGCATTACCTTTTCTAGCCACTATGTGCATTGTACATACGTGCTAGAAAAAGTATAAAATTAAATGTGATGTTCTTATAGCCCCATGCTTTCTCTACCCAATGTCTTATATTCGTATAACTTCTGAAAACAATTGGTGGAATTATTTTCAATCCACTTTATGTTAATCAAAGTAAACATTTTTAGAAATTCATTCATTACTCCTTTTATTGTGGATACAAAGAGGATAAAGGAGATAGAAAGGAAAGTATTCCTTAAAAACCTGGTCCGTATATGCAGACTTTGCAGTTCCATTCTTTGCCTGGCCACTAGAAATAAAAAACTGACACATTTTAAAAGATCATTTGAAAATTAAAGTCAATAACAATTAATATATCACAACAAAAATAATTATTTTACATAAATTGTGTGATTTCAGGATATCTAAGTTTTGTAGATCTAAATGTCTTAAGATCTAAATCGTGTAAAGTTTTTTTTTATTCCTTGTGGCAGGTACACCTAAGTATATATAAAAGTAATTCAAATGAAGAGGAGTTTGTAGATTATTCTCAGAAAATTCAGGCTATAGATTTTTGTTTATCGTTAAAATATTTTGAAAATATAGTTTTTGATTTACTGATGTTGAGGCGTTTTTGAGAAAATCAAAAGTAAGGGGTTTTTAGGAGTGGGTATATTTTGTTGAAGATCTTCTAGTCATACCCTTAGAATATACTGAACTTAAATTTTGAATTGAAATCAATAAAAGTAATGTAAAAGGTAGCTACGGAGGAGGTGCCGCTATGGTAACTGGTACAACTCGCATTCGGAAGGTCCCGGGTTCGATCCTAGGCGAGCGTACACTGTGGCCTAGGGGCTTTCCTGGTTTGCCCGAGATCAATAGGCGAATGATGGAGAGGTTCTCATTTACCACACTTTCCTTTCCGTAATTTTATCCCGTTTCTCTCATTTTTGAGGCGTTCTATGTTCATATTGTATGGTAGTAAGGGCAGATGGTCTAATAGAAAGATTACTTCTCGTGGACATCAGAGATCTTCCAGGTCGACGGATCGCTTGTCAGTCCTGAATGAAATTAAATATAATTCACTTTTATTTATTATACAATCTAAATAAATAATATAGT
Organism: Hymenopus coronatus; assembly: GCA_030762935.1. Lineage (NCBI taxonomy): Eukaryota > Metazoa > Arthropoda > Insecta > Mantodea > Hymenopodidae > Hymenopus > Hymenopus coronatus. Next base: position 63,024,858 of record CM060895.1, on the reverse strand, counting down.
TTCATCTTAAATAGTTTTATATACTTAGGTGTACCTGCCGTAAGGAATAAAAAAAAGCTTTACACGATTATACCTTTTTTTGTATAGTTAACCATTTCCGAGATATTATTTCTTATTGGTTTCAGTTTTGAACTACTTAAACTTTATTCAAGTGAGAAGTTCAACTTTCGTATCATCTCTTTCTTTTTTACTCCTGGGAATGCAAAAGACAACCGGATTTCAATTGTTTGAAACAGTGAAGAGCTTTTAAAATATTTTACTCTTGCTATAACCTAGTGTATCCCTTAATTCTCTTCTACTTAAAAGTAAACAAGTAAAAAGTCCCATTCTGTTAATGTTTATATCGTTTAGCATGAAGCAAAGAAAAGAATAAGTTGTTTATGGGATAGCTAGAACGAGGCTTGGGAGTGGCACACATCATTTTATTTGCTCTATACGACCTATGTATATAGTGTATAGAGAAGGTATAGTATTGTACCCAAAAATTCGATACCGAAATTTCACTGGAAATACATGTTTTGAGACTCCCTGAATCCAAAAAAAGCCTTTTTAGAAAAATGTCCTTGTGTGTGTGTGTCTGTCTGTGGGCAGCATAGCGCCAAAACGAAAGGACCGTTAAAGCCCAAACTTGGTATTTAAGTTTGGTATCATCCAAGAATGCGACACGAAGATTTTCAAGAAACCACCCCCCACCCCAAACTACTCTTTACATGGAAAACATTTCGAAAATTTTGATTTTCTTAAAAATGGCTCCCACGATTTTGATTAAAATATCGTATATTAAAGATATTTACCTGACAAATAAAAAGGATATCTTCAACTTTCTGGGAATAGCCTCTGAAGACTGCTTTATTCTGGATGAATTTTACGGAATTGTGCATAACTGCTAAATCGTAAGAGATGGAAAAAATACTTACTCTACAGAAAGTGTAGCTCGCGATAAAACACACAATTTATGTCATATAAACTTTTTTTCGTGGAGTTGATCATTGATCATTTTTAAGATATTCTTGGTTTTTCGTTTCTGCTTTGAAAAACATACATTTCTCACACAGGAATTTGTTAACTCCTGTCCATACAAAGAAAGGAACTTCAGTTACATAGCAACCAGCTTTTGGCTATCATTTTAACCTATGGTATCCCCTCATTTCGCTTCTACTTACAAGGAAGCAAATAATGAGAATATTTTTGCTAATGTTTCTCAGTTAGCATGAAGTAAATAGAAGCATAAGCTTCTTAACTAAAATTTGTTGCAGAGATGTAGAGAAAGTCATGTGAATGGAATTCATCAGATTTTTTTATTTGGAATAAGTGCTAGACTAATGCTATATACGTGTCTGTGATATTTGCCCAGGTGATTCACCAGACAATCCACACAATCATGATAGTAACAGCATCTATAGCTTAACTATAAAAGCCTCAACCTTGTACTATTCACTAACCACTTCCATTTGTGTTACATTCAATAAAACTTTTCTAACACTTCTCAGTTTCGACTGGTCTTTAAAATGTTACTCACTGTCAACTCCCCATTTCTATTTATCTATTTCCTACAGTCAATAGTTTCCTCCTATGGCCTGTACCTGAAAATTTCTAATAATAAATATATTCATCTTCCCTGCCATTCCATTTTGAACACATTTTCCTTCAGTGTATTCTTCCTTTCACTCCTCAATTTCCATATTCCCAAACGAAACCAAACACGCCCTTCTCTTTCATTCTTTTCAGAAACCTTACGTATACTCCCTCGCTAGTTAAAATTTTCATTCCTTTTTGTCCCTATTTGTGTATATAACTTCGCTAAGAATGTTTTATCTTCTCTTTATAATATATTAATATAGATAAAAACTGAAAGTATTGAATATTTTTCTCCAAGGTTATAAGGATTATTTTTAAACTTAATAGGAAACATAAGATATTTTAAGTTTAAAACTTTTCCATTGATATCTTCGAACTTTTCCCTTATTTTCCAAACTCTCTTTTTTTAATTTATATCCTGGTCCCCATATATCCCCTAGCTCATTTATCAATACATTTTTTAGACCATGTTTAAACATCATACAAATTAACGAACTGCAAGTTATTAAAATAAAAATAAAATACTCTTTATTATTCGTCTGAACACCTTAAACATGCACCTTTTACACACATTGTTAGAACTCTTTTGGAATATATATATATATGCAAGAACATTATTATTGTAAAGGGTAGTTTGAGTTAGGGAGTTTTCTTGAAAATGTGAATGAAAATTCTATACTTAAATATCCTGTTTGTTATTCATCTAACTTATTATTTTTTATTTTTACTGTCACAGTCATTCTCCCGTATACACAACCGCGTATACATCGTAATAATTATAATTTTTTTTTATGAAAGAGGGTTCATTGTGTATTTCTATTGAAATTTCATTGTTGACATTTGGGATAAAAGGTAATATATAACAAAAATAACCTCTTAGAATATTTAAAATTATTTAAAATCATTCACCTAAAATTACTTATTAAAGCTTTATGAAAACAAAATATTTAAAGAAAGGAAATATGAGTGCATAAGCCCAAAATGCTTTTCTTCAGCTATCCATGGCAATACTATTCATTGAGATATTGTAAATAGATGCCCACAAAAAAATTAAACGTCTCATAATCGATAGGATAGCGAAACTGCAAGTCGAAGATGCATACTTTAGATTTCGGCCTTATTCTCTTTTTTAAAAAAAAATTATCATGAGTATTTTTTATTTACGGATATTGTGTACAAACATAATAAAATATTGCAATAGAAAATTATTGCATTCCACCAAAAAATTTGATTCCGGATTTTTACCGGATATACACGTTTTGAGCATTTTTAGAAAAAGGATCCGGCGCGTGTCTGTGTGGACAGTTAAGCTCAAAAACAAAAAGTACGTTTAATATCAAACTTGTTATTTAAGTTTAGTAGCTTTCAAGGGCGACAAGAAGATTTCAAAGAAAATCCTCCTACCCCAAACTACGTTTTACATTGGAAAAATTTTCGAAAATTTTGCTTTCTCAAAAATGGCTCTTGGCGATTTTGATTAAAATGTCAGTTTTATTAAAGATATACATAGCAAATAAAATTCAAAACTTTAATTTTCTGTGGATAGTCTCTCAATACATTCAAAATTAGTTTTATATAATTTGTAAACCGTAAAAGATAGAAAAAGCTAAACTACACTATCTCTCGTTAAAACACACAATTTATTTTATACCATTTTTCTGAGGTTAACATTTTCCGAGATAGATCTTGTTATTGGTTTCAATTTTAAAATAGTTAACACGTTTCTTAAAGGAGAATTTGTCATTCCTTTTTTTTTTATTATTTTTTTTATTTCTGACCATTCCTATAGCAACCTACTTTTAAAACATTTGACAATCGCTTCAGAGTAGTATATTCCCTTAATATCCTACTTATAAGAAGCTGTACGATCAGCCTATTTCTGCTGTGTTTATCTTGAGCAGCATGGAATAGTGAGAAGAATACGCTTTTGTAAAAAATAGTTTGTAACAGAATAGGTAGAGAAAGTCATGCGAATTGAATTTTTGTTCTAGAAATACAATTTCATTTCCGAGTATTCCCAACACGAAAGCACTCATTAAACCTTCAAGCCTCTGGAAGTTTGTAACAGCTAATCTAGCTACTGATTGTTCTTATTTAGGTTCTGGAACAGAAACTTTTATCAGTCTGGAATTAGCAAGAATATCTTTCCTGTGACGTCGCCCCAAGACTTGTTCTTCTATCTTCCCCATCTGAAACTGGTTGGTCTCCTCCCCTACCCTATTCTTATTAGAAGATTCCAACTCTCCATCTTGCGCGAGAGGGTTTTCGCTATTTCTTTAGTTCCGCTCATCCCATTTCACCAATCCGAAGCAAGGAAAAAGCTCCTGCCCAAGACGTCGTCTAATGGAAAATGTCCGTACACTTAAGATGCATTTGTCAAGATGGAACACATCTCAGAATCCGTCTCTTTAAACTCTCGAGCGAGGAAAGGGGAAAACCACCACCAAACGACCGACCTTCCCACTTAAAAACCACTTCTCTTCTCCCTGCATTTGGAAACCACTCTGAATCATTTACTGCACTTAGGAGGCATTCAACATTCTGCTATGGAGAGCAAGAAAACACCCAACTTGTTACTTCACAGAGGAAAAAAAGTTAAAATCGACATTTCTCTCGTCTTCCAGTTCTACAGTTTAGACTCTGCAGGCAGAATTTCAGAAAATGTTGCTACTGCTGCATAATCTGAAACATTTTTGTATTCTTACTTTCCATATTTCTCACTTATACTACGTGGAATATATCATATATCCCACTCAAAAAATCGTTGTTGAAATTTCACTGGAAATACCCGATTTAAAACTTCCAAAATAAAATCTGATGTGTTCCATTCGCAAGACTTTCTCTAGCTGTTCCACAAACAAACGTATTATTCAAAAGAATTTTATGTTCGTCGGGCTAATCAAGATAAGCAAAATTAGTCGTATTACTTGCTTGCTTGTCAGTAGAAGGGAAATAAGGAAATGCATTAGGCTAAAGCGATAGTCAAATTCTTAAAAACCGGTTGGTACTAGAAACAAATGGAAATTCTATTCTTTTCGCTTATAAGGAGAAACGAGAAGAAACATGTCTTCCGGTTTGAGAAATGTTTGTGGCTTAAAATTGAAAACAACAATCCGAAGTATCTCGTCTCGGTTAACTCTACAAAAAGATGTATAAAACATTACTTTTGTGTTTTAAAGGGATCTACTATTTGTATAATAAGTTTTTGCCTATCCCTTACGACTTGACAATTATACAAAAGTCGTCCAGAAATAAGAGGCCTTCAGAGGCTATTCCCAGAAAATTAAAGATATATTTCGTTTATCACAATAATATCTTAAACATAGGTATTTTAATGAATATCGTCAGAGCCATTTTTTGAAAATCAACATTTTTGAAAAATATTCCATGTAAAGGGTAGTTGTAGATGGGGAGATTTTCTCGAAAATATTCATGCCGCATCCTTGGAAGATACTAAACTTAAATACAAATTTTGGTATTCAACTGACTTTCGTTTTTGAGCTACGATGCTCAGAGACACACACACACACGCACACGCACGCACACGCACTCGCACACACGGATATGTTTCTACAAATGTTTTTTTTTAAAAATGGGGGGTCTCAAAATATGCATTTCCGGTAAATGTACATAGTACGTGTAGAAAATTTGAAATCAATCTGATGAGTTCCATTCAAAGTATATCTCTACCTATTCTGTAACAACCCGGTTCCTTTCCACGATCAGAGGTAAAACAAACCAAAAACGAAGAAATACGAGTATCTCGACAAAAATGTATATGACATAAGTCGTGTGTTTTGAAGATGTCTATATTTGTTGTATATTAAGTTTTTTTCTATCTCTTACGGTTTACCATTTATACAAAGGCATCAAAAAAAGACAAGTTCAGAGGTTAATCTCACAAAACTCAAGATATATATTTTATTTGAAATAGTAAATATTTTAATTATGGTATTTAATCATAATCATTAGCATCATCTTTGAGAAAAACAATTTCGAAAACTTTCCCATGTAAAGAGTAATTTAGGGTGAGGAGATTTTCTTTAAAACTTTCGTGTCGCATCCGTGGAAGATAGTAAACGTTTGGTATTTAACAGACTTTTTATTTTTGAGCTATTCTTTCCACAGATACTCACAGAAACTTTTGCACAAACACGCACCAACCTTTTTTCTAATTTTTTTTATTGAGAATTCTGAAAATATGTATTTTCGGTAAAATTTGGTGTCAGATTTTTGGGTGGAATAAAAACCCTCTCTACCTGCTATGTTCGTTCATATCACACGGTAGAGAAAGTAAAAATATAAATCGCTCTCAGTGTACGTAAGTGTGTGTCTGTGAACAGCAACTTGAACATTTTTACAAAATTAACTCATCCCAAACTATATAGAAATATTACTAAATGTTTCTACATTGATTCCAAAGATTTTTTTAAAAAATATGCATGTTCAAAGAACTTTCATTAAAAATAAAATGTAAATTTTGACTTTTTGGACATATTCTATATGGTTCTTTTCACTGTGAATAATGAGGCATAAGAGACAAAAATACGTATACTGCACAAAGCATAATTTCGTTAAAGGGTACAATTTATGTCAAAATACGTCTTGTGTATTGTAACCTATTTTAGAAATATTCGTTAGTAGTGTTTCAATTTTTAAACTTGTTTTGAAGTGAATGTCTACCAGCTCACCCTTCCACAAAAAGAATGTACGCTTAGCTGATTGTAAATGGCATCATTCAAAAAGGTTGTCAGATATGGTTTATGCATTCTAGGCTTAGAAGTTGAAGAGAACTTCCCCATCTCAAACTATTCCTTACATAGCCAATTTTGATTTATTTTTATTTTTCTCAAAAACGATTTTCATTAAAATATAATAAATAACGAGGTTAACAATCATGCATATAACATTAAGGGTGAGCAATATGATAACGAGTTTCATTTTCAGCAGACTAGAGCTGTAGTTCACTAAATATGAATTGTGTGAGGGATGTTCTTAAACATAAAATGTTTGAAAAAAAAAACGGTCAATCCAGTAGGGTGGCATGTCAACAAATGTATACATATAAAAATCTAAGTAGTGAACTTTACTAGTAAAATTTCGACCAGCAACGTGAAAATACAAAAGAGCAACAATTGTAATATTTACAAAGAATATTTTAATTGTATCTATAATTATATTACTTAACATTCCTGTTCCTTGGTATGCTTGCTGCTATAAACCTACTGTAATCTACTTTTCTCGCCTTATATTTGAGATAATATGTATTTTCTGAATTTTCTGAGCATAAAAATGAAGTTTCTTCACACAAATTGAAATCACAGGAAATACACTAATATACCTATAGTGCAAAAAAGTTAGACCTCTTTAGATCTTTTTCATAGCATTATCTTTTGCGATATAATCTGTGTGCAGTGCACCTATATGATTTCCCAAATAAATATTCTAGCACACACAATTTAACGTTCGCTATTCACTTTTTCTTTCATTGCACATACATTTTTAAATGCCTTTATAAATATTGTATTGCACTAGCCACATATTGACTAACTGGAAGTCATTTCGAATAAAAATGTATTTCAAAAAGGTAGCGTAGATATAAAAAGGCTTTATAATGAATAAAATATCAGAGAGGTTCTAATGGTATATGACTGCTCATTTACCTTTGTTTCCTTCATTGCCTCCTGGTATGCAAAACAAACTGCAAAGGACAAAAAAAAATATATTATATGCAATTCTCTATTTATTATAAGCGTATAATAACGTAAAATAATAAAGTCAAAACAATAAATTCTGGCTGGCTTACCTTTATTTCTGCATCTAATTTGGCATCGTAGGCAAATATTTTTATTTTGTTTGATATAGATGAAACTTGTTGAATGGCAATGAATAGAGAATTCCTATGGCTGAATAAATTGAAAAATGGGATTTAGTTTTACTACATTTTGAGCAACTGTACTTTTTATACCAACTATTTATTTCCTATTATTTAATTTTACATCTTTAATAGAAGGATAATACTGAAATCATAAAATTGTATGTGGTTCACCCATTTGACTTTTTCTTAGGAATAAATGCTAATACATTTGGTGAAATTTATACATTTGTTCTCTAAGCATTTTAAATATCTTTTTCTTAAAACCTCTGATGTGTTCCACTCACATGACTTTCTTTAGCAGTTCCGCAAATAAACTGTTTTACAAAAGATTATTCTTTAATCCACACCATTGCAGAATTGTGTTATTGTTTGTTTTTTATAAGTAGTAGAAAAACAAGGAACTGCACAGGTGAAATCGATAGTCGGGATATCTCGTAAATGGTTAACTCTGTAAAAAATATTAAATGACATAATTTGTGCGTGTTAACGGAATTTACATTTAATGCAGTAAGTTTGTGTGTAGCTCTTACGGTTTACCAGTTATACAAAAGTTATACAGAAGTCATCCAGAATGAAGAGGTCTTCGGAGGCTATTCTCAGAAAATTCAAGATATACATTTTGTTTGGCATAAACATTTCTTGAACATTTGGCATTTTAATCAAAATCATTAGAGCCATTTTTGAGAGAGAAAAAAATTGCAAAACATTCCATGTAAAACGCCTTTGGGGATGGGGCGATTTTGTTGAAAATCTTTGAGTCGTGTCCTTGGAAGATGAACTTTAATACCAAGTTCAGTATTTAACCGAATTTTCGTTTTTGAACAGTGCTCCACATAGTCACTCACTCACTCACACACGCACACATACACACACGGACATGTTTCTAAAAATTACTTTCTTGGATTCAGAAGTCTCAAAATAAGTATTTCCGGTGAAAACTTGGTATCAAAATTTTCGTTGGAATATAGCTTGTCTATCCACTGTGTACAATGTACATAGTACTAGAGAAAGTAAAAAGTCTATGCTTCTACCTACTTTGCGCTAATCCAGATAAACATTTGTAGAAATATTATTATATATTTCCTTCTATGTGCAATGGTAATATGGCAACAAAGTAGATTTAATTTATAGTGAAATCTTTGATTGGTAAAGAGAAATATTTTATGAGCTGGTCCCTATGTGATGGTTTCAAAGTCCTGTTCCCTTTGCATGAGCACGAGGAAAAAATATAACTAATAATGACTTCACGTCTGAGAAGCGTATACATTTTTTAAATTAAAACAAAAACAAGGAATATTTGAAAATGGATAGCTATATAAAACTATTTTGCAGAATTGATGTGCTTTAACAGGATTAAATGTGCTGAGTTTTTGTCTGTCATTGTTATCAAGGCAAAAGTCAATCAAAAAAAGGTGGAGTTCAGAGACTATCCGTTTGTCATTTAGTTATTTTTATAAAATCGTTAGTGCCATTATGGAAAGGTAAGGAATTTATAAACATAAAAGGTAGCCGGAGTGGGGTACCTCTTTAAATACATCGTGTCGCATTTTTGAAAGATGCTGAGCTTTCATCCAAGTAGGTATGCTTCTGACTTTTCGTTTTTGAGTTATACTATCACGGACACCCACTCGAAGCTTTTTTTAAACGTATTAATAGGGTTTCTCAAAACCTGAATTTTCAGAGGAATATCGATTTCAAATTTTTGACTGGAATGCAACGAGTTTCCCACCTACTATGCACGTTTTATGGCAAGTAAAAATACATCGTACCGAAAAATAGATGAAATACAAATACACAACAGCAACAATTTTGAAACTAACCCATTCTGTGATTAAAATAGCTTGCATATTAAATCCATAGAACTTTCTCTGCCAGTTATCACTTAATTTAGTAATTTCTGCAGATTATTCTACTCATTTACAATATCTTTTACATACATATATACTACATATGTGTTTTCTGTTCTGGAAATAATGGTGATGGAGAAAATCTAATTCATAAGCATATATTTTCACGTGAACCCTAAACGCTTACCTTAAAATTGCAATATCTCCATGAGATTGGAAAAGCAACCAAATAGTGACAACTCTTTGAAATCACCAAAAAAAGTAGATAGTGAAAAACCACTAATGAGAATATTTGGAAGTGGTTAATGTCACTAAAATGTATTTGTATTAATATTGTATTTTAATGATCATTCTTTTGTGTGGTGGAGGAAAGTTATATATTCATTCGATAAGTCTGTTTTTGTGATTAATATAAAATGTGATTCTGCCCAACTTGTATGGTTTTACAGAAAAATATATAGTTCTCTCTATAAAGGATTTCTCAGAAAGTTAATAATTGTAAATTTTATTTTGAGAAAAAAAATTAAATATTTTTTATTTTAACAAAAGTTTTAAAAAATCAATTTTTTTTTCCTGTAAAGATTAGTTTGGAATGGGTCTTGTGACTCATCCTTGGAAGATGCCAAATTTAAATATCAAATTTCGTATTTAATTGAGAGGGTATTGTTTTCCACCCAACATTTTCATGTTTAAATTTCAACGGAAATATGTTTTGAGGTCCCTGAATAAAAATGATTTTAGAAATAAGTGCGTTTGTGTGTGTCCGTATATCTCTATGACTCAAAAAAGAAAGTCCTTAAATAGTTAATTGGTATTCAAGCTCAGCCTTTGGAAGGATGTGACACGGAACATTTTCAATAACATTCCACACCCAAAACTACCCCTTTACACGGATAGGTTTTCCAAAATTTTGATTTTTTTAAAATGGATTTAACGATTTTAATACCATGTACCATATTGAAATACCATATTTTAACATATTGTCATACAAATAAAATGTATATCTTGAACATTCTGAGAATGTTGAAGCCCTTTTTATTCTTAATGAACTTTAACTTAATTCATAAACCGTAAGGGATGGAGTACTTTATAAAAATGTAGATCTCGTTAGAACACGTAATTTGTCATACAGTTTTTTATGAGGTTAAGCATTTCTGAGATATTCCTTGTTATTGGTTTTTAAATTTCTAATACTTGGACTTTTTTCAAATGGAGGGATTTAACTATCGCCTTAGTCTAATGTATTCTGTCACTTCCCTTGTACTTACAAGAATGTGAGTAATAATTTTCTGCTAATATTTATATCCATTAGCATGAAGTAGATCTTAGAATAAGCTTTTTAAAAAATAGTTTGTTGCAGAAAGGTAGGAAAAGTTATATGACTGGAGTACATCTATTTTTGGATTATGCTAATCCATACCGGACGGACAGACACTTGCGAGCACGCGTTCACGAAAGCTTTTCAAAAATTGATTTTTTGGAGAGTTTAAGATAATAAAAAATATATTTGTCATGATATCCCCTTATCTCGTTTTTAGCTGGAATGCAACACATTTGCTCTTACGATAGATAATTAGTTGTGAAAGTAAAAATCTGATATATTCCAGTCGCATAACTCTCTACATCTATGTAACAAATTACTGTTAAAAACCCTATTCTTCTACCTACTTCATGATAAATGAGATAAACATAAATAGTGTTATTACTATTGCTTTCTTGTAAATAAAAGGAAAATAAGGGAACGCACCATGCTAAGGCGTCAGAAAAATATTTTAAAAGCTGATTGCTATGTGACAGAAGTCCGTTTCTTTGCATGGCCAGGAGTATGACAGAAGTTGTATTTTAAAACTAAAACCAATAACAAGGAATATCTTAGAACTTGTCAACTCCACGAAAAAAATGTAAAGGACATAAATTGTATGCTTTAACGATATCTAAGTTTTTATGTAGTCAGTTTGTCTTATCCCTTATGGTTTACTAGTCATCCAAAATAAAGAGGTCTTATGAGGCTGTTCACAGAAAATTCCATATACATCTTTTTGTCAGTCTGATATCTTCAATATATGGTATTTGAATCAAAATCAGTAGCCATTTTTTGTAAAACCAAAATTTTATAATTTTTTGCATACAAGGAGTAGGGGGCGGAGGGATTTTTCTTAAAATCGTGTCGTATCCTCTGAAGATACAAAAATGAAATAGCAAGTTTTGTATTATACCAACTTTTTTCGTTTTTGAGTTATTCTTTTCAAAGGTATTCGGAAATACGGACACACATACACGGACCTTTTTCTAAAAAACTTATGTCTTCCATTCACATGACTTTATCTATCATGTAACAAACTATTCTTATAAAAGCTTATTATTCTAATCAAGATAAACATTAGTTGAGATGGTGGTATTACTTACTTTCTTGTAAGTAGAAGGCAAAAAAAAAATAATACACTTGCCTAAAGCGATACCCAAATATTTTAAAAATCGTTTCTAGGATTGAAATTCGGTTCTCCTTGGATACTCAGGAGTAAAACAAAACGAACAGAAATGACTAATTATATATATCTTAACAATGAAACCAATGACGATGAATATCATGGAATTTTTTAACTGTTCAAATAAATATGTCATATTAGTTGTATGTTTTAATGGGATCTGCATTTTTGTGTACTAAGCTTTGACTTCCTCTTGGTCTACCCCTTATACTAAATTCATCCAGAAGGAAATGGTCTTCAAAATCTCTTCCCAGAAAATTCAAGATATACATATTATTGCTCATTTAAATATCTTATATAAGACATTTGAATCCAAAGCGTTAGTCATTTTTGTGACTGAAACTTAGCGAAAAATTTCCATATATTCCATAATAAAAAATAATAAATATTCCCCGAATTAAATTCGTTTATTAAAAAACTATACCCGCTAATCCTAAAAAGTGTTGAGGAAAAAATGTTAAATTAACTCCTACAAATATTGTTAAAAATTAGTTTGAGATGGGAGGCTTTTTCAGAAAATCTTCATGTCGTATCCTTGGAAAATATTAAACTGTTTAGTATTTCGGTTTTGAGCTATGCTGATAAATACACACATGCGCGCGCGTTCGTATCTTTTTATAACCTTTTTATTAAGGGGTCCTCAAAACATGTATTTCAGGTGAAATATTGGTATCGAAATTTTAGAAAGAAAGCAATACCTTCTCTACCTATACATGTACACAGTACTCAGTAGTTAATGTAAAAATGCGCTTTTTTTGTTACGGAGGCTCTAAAACGTTTATTTTCGGTGAAATTTGTGTGCAAGATGTTTTGGGTGGAGTTTAATATCATCTTTATTGGTGCACTATGTACTAAGTAGAGAAACTAAAAGTTAATAATTTAGAAAATGTGGAAGGTAAGCACATTTTGCATCTCATTTATTGTATATTCATCTGTAAATTATTTAACCAAATGAAGCATATTTAACATTTCGTGAGAGGGGAATGTTGTTGTGCGTACTAATACTGCATTATTTTTATTTATATAAGAATATATCAGAAATATACATAATACATTTTAATGTATTTGCCATAGATTCTAGCAAGTTTGAAGACTAATTTGGTGGATTTTGCAATCATTAATATTTATGTGGGTGGCAATTGGAACTTGGTGTAGTTTGGGAGCCTGGTCCCTGCATATTTGCAAGAGATAATTATAGATGTATGGCAGTGGGCAGTGTGTAATGCGCAGCACCTCCTCTGAAATATGTCAATGACTATTTTAGCACCGCACCTCTTAATTACAAAAATTCTGGTTGCCCAGTTGCACTTGCGCAAGGCACAAATTTGAATCCTGTTGTACAAAAGTACGGTCCTTAATTAAAGGAGGGAAGAAACTGGAATAATTACGAAACGAAATTTCGTTTATTACTAACAATAAATACAATTTATAATTCTATTTATTTACTTTCCCTGTCCCGTATACAGTAGATACAGAAAACAGCTATTATATTCCAGTCAAAATTCAATATCGATATGTAACGGGAAATAAATATTTTGAGGACCGCTAAACAAAAACTTCTTAGTAAAAGACCACATCTAGGGACAGTGTAACTTAAAAATCTGATTGTTCCATTCACGTGACTTTCTTTATTGTTGAAAAGCTTATTCTGCTATTTTCTTCATGTTAATCGAATTAAATATTAGCAAAAATTGTCTTATTACGCAAATAAGGAAGTACACTAAGCTAAAGCGAGAATCAAATATTTTAAAAATTGATTGGCCTGTGGTTGAAATGCGTTTCTTTGCATTTCTAGGAGTTCACAAATTTGCGTATGAGAAAAGTTTAAGTATCATAAAATTGGACCGTATAACAAGGAATCTCTCAAATGGGCAACTACATGAAAAAATTTAAATTATATAAATTGGGTGGCTTAATGAGATCCACATTTTTTGTGTAATACATATTTGTCTATGTCTTACGGTTTACAAAATTCGGCAAAATTCATTCAAAATAAAGAGAACTCCAGAGGCTATGGTCATAACATTTAAGATATGATGTTTCTTTGTTATAAAAATATGTAAACTATATGGGATTTTAATCCAAATCGCCAGAGCCATTTTTGAGAAAATCACCATATTCAAAAAATGTTCCATGTAAATGCTAGTTACGGTTGGAGGAATTTTCCTGAAAATCTTCGTATCGCAACTTTGGAAAATAATGGTATTTAACTGACATTTCGTTTTGAGTAACGGTGTCCATGCATACACACATACACATGGACCTTTTTCTATATTTTTTATTCAGAGAACCTTAAAACATATTTCCGGCGAAATATCGGTATCGAATTTGTTAGTGGAATGCAATATCTTCTATTACGCACTATGTTTTGTGCATAAGTGCTATAGAAAGTAAAATAAAAAACATTTCTGTGTTAAAACTTCTATTTCCCGAATAGATAATGTCAGAATGAACCATTTAGTAACGCAATGAATGAAGCCATGAGATTATATCAAATCTAATGCGTGGTATACTTATTCAATCTACTATGATTAGCTTATTATTATTGTTGTTATTATTTTGTTATTAAATCAATCTCTATGCAAGAACTTTGTAGCTATTTGTTAAATAGAATACGTAAAGTTGAAGAACACATTTTTCAACATAAATTCTGGTGCTCTCTTTATATTATTACAAAGGACACAGCGTCATATTGTGGTCATTATTTTAATGCACGATTTATACATTGTTATTTTGTCATCAATAGCGCAAGGTGTAGGCTACAGCCTGCTCCTGCTTTCAGAATATGTTCGTTGGTAGCTCCATCTCTTCATTGTCTTACTTTGTTTCCTACAAGTTTATATATTAATATAATCTCAGCTAAATCTTATGACGCCGCCTTGTCTTTGTTTTCGGTTATTCCAGTGATTAGCTGCAAGTTCTTTCTCAAAAGGTATATGTAGGTGGTTGCGTTAATAAACCACGCCCGTTAAATTTACTGAATGTTTAATGGGGACTGATAGCTTCTGTTTGGAACGAATTGCCCATTGTTAACTAAGGTTAATACTTAAACTGTTGCTGAATTTAAACACGAAATCTCTAACCTTTTTGTATTTTACCTGCTAACTTCAGAGTATTAAGTACTTTACCTTACAGACAACACGTGTTTGCGTAGTACAAGTAAGTAGTTTATTTACCGTGACTCGCTGAACTGCTATACGACAGATCACCTAACGAACACCGGTAGGGGTTTTTGAGCCGCACGCTTTATTTACCTAATTCCCGCCTACTTCTAACTACGCACCAAGTTCTTGAATTATACCTGCCAAATCTGGTACATTTATTAGCATCTCTGACATAAGTTTCGTTCTTTGCCTTGCCAGATTCTCAGTATTCTGTTGCCTTTCTGATTCCCTTAAATTGCCCTATATGCACTTTCGCAACATCTTTTATATTTACGAACTTACTAATACATTTAATCTTAACGAGTTTCTATTAAATTATTTTTCGAACACTTAACTTGCCTTGAAATAACTCTTAACTATAGTTCGTGATTTTTACCTTAATCGTTCACTTACGACGATATTAAAATTATTTCTTTCCCCAGGATTTTTCTGTTAAATAATGTCACAATAAAAATTCCAGTAATCTTGTTCACATAAATTTGCTCCATATGCTCAACTGTCACGTGCACCGATCACTTAACGTTGGCTGCTGTCATGCTACAAATTCTTGTATGACAGAAAACAGTACCTTATTTATCACAATTATTAAAAGAATGTCAGATGCACATTCCCATAATAATATAACTCAAAATACAATATAACAAAGTTAATGCATCTGGAATACATGTATAGATAGGAGGATCCTTATAGCTGTATTTTGAGGATAACGAAAGCTAGTGCACTTATAACAGTTTCTTCCATGCATGACCTTGCATTGTACAGGACTTATACATCAGAATTAATAGATGTGCTTAGCCATTCAGGTGAAAGGGTAAGGAAATAATAGCGCGGAAGAATGTATGTCGGCGATACAAACATAAAAGACCGGGTTTATATTACTTGAGTTTGGAGACCATCTGCTTGAGGCAGCTACACTTGAGAGAGAAACGCTCTTTCCCACAGAATTGCAGGTTGAGTTGAAGTTGATGCTTTTCAGCAGTAGTTGAGATAATTTCTAGAGGAAAATATTTTATCTCAGAATAAAATCCGATCCAACAGATCGGAGGTTGTTGAAATGGCTGATAACTCCTCCACGTAAAATATTCTAAGGCTCAGAAGTCGGAATTTTTTATGTTCCTAAGCGATTAGCATTCAATTCAACAAATAACTATTCACGGTGTTTATTTCTTCAAAAATGAATTCCCCCTTGATGTAGTTTATCTGCTGCCAGATAGCTGTTTCAATGGTAGACTGGAAGATCTTTCTCTCAGGTATGCGTAAGTGTGTCCAGAATGAACGTCAGCTAAATTTTTGAGAATATTTAATAGACTAACAACTAATATGTTTGGAACAAATTGCCGATTGTTTCAAGATACTCAGTCTTTCTGAATCTAAGTACAAGGAATTATAACTGCGTTGTAGTACATTTGCTAATGCCAAAGTATTCGAACTTTGAATTTGTAGCCAAAATGTGTTCTCGTAGTAAAGTAACAAGATACTTACTGATTTGGTGAACTGCTGTAGGCGAATGCTTTACTGATCACCGTTTAACGGGTGAGTGTTACACTACGATTCCAGCAATGCTTTCATAACTTGTAGAAACTATAGCAAGAAAAATTTTAACGTAATAAGCGCTAGAGTCGCCAAATTTTAGCGAAGTATGCCCTTTTGTTAACCTATGACCCGCCTACTACTTGCTACTCCATCATAGTTCCTATGTCTTACATTCAGGGAATCTGGATCAAGTGAGGACCCAATTTTAGAAAGGAATTCTGGGTGTAGGGAGGGGTACGGCAAACTGCGGAATAATGAGGGAATTCGGGGTACATAGTGAAACGATAGAGTGCAAAATCAGAGCAGTTAAATATTGGATGAGAATCATTCACGGAAACCAATCTCTAATTAGGGCAGTCGGCTACCGTGAACAGTTGCGAATGGAAGGTAAGTTGACGTGGGCATCAAAATTAAAGAAAGGGTTGGAAACCATTGGGATGGGAGACATTTGGATGGCGGGGCAGGGAAACAGGCGAAGTATTTGGAGAAAAATTAAGAAACGTCTCTGTGATATTGACAGACAGCTAATAATTGCGCAATGCACAGAGAAGGTGTCATTAGAAGTACAGTCTGGGCTGAAATCGGAGTGGGGTATGGAGCAATACATCAAAACAGGTACCAAACTCATTAGAGAGGGGCTCGCGTGGATTAGACTAGGAGCATGGAGGAGCACGAAAATTTCTGACGAGAATGGTATAAGAATCTGTCCCATTTGCGAGGAGGAAGAGTCGTGGACTCACATCTTGGCAAGATGTAGGGGTACGGAGGAATGGCGGGAAAAATATTTGCCGCGATTTTTTACCACTGCGAATGTAGGGATAGAAGCATGTTGGACGCTACTGGCAGGCACGGAAAACATGGACGGGCTAGGTAAATTTATACTCAAGGGAAGACAGCTGAGATCTGAGGAGGCTGCCAATAGAGAAGGGGGGGGGGATAAGATCAACTAAACAAAAGTGACTACAATGTTCTACATACATGTATATTATATCATACTTAGGTCACTGTTGTGCTAGGGTTGTATATATTATGTGTATATATGTCTTTTAAGTGTAATTATCTATTATAAGAGGGTGCATTTATGAAGGTGTACTCTGTGCTGTAAATTTAAATTGCTATATTTGAATATTTTTGTATCTTTATTTTCGGATTCACTCTTAATTTTTATTGTTGTTTAATATTGCTTTTGACGGTGTTTTTCCTTTGTCTTTTTAGTTTCGTGTTTACTCTTTTAATTCTTTGTTGTGGTTGTTGTTTTAATATTGCTTGTAATGTGTATTACAAAAGCACGTACGGTCTGTGGACCCGTGCGACTGTTCGAGTTCTATGTATGATATTGCTATGTTAATAAATACACTTATTCATTCATTAATGTTTTACATTAACATATTTTACAGTTCACGTAACATCTGACACACACTTTCCCTATCCTTTTCTGCTCAATTCTAAGCATCGTTTCCTCTTTTAATCCCTTGGATTTTAGAACGCATTGACTTCCCTGGAATTAAGCCTTGACCTCAATGATGCTACTTGTCATCATGTAGGCCTTATGAATCGTTCCGACTCGGAGAGAATTCATTCGTCCATCTAGTTTTAGGACGGCCAACATCTCATCAGCCTTCTGGTGCGTAATTTAAAACGTTTACTTGTTCTATTGTAGTCCATTCGTAACATGTGATCATGCCACCTAATTTTAATTTCTCATTTAATTTATTTCTTATTCCATGATTACTTACTTGATCAAGTAGCGCAAGACTAGCAAACCTTTTTAAAAACTTGATTTTGTCTCAATTTTTCTTCTGTTTAGTCTATTTATGCCCAAATTTCAGAACAATAGTTCAAGTTAGGTACAGCCATTACCTTAGCATTTGAATGTGTATCAATTAGTTTTATTGTTTAATTTCTGAGTATTGTACCGCCAAGTGTGAAATTTATACAACTTACATGATACATTCCACCCAAGACAATTAAAATGATAGACTTGCTGTACCTGTTCATAAATTATGATTATTTTTTATGAAATTAATTGCTTGGTTTTAAAGGTTATTACTTTACTTTTATTACTTCAAATTGACAAATTATAGGTATTGAATGTTGTTAATTGTTGAGAAGCTATTTGGAGTTAATTCTCTGATTGAGAAAATAAAAATGGTTATCAGCAATCCGATATTATAACAATGGTATCCAATATCATAGCATCTATTTCAAAACGTTTATATGAAATACCTTTCAACCGCTTCTAGCTGGGACGATGTAAAAGGGTAGGACAGAGAGGACAAATCTGTTTCACCCCTTGGTTTATAATTACGACCTAGATCATACATTAATTTATTTATGTTTATACTAATATAACACCTTATATAACTCTAATAAGATGACCAGTATATCTCCTGTTTTTTAATATATGCCATAACATACTTCTTAACTTACTGATTCTCCCGGAAGTTAATTAACAGCACTGCTGACTTCGAGTTAATTACTTTCTCTATACGTACTATATACATAGTGTATAGAGAAGGTATTGAATTGCACTCAAAAATTCGATTCCGAGATTTCACCGGAAATATGAGTTTTGAGACCTCCTGAATTCAAAAAAGCATTTTTAGGAAAATGTCCGTGTATGTGTGTGCAGCATAACTCAAAAACGAAAATACCGTTAAATACCAAACTTGGTATTTACGTTTGGTATCATGCAAAATTGCGACACGAAGATCTTGAAAAATAATCTCCCCGTCCTAAACTACCCTTTACACGGAAAACGTTTCGAAAATGTTGATTTTCTTAAAAATGGCTCTAAAGATTTTGATTAAAATATTTTATATTAAAGATATTTACCTGATAAATACAATGTATATCTTGAATTTCCTGGAAATAGCCTCTGAAGAGTACTTTATTCTTGATGAATTTTACGGAACTTTGCATATCTGCTAAACTGCAAGAGATGGACGAAAACTTAAAACATAAAACATGTAGGACACGTTAAAACACACAGTTCATGTTATATACATTTTTTCGTGGATTTGATCGTTTTTAAGATATTCCTTGTTTTTGGTTTCAGCTTTGAAAAACATACTTTTCTCATACAGGAATTTGTCAACTTCTGTCCATACAAACAAACGAACTTCAGTCACATGGCAACCAGCTTTTGACTATCACTTTAACCTACGGTACTTCCTTATTTCCCTTCTACTTACAAAATAGTAAGTAATAGAACTAATTCTGCTATTTTTTCTCAATTAAATGAAGTAAATTGAATAATTTGTTGCAGAGATGTAGAGAAGGTCATGTGAATGGAACTCATCAGATTGTTTTTCTAATGGCTTACCTAACAATAGCATTCTAACTAAAAACATTGTCTCACTAATGACGAATCTACAACAGAATTATAACTCATTCATTTTTACTTTCTCTATATGTGCTATCTGAGTTCATAGGTACAGAAAACGCTGTGCTCCACCCAAAACTTTGATGTCGAGATTTCACGAAAATATATGTTCAAGGTCTCCCGAGTTTAAAAATAATTTTCACAAATAGTTCCGCTCGTGCGTGCGTGCGTGCGTGCGTGTGTGTGTGTGTGTGTGTGTGTGTGTGTGTCTGTGTCTAAGTTTAGCATCTTCCAAGAGTACGGCACGAAGTTCTTCAAGAAAATCTCTTCAGGCTAGTTTTCCCTCCACATGGAAAATTTTTTGAAATTTTTGTTTTTCTCAAATAATTAATGTTGATTAAAATCCCGTATATTAAAGATATTTACAGTATAAATAAAATGTATGTCTTTAATTTTCTGGTTGTATCTTCTGAGGACCTGTACATTCGGAATAATTGCTAAACTGCAAGATATAAATAACTTTCTACACATAAATGTAAATATCATTAAGATACAGAATTTTTGTCATATACAGTTCTGTTGTAGAGTTAGCCGTTTCCGATGTATTCGGAATACTAAGCCTGTTTATCCATTCATAGCGCACACAATTGTTATACAACGTTTTATTTGTAGCTTTAGTTTAACATAAAATGATTTTAAAAGCTTAGTATTGCAAATTTCTCGTTTCTTACATTTCGTTGTTGCTTTAAAAGTACATTACTCAAAAACCCACGTATATAAAATGTATAGTTTACATTTTAATTAAGTGCATTAGCATTGTCATAAGAATAGGTTGAAAACTCAATCGTATGTAGTGTTTTAACAACAAAATCTGATGTGTTCTATTCACATAACTTTCTCTGCATTTCTGCAACAGATTATTGTAAAAAGGTTTTGCTTCCATTTACTTCATGCTAATTGAGAAAAATTAGCAGAAATAGTCTTATTACTTGCTTCCTCGTAAGTGGAATCGAAATAAGGGAGTACCATAAGTTAAAGTGATTGTCAAAAGCTGTTTGCTATGTGACTGAAGTTCCTTTGTATGGACAGGAGTTGACAAATTTCTGTATGAGAAAAGCATGTTTTTTAATGCTGAAACCAATAACAAGGAATATCTCAAAACGATGAACTCCACGAAAAAAATGTATATGACATAAATTGTGTGTTTTATCGTGCTCTACATTTTTTGTGTGGTATGTTTTTGTATATCTTTTACGGTTTACCAGTTATGCAAAATTCAATAAAAATCAAGAGAATATTCCCATAAAATTCAAGATATACATTTTATTTGGCATGTAAGGATCTGAAATATCAAAATCCTTAGCTATTTTTGAGAAAATAAAAAATTTCGAATATTTTTCTATGTAAAGGGTAGTTTGGTAATAGAAAGTTTGGTATTTAACAGTCTTTTAGTGTTTGAGCTATGCTATCCACATATACCTTTTTCCAAAAACACCTTTTTTATTCAGGGGGACCCAAAACATGTATTTCCGGTGAAAATGTCGGTATCCAAGTTTTGGGAGGAATGCCATACCTTTTCTATACACTATATACATAGTACGGGTAGAGAAAGTAAAAGTGCCTAAACAATAATTGCAAATATCCAAAATGTAAACTGTAAGGAATTAAATTTCAGTTTGTGACTTTGTTGCACATTAAGATAAACAAATATGAAATTAAACATTGAAAGAATAGCTTTTGATTATTTTTTAGTTTTCAATGATTTTTAGAAACTCTGTGATTGTTCTTCATGGAGAAACACAACGCTTGGAAGTTAAGTTATAACATTGACATCCTCGTTATGAATGAATGAAATCCTTTTCTAGAGATGAATCAACTCTGAATGACCTAACGAACTAACAATTACTCGACATCCTTCCATATAAACATACAGATAGAAATGCTGCAGTCCTCGGTGAATATGTAGCTTGATAGGAGTCGCGACGTAATAGGAGAATGATTTCATTAGCTGGTATTGTGCTTATGACCTCGAAGTATTAAGCGTTGACCCGTGTAGCACCAAGTGCTTTGGAAATGTCCGTGCACGGGGATACTGGAATTATGGTCGTATTACATTAATAACTACTTATAAATAAATAATGGGGCAATAAACAACTGTGGTAAATAACTCAGTTTATTTAATTGAACCAGTAAAGTAAAAATCTTATGTGTTCCATTCATGTAACTTTCTCTACAAACTATTGTTACAATATTGATGTGATTCATTCTAATGAATTTCTCTGCCTGTAAAAAATTATTGTTAATAAACTTTTTCTTCTATCTAATTCATACTAATTGAGATAAACATTAGCAGAAACGGTTTTATTACTTAGTTTCTTATAGGTACAAGGGATATCTAGGTTAAACCGACAACAAATTCTTTAAAATGTGGTTGCTATGGTCAGGTATTAAGTTCTCGTATGAGAAAAGTATTATAAAACTGAGATCAATAACAAGGCATTTGTTAAAATCGGTCAACTCCAGGAAAGAAATGTATAAAACATAAATTGTTTATTTTAACGTGTTCTGCATTTTTGTGTAGTAAGTTTTTGTCTGTCTAACTCGGTTTACTAGTTACGCAAAATTCCACATAATTCATTCAGAATAAAGCTGTCTTCAGAGGCTATTCCCAGAACATTCAAGATATGCATTTTATTTGTCTTTAATATACGATATTTTAATAAAAATTGTTGAGCCATTTTTAAAGAAATCAAAATGTTCGATTTTTTTTTCATGTAAGGGGTAGTTGAGGAGGGGGGATTTTCTTGAAAATCTTCATGTCACATCTTTGTTTGATACTAAACTTAAGTACCAAGTTTGGTATTTAACGAACATTTCGTTTTTGAGCTATGCTATCCACAGGCCCTCACACACACATATACACACACACGCGCGCGCCATTTCTAGAAATACTTTCTTTTTTTTTTATTCAAGGTGACTCAAAATGTGTATTTCCGGTGAAAACTCGTTACCGAGTTTTTGTGTGAAATGCAATACCTTCTCTATACACTATGTACATAGTAGGTGTAGAGAAATTAAAAATTGTTCTATTGTCTACATCATGGTATTCGAGGTAAACGTTAGCAGTAATGTTTATATTAGTTCGTTTAACTAGAACGGAAAGATATTAATACACTAGGATAAATAGAAATAATAGTATTACGTCCTGTATCTCCTAAGTGGAGCAAAGGGCATCGTTACGATGTTTCCATAATCGGATTTGAGTTTCTGGTACGTGAGTTCGCCACTCTGCACCATGGTGCTGAGGGATTAGATTGTCACCAACAGATGACACTGTAGAACGAAATCACGACTTGAGAACGTGGAATGGCAGAAAATTTTGCCCAAGAACCTTCTTTTCTCAAGGTATGAGTTCTTTTACGTGCAAAGAAGCGAGAGCGCCAGCTTTACTTTCCTTTTGAAGGAAGCCATGCTAAGGATTTTTGCGTCCGAAAAAAATCCATCAACCTCCTCCAGGTTTGAATCTGCAATCTTCGATTTTAGAAGATTACCAATTGTCGAATACTTTAATAAACCTGTCGCTATGTGAAACAATTGATATTTGCTTCACCTTGCTCGGCCAGGAGTAAAACAAAAATAAAAAAAAGCAAACGACTGCCTCCCGCTTGAGGAAAACTTAAGAATCTTAAAATTGAAACCAATAACAAGCAATATCTCAGAAACGGCTAACTCCACGAAATAATTTCTATAAATTGGGTGTTTTAACGATATCCACTTTTTCTAGCAAGTCTCTGTTTCTCTCTTATGGTTTACCAATTACGCAAAATTCACCAAAAGTCATCTAGAATGAATGATTCTCAGAGACTATACCCAGAAAAGTCAAGATATACTATTTATCTGTCAGGTAATGCATCTTTAATATACGTTAGAACCATCTTCGAGAAAATCATAAGTTTTCGAATTTTTTTCCCTGTAAGTATATTTTGGGTATAGAGATTTTCTTCAAAATCTTACTGTCACATCCTTAAAAAATACTAAACTTAAATACCAAGTTTGGTGCTTTACCGATTTTTCGTATTTGTGTTATCGTGTTCACAGACACACAGATTTTAGAGTTTGCTGTCCTTAGACACACACACGCACATAGGACCCTTTTTTTAAATATGCTATTTTTGAACATATGGCATTTTAAAACATATTTCCAGTGTAGTTTCAACATCGATTTTTTATTGAATGCAATACTTTCTCCACCTCTATGTGTATAGTACGTGTAGAGAAAGTAATAATTCAATTATACATTTTTTTGTGCAACAAGAGGCTAGGGTGATATACAAATCATTAAAATATAAATATACAAATCATTATAAAGCTCTTATTCTCTTTGCTTTACATTATAAGCAACTGAATGATCACAACGTTTCAAAATTTTATAAAAATGTTGAAAAGTCAGGTCAAGAATAATGAATATCTCAGAAATGGCTGATACCACAGTCTTTTTTGACCTTGGTATATTAAAGTGTAGTAAAATTTCAAACATTTCTTCCAGAATGTAGATGATGTAGAGATTTCGCAGAAAATTTAAGATGCACATTTTACTGATGATTAATATCTTAAATATGTGATATAATAACTATAATGCTTAGAACCATTCTTTGCAGTGTACTGTAATTATTTTGAGAGAATTTTATTGATAATCTTCATGTTTCAAGTTAAAGATACTGAAGTTTGGTATTTATTAAAACATCTTTTTTTTAATTGTCCTGTTCATACGCACATACAAACCGTTAATTCTTTGGACATAATATATGCATTTACAGTGAAATATTAATACCAAATTCCAAAGATTAATGATCGATCTTTGTTACCCGTTGATGCCATCCAAGGTAATCTGAAGGTCAGAATGAATTCTCTAGAGCAGGTTGTTACAGCTTGGGTGCGCACCAAAAGAGCTGCGAGGAACTTGCGACTCATAGCAGGAGTTCCTGTGCAAAACGGCTTGAGGACAAATTGTCGTGACGCCTGAATTAAGTGTTGGAAATGGAAGTCGCAGGACACAAATATTGTATGACAGTTGCTTGTGAGATACTGGCTACCGCGCTCTGCTCCAAGTTTTGTAGTTGAGTACGCACATATACTCTTACTGAGAAGAGTCGACTTGGTACAGCCTGATCTATAAAGCTGTGTTCAACATTCTCTTCTTTCTTCTTGTTATTTTCTAATTTCTCGTTCTTTGTGCTCACACAGAAAACAGTGTTGGAAGGGGTTAATTCAAATTATGATACAGTATTTTTCCTTTTACAGATTTACCGAACGAGGTGGCATCGCAGAGGCGAGTGTGACTTGCATTCTAGAGATGCCGGGCTGCAACTCTCGGGAGCGACCATCTTTACCGAAGGTATTCACAGTTTTTCTCAGTCACTTTAAGCGAAAGTTGTGCTGGATAATTTGATCCGTGAATTTACTTATATATCCATTTATCACTATATTTAATTTCGTTCCTCACTGTAATACCGGATATTGGGCTGTTCATCCTTATATGGTCCAAAGTTTTATTACCTTTCGACAGGTCCTGATCCAAGGCATTGGCTTGTACTTCCTTGCAGATTTAAGTTTTAAAGAGAAAGACAATTCGCTGATATAGAAGAAGTGTACAGCTTATCCAGCTCCTTATGTGATTTTAACTGATGTTATAAGACTGCTAAAATTCATTTATTTACAATAGAAGCTGCTTTTAAAAATATTTTTATTTAAATTATCGTATATTATTGAGACTTGTAATTACTTGCTCAAAATGAAATATAATTCTCTTTTACCTGTACTTATGATTTATTCATAAGTGTGGGAATATTGGACCAGTTTTAGTACAATGTCAGTGATTCGTGTTTAAATAAAAAAATTAAGTTTTTATTTTCAAATATGTTTCTGTGATAATGTGATATACAAATGTTTTGAAGCGGCTTTCTTATTAGGGAAACATCTAAGCACGGTGTACACTTCTACATATTTTAAGAACTATGAAAAGTTAATAAATCTGTAAAAATACTTGACAGAAAAATTATTCACATTACCTGAGGATATTGAAACGAGATTAGCTCATCGTTTAACACAAAGGTATTGAGTGTATATGAGCTTGTGCTGATTTTTATTACACATAGAAATGTCTCTATAGCTGTGCTACATTAAATTCCTCATAGAATCAATGACGCGTTAGCCTCAACAAATAAAATAAATGAAAAACTAATATTGTGTCTCATTTTAGCGTGTAGTCTCATACTATGGGCTATTTATCACGTATATACCTAGTTCGCTTTTACTGCAGTGACCTTGGTATTTTTCGCGGGGAATTAGTGGCGAATGACCCTCTCATGGTTAGGTTTATTAGTTGTGCTATGCTGTATCAGTTGCTGCCTTCAGTTCAAGCTATAAAAATTGGATCATATTCACTGCGCATTTCAAAAATGATTTTTTTTATAAAAATGTGTGCTATATGTCAATTGCGTTACTGCTAATGTGCATTTCGATTAATATTGTAGATAAAATCATAATCTTTTGTAATAATAATTTTGTTCAAGAACAAATAGAGAAACTCATGTGACATCAGATTTTTTAAATCATGTTTGTAGGACAAAACTAGCGGTACTAAACTTACTGTACAAGAAAATAATTTTCGAAAAATGAAAATCGAGAGTATCATGTAAAATATCATACACAGGGAAAATTATAACATTTTAAGTTATGAACCCTTACAGTTCATCGTAATAAAGTATTAAATTCTGTGAGCAAAAGTTTAGCCAGAAAAATAAGTGCAGAAAAGCTTAATGTTCGAAACATCAATCTTATATAAAATTATTAAACTCCTAAATTCGAAACTAATATATAGGTATATTAAGAAAAGTCTCTTTTTTTAATGTAGCTTAACGACTTTTGACCTAGTTGGTCATATCGCACGATGAATGAAATTGGTGAAATGATGCTTAAATGATCTAGGGATCCATGGAGCTTAAAGTAACTTGACATTCGTCTTCTCAGGATAAGGGAAAACCCCGAAAAAACCTTATCCGGGTAACTTACCCTTAGCGAAATTCAAACTCACGACATTTTGAATCCGAGGCAGACACGCTACCACCACACTACCCAGGCGGGCAAAAATCTCTTTATATCTCTTTCTACAGCTAATAATTTTATTATAGGTAGCATTTTAAAAATGGGAAATGTAAGAAACAGGGATAGAGAAATTTCAAGTTTTAATATGTTAGGCTCTATTTGCATAGACTCTCACTCGTCACTTTCAATTTCTTTTTTTGGACATTTAAAAGCCCAGAAAAATAAACCCAAAATGGATACTGATGATAAAATATCACAGGACTTTTCATTAAATTTATCATTATTTCCAAATTTTTTTAAATGTTCAGTATCGAGTATTTTTCACCGACAACTTGTCTCATATTTACCTTTCCAAATTTGTAATAACGTAATGACAATAAAAATTATACAATTTATTCATTTAAAAAGAAACAGCAGAAAATATGCCATTGTTGCTAAAGTCGAGTGATTGGCGTTGTGATTTTTAAACCCAGATTGTGATTTCCGTGTGCGCCGATGTGCCGGAATTTCGTCCCGCAGAAGTTAATTAATATATTGACCCTTAAAAACTATCGGTCTGGGTGGGTTTTAGCCCGTGATCTTGAATTCAGAATGCCAGCGCCTAACCAATTGAGCTACCCAGACCAACAACATATTTTGATTTTCAGGTGGATTAGAGATATTTTCTTTAATTAGTATAATTACCTACCTTCACAAAGTCTGGAAATATGAATGTACGAGTGAATGTGACGTAAAAATCAGTAAAAACCAATAACTTATAAGAAAATTAAACGGAAAACTGAATCTGAAATGGTAATCTGTGCTTCAGTATATTCAAATACTTGTAAAGCAGTGAAGTAGATACCTAATAAAATTGTAAATATTAATCCTTGAGAAGCTTGACTACTATTTTCTAGTCCAACAGATGTTTCTAAAGTCAGTGTCATATGGGTACAACTGTATAGCTCCAAAGTAAAGGGTTTGCGAGTTCGAGTCTCGGTTAAGGTGAGTTGGCAGGATAAGCTTTTTCTTTCCTCGAGTTTTCCGTTTTCCTGATAAGGAAAATGTCAGGTGCTCTAAGCTCCTAAGACTCTGGCTACATTTGAGCACAATACCAGCTCTTAAGTGTCGAATATCTATGACCCACCCGGGTAAAGAAACACATTTAAATTATAAATGTATGTCTTCAAAAGAAGGCGAGCAAATAGTGTGCTTCAAATGGCGTATCGCACTTATAAATATAATCCGAATAGTTTACTGTACGTACGTGATGCAAAGTTGTTCACTTTTACGATGCCATAAACGCTGTATGTCATTTATACGCGGAAATACACGTGCGGCAAGTGGTCAAATTGCATGCTCAATAAAGAAGCAAAAAAATGCAAATCGCTGTTTAGCAGTTAACATACCCTTTTTACTTTTATGGTTTCTGTTAATTATTGCACACTTTTATCGGTCTTCTGCTGTTAAATGCGAGATTAACTCTTGAAAGACTAAAATGATTCTAATGCGATGTTAATCCTTGGATTTAATACGCATGGAAATGTGGTAGTGTACAGCTTTGCGCGTATAAATTCAATTTAGAGCAGATTAATTGGGATTCGTTTTATTTTGTGCAAACAGATACATATAATGGAACCTATTCATTATGAAACACGAAAATATAAACTATACGTTTATCATAATGTGTTCACAATATTCAATATGAAGCTTTTCAGATATTAGGTAATTAGCAATTTCTTGTTTATAACGTTTTCTAAGTTAAATAGTAACGTTTTTTGGAATAAATTACCGAAAGAGACGTAAGCTAGACGAGCTATATTAAAACACTAGCTTCCTAAGCACGTGGCATTGTACGGTTGACGTCTTGCAGCTCAGGGACGAATTAATATCATCTAATTTATTTGTTTTTTTCACACAGCCCCTTGTAGGATAGAAGTTTAATAGGTAGAATGAACTCAAAAATGCAATACCATAGACAGGATTTGAACCACGGACTCCTGGTCTCTGTCCAATTGCTCAATCTTTCAGCTACCATGGCAATATCCGATAGAACATCAATTGCCTGGCTGACTCCTGTTTCTCTTGGTGAACCACTCACGGAAATCTCAAAATAATTTGAGCTCAGCGATTAGAACATGCATTGACATTCCTGAACTCCAAACAGAGTATTCTAGAAAAATATCTGCTTATATGTCTGATATGAGCGTAACTCACAATCCAAAAGTCTACTAAATACCGAATATTATTCAACATCTTTCAAGGATGTGACGTAAAGATTGTCCAGAAAATCCTCCCAACCCAAACTACTGGGAAAAAAACTCGAAACTTTGATATTCTGTAAAGATTTAGATTAAAATACCATATATTCAAGATACTTAGATGAAAAATGAAATGTATATCTTGAATTTTCTGGGAATAGCCTTGGGGACTTCTTCATTCTGGATAATTGATGTAACTTTGTACAACTTGTAAACCGTAAGAGATAGACAAAAGCTTGCTATACACAAATATAGATCGCGTTACACATTCTAAATATTTGAAACTAGAGGTCTGCGGAATAATTTTGTGCACTACCACCTATTTTTGTGCTTTTTGGTATTTTCACTCGAAATCCATAACTAGATTTTACTGAGGGTATTTCAAAAATATACTGTTTGCAATAATTGCATTTTTTTTAAAATTGCTTTTTTTTTTTTTTTTTTTTTTTTTTTGCAAATTGGATTCAGATTTTGCATATATTATTTGGACACCTTTATCAATGTTAAAAATAAATAATATTAGTAATAATAATGATGATAACAATAACAATAATAGCAATAATTAGATGGCTACTTGAAGTTACATGGGTAACTTAATTTGTTTACCTCTGTCAGTTTTTATTATTGTACAATTGAATCAGTCATTTTAGAAAGAACCTTACTCCAAAATGAATATTTTTCAGGAAACATTTTACATTGTATACAGATTAATTTGACTGACTTTGATCGGAAGTAGGGTAGTAAGAAGTAAATATTTACATCATTTGTGATTTTTCGCCCAGACGTATTTGCTTTTTGAAAATCGTTAGTAAAATTTTGGAATAAAGTCCTTTCTTCAATGTACTGCATAAATGATAAGCAATATGATTATGTATGAATTCAAATAAGATGGTGTATAATAATTTACACTTAAATAACATAAGAGAACACAGTTCAATGAAGATGGGAACCTGATATTACAGTTACAGTGGTTTATATTGTTTAAACTCTTTGGAAATATAGCAAAATCAGCAGTTTTCAACTTATTCTTTTTCATAAGAAGGCCATGAGAGTATTTCATTATAGAAGATTTTGCACTCTTCGGGAACATATACCATTAGTTGACGAATATCATTAATTTTCTTCACATTTATAGGAATTTTCAACTCTGCCCTTGTTACTGGAAGCTGAACATGAATTCCAGGAAGTCGCAAATCATAATTATGTTTTGTAAGTCCACCTATATATGTAGAAGCTATAACCCCTCTGTTCTAAAATTCACAATAACTACAGGTTGAAAACAAACTTTAGAATCTCTTGGAACACTTTTCCTCTTGACTCAAGAGATAGAGCTCCTGTCATGTAGTATTTGGGTGTAAAAAATAATGAATGTCATTCGTCTCAAGTTTCACAAGAAATTTAAAATTTTGACAGCAGGAACAATAAGTTCACAATATCCCTTAACTGTATAAATACGATCGACTCTTCTTAATACTAGTTTTATCAGACCAAAACCTCGTTGCAAAAGTAGAAAGAATGATCTCTGATGGGGAAAACTTCACAACTTTCTTGAATCTTCCTGTATCCACTGGGGTAGCACAAAACCTAATCATGCAGTGAGTTTTATTTTATCTCACAAATCCATCTGAAAACAATCGCAACTCGGTAATATTACTAGGTGACATTCCATGTTTTTGACACAAAACATATTAATCCGCAGTTGCCTCGTGTGAAACAGGAATATGTGGTATTAGTATAATATTTATAGGTAATTCTTGATTTGGGATGTCTCTTTAGGAACAGATCATGTATAATTTGTATTGGCAGTCTAGGATCAAGATACTTTTACTGTAGTGTACTGTAGCGAGAAACATGTCCATGTGGACATGTGTAAGTTTCTGACGCTCATGTGAAAGAAAACTACTTTTATTTCCAATCCTCTCATATGTACAGGAGACTTGCCTTGCAGAAGCAGATTCTGTAATCTACGGACCCTTTTTTCACTGACAGCAAATACCTTAGGAAAGCTTTCCTACAAACTTGAAGGCGCACCACAAAAAATTGTAACTAGAACATTGTGATCTTTTACGAAGAGACTCATCTCCTCTTGATATTCGTCATCGAGCTGTAGGCTTACATCAATAAGGCCCATTAGGAATATTTTGTTCATTTACATTGCTGCAATCATTGTGAAATGATGTGAACAAACTATTTTGTTGCTCCTTTTTAATCCTTCCCAATCATTGTTTATGGCACCAAAAACAACAATGAGTATAATGTTTTAGTTTGTTCTTACAAATGGCTGATTATTGTAATAATACACAATATTTAATATTGTTATTTCACTATGATTTCTGAACAAAAGATATAATATTTTAAAATTAAAAAAAATACTTGTAGACCTGGTATATATTCTGGCATATTTATATGGCCATACATGAATATTCAAAAAGGCATCTTGCAAGAGAAACACATTATAAAAAGAGGTTACAACACATACCTGCAAGGCTGACCACGTTTTTTTAGTACCTGCAACTTTTCCTGCATAATTTAATAATTCAGTGCTTTTTACTCCAGCACGTTTCATAACATTGCACTTGTATTCATCAATATTCTTTTCACCTTTTCTTTATTTTCTTGAATATGAAAGCTCAGAAAAGTTTGTTGTTGAAGTCACTTCCATTATTGTATAACGGCTATTAGTTAGCTGATTACTGCAGTTCAAGAAACTACCACTATAAGCGTAACATTCTAGAAATTACTTTATTCCAGGAATAAATACCTTTATAAAGTGATACATGGAATGGTATACCTTTTAAGTTGATTCTTATATGAGGAATAAAGTTCAATATAGACAGACCGGTGCGTAACTGTATTAGGAGCTTCTCTATGGTGAAAACATTTTTTATATTTTGGAATTGAGTCCTTTCTACAATAACTGAGTCCTACATAAGAGCTTTTATGATGAACATTCTCCTTTACTCCTGCTAGATTATCCTACCCAGCATGTATTAGTACATTACATAAGTACGGAGTTGAAAGTAAGATTGTGTCATTTTACTTTCTCTACAATGTACATAGGGATAGAGAAGTATTTTCTTCCACAAAAAAATTCGATGTCGAGATTTCACAGGAAATACATGTTTTAGGACCCCCTGAATAAAAAACAAAAGCATTTTCAGAAGCAGGTCCTGTGTGTGTGTCTGTACGTGCGTGTGTGTGTCTGTGGACAGCATAGCTCAAAAACGAAAAAACGGTTAAATACCAAACTTGGTATTTAGGTTTGTTATGGTATCTTTCAAGGATGCGACACCCCTAAATACCTTTTATATGGAAAATTTTTCGAAAAAATTTTATCCTCTTAAAATGGCTCTAACGATTTTGATTAAAATACCTACCACATATTTAAGCCATTTCTATCACAAATAAAATGGATATCTTGAATTTTCTGGGAATAGCTTCTAAAAAGCTGTTTATTCAGAATGAAGTTTGCTTAATTTGCCATAACTAGTAAACCGTAAGAGATAGACCAAAACTTACTACACAAAAAATTTAGATCTTATTAAAATGCACAAGTTATATCATATAATCTTTTTTCGTGGAGCTTATTGTTTTCGAGTTATTTCTCGTTATTAGCTTCGATTGTAACGTGCTTATACTTTTCTCAGATGGAAGTGTCCGTTTTTCTTTTGTTCTACTCCTGGCCAAGCAAAGAAGCAATTGGCAATGACAATCGCATAACGACAGCTTTTAAAAAATGTCACTACCATTTTAGCCTAGTGCATTCCCTTAGTTACATTCTACTTATAAGGAACTTAAGTAATAAAAGTCTGCTGATGTTTATCTCGATTAGCATGGTGTTGAAAGAGGAGTTATCTTTCGTAAGAAGTTTTCTAGAGTAGCTAGAGAAAGTCATGTGACTGTAACACATCAGACTTTTTAATGTAGTAAGTATTCTGTTATTTGAACCTGTATCTAATTCGTAAGTATAGACTTTTTAGATTTATTGAACTATTTGTACTTAAGTTTTTGAAAAATTAGGTATGGGTAGCCTTTTGAAGTTATATACTACCGTATAAATGTTTGCCTTGTCCTATAATCCAATTGCATAAGTTTGGGCTACAGTTGACCAACCTATGCTTTTATCTATTACAGGTATAGAATACAATAAAGGTAGCTTTTAGCATGTTTATTGCTATATAATTCGTTCTTGTTTAAAGTTTACAGGTAATCTATGATTTTTGTCAACTCCTACTGTTTAATCGTGCAATATTCTGTCCAGATTGTTTAATTAGTGCCTACTTCTACATAGAGGGTTGACCTTTTGATAGATTTAGAGTAGTGAGGTAGCTTATAATTTTCGCTGAGGTTCTACAATGTAAGCATACAAAGTGTAATCAGAATAGGCGAAAACATACTGATTTGTTAGGGATTGAGCGCACGGATGGCCTACATTATTTCTTAGTCACTAGAATAATCCAAATGTACCAGAAATCATACCAAAATAATACTAGTATTTTAAGTATTCAGTATATATAAACGACATACTGTCATATCTGCTCTAAAACAACTCAATTTTAAAATATTTTAAGGGGACATGGCAGTCTGAGCATACGGACATTACAGCTCAAGTGAGTTGAATTACCACTGCTCTTAAAATATTACATTTTTTCTCCAGAAATATATATGCATTATTCTATAAATGATGAAAATCATTTGAAATGGTTGTTAGCATTAATAGTTTATGTGGTTGAGTCTGTAAAAAGTATTTCATTCAGTAGAAAAGTAATACAACTTAGTCTTAAAAATGTGCCTTTTTCTCTGACATTTCAGCCAATGTTACGCTTCCAATACACAATCACACCTTTGTATGCTTGTTCTTAGCTGATTATACTATCTTTTGAACCTAATTATTTAGCCACGATACAATTTCAGTAGAAATTAAAAAATAAATATTTTGGAAAATTAAAAAGACAAAAAATGTGGAAATTTTGCAGTGTTGTTGCTTTCTTAATATGATCAATATATACTATAACATCACGATTTTGGTTCAGTTCCACTATGTGTTTATATATGTGATGAAACTGTCAGTTTTCCAGCACTCATAGTTTCTGAGAAAAAGGTACATAGGTACTCAAAAATACTGTTTTGAGAAAACTGAATTTAAAGATACAGATGTTCTAAAAAGGGGCGTTGCCTAACAGCTTTAAAGTAATACAGACTAGCATTTAAATTATGTTTAAATTGGTTCAAGTCCTCTAAACCCGCCAAAAGTATACAATTTCTGAAACTAGAAATAATATAGGTTTTATTAGTGTCTAAACAAAACATGTTATTTTTTTACTATTTCTGAGTACCTTTAAGCCTCCTTAAATGCACCTTTGAGTTCTAAGTCTATAAAACTCTTGTCATATTTATAATAAATAAGATCCATATTCACGAAACGAGATTGAAATTTGGTGAGATGAATATGAGAAAAATACTCCTAAACATCTAGAAATTAAAGTTTTGGAAATGGTGTGCAGTCTCTGACTATCTAAATCAAGGATTTTTCAGCGGTAAAAGAAATATCAGAATAGTTGGTTGAATTTTTACATTATCCTACACATACACACACCACATACAGTTTTCTATTATAATAGTGATATGAATATTGTTTTCGTGCAGATGTATTAGTAATTTCTTATGATGTATCAATGTATAATCATCATCAATAAATAAATTAAATACACAAGTTGACAGTAGATACCTTTCCACCTTGTTTTGCTTCCATGGTTAATGTGCGGTAAACGTTTATTACTTTCCCTACACGTAATACTATATACTGTAGAAGGTATTGTATTCTAACTAAACATTCAATTTCTATATTTCGCCGGCAATATGTTTTGAGGTCCCCTGTCTGCAAAAGAAACGAAAAGAAAACGTAGCAGAAAGAGATCGTGTGTGTGTGTGGGGGGGGGCGGGTTAGAATATCTCAAACTATAAGACCGTTTATTGCCAAACGTTTTCCAAGGATACGACTCGAAGACTTTCAGGAAAATCAACCCACCTTAAATACCGCTTATATGGAAAATTTCTTGAAAATGTTGTTTTTGTCAAATATGGCTCGTAACGATTTTGACCAATATACTATACACTATTGATATTTACTTCACCAATAAAAAATATATCTTGAATTTTCTGGGAATAGGTTCTGAAGAGCTGTTCATTTTGGCTGAATTTTTGATATCTTGTAAACCTTAAGAAATAGATAATAGTTTGCTGCACAAAAATGAAGATATAATTACAACACAATTTATGTCATAGTTTTCTTTATAGGGCTAAACTTTTCCGAGGAATTTGTTATTATAGTTTTAAATTTAAACTACTTAAACTTTTCTCAAGCGAAAAGTCAACTTTCGTTTCATCTCTTTTGTTTTACTTCCGACATTTCAATTGTTTCATATAGCGACAGCTTTTAAAAGATTTGACTATTGCTTAGCCTAGCTCTTATTTCCCTTCTACTTGCAAGAAAGCCAGCGATACGACCATTTCAGCTAATGTTTATCTTAATTAGAATGGTATAGATAAAAGAACAATATTTTGTAAGGAAAGTTTATTTGAGGAATAGTTAGAGAAAGTAAATGTAAATAGAACACATAACATGTTTTATACAGACATTGGATTATATTTAGGAAGTGTTTTTCCGTTTTAACAATGTCTCCCAAAATAGTACTAGGAATATCATTCTAGGGTTATTAATTTTATAAGTGGACTTAGAGTGGTTTTCTATAAACCACGATACCTAAGGTTATAAAATAGCATAGTCAAACGAATAGCATATATGTCTGTCATATTACCATAATTAACTGATATCAGCGTTTGTTACTACATGAACGTACACGCAAAAACGATAAAGCTGGTCAGCCGTTTTAATGTTAATCCCTCTGAATTAGATATCTCTTAATCCTTTCAGGTAGTCTGGAACACATTTAGTATGTCACTATAAAATAAACCCCAACATTTACTATTCTCTGAGTTATGTCTTTTTTGTAAATGTGTAAAAGTTAAATGTTCAACTTCTCTCTTAAGCAAGGCATTTGCCATTCAATTGTACAAAGTATTTCGCAGCTAACGTTAATGCAACGAGATTGAAGTGCATTCTCAAATTCTTGTGACCTTCTCTACATGTACTATGTAGATAGTTTATAGAAAATTAGATATTCTATTCCACCCAAAAATTCGATACCGAGATTACATCGGAAATGCATGATTTGAGACCCAATAACCCAGAAAAGCATTTTTATAAAAAATGTTCGTATGTGTCTGTGGACAGCATAGATCAAAAATAAAAAGTCTACCAAATATCAAACTTAGTATTTACGGATTTTATGTAATTACATATTTTGTTTAAATATATGCTTTTATGAACTGATAGAATTACACTGAAAAGTCCCTTATTCCAAAGTTTTAAATTACTTATTTTGAGGCATAATCCTTATTTCACACTATATCTACTACATAATTTTACATGTTTTAATATTATTGCGGACTACTTATACATTTTCGTCAATTCTATAAATTTTCATTACAAAGCAAGAAAGAAAGAATGAGAGTAGTTTTGACTATGTGCTTGCTCTTATGGATGCACATCCATTTTTTACCTTTTTTGGAGTCTTATAGTTCATATTTTTGCCCACATAATTTGCAAACATTGTTGTTGTGTCTGATGGTATTTAATTGTACAAATTAGTAGAAACCGTGTATCATAAATCCTATGATTGTGTCTCTCTGCGTTTGGTTGTTGTTCGTCCACTTTCTGTATATCATGAGATCCGTACTAAAGAATTCGGTGTCTCCCTTTTTTCCTTCTGTTTCTTGCTAGCGCCCCTTATATCTTCTAAGGATAACGTTTCTCTTGTTCGTAGATGTGCCAGTCTGATGAATCTTGCTTTATAATTTTCATTTTTTCCATGCCTGGTGTTTAGTTTGTCCCATATCAATTCAATTCCATAAGTGGATTGGTACGATTGTCGTTTCAAAAAGTCTCATTACTGTATCTAATTTCAGTGATGTGATGTTTTTGATGTTGTATATTGTTCTGATAGCTGCTGAAGATCTTTCCTGTATGTATGGGCTGAATGGTGATGCGGTTGTCTATAAAGTGATTCTTAAATACTTAAATTTGTTGACTATTTTCAACTATTTGTTTGTTTTGGATCTTTAGGATATTTGTCTTATTTTTCCTCTCTCCTATACACCTTTTGCGTTGTTTTGTTTGTTTATAATGAAATCGTTTTCTGTAAATATATTGTTGTCAAATATTTATATGTTCCCGCAGTTGCTCTTTGTTTGATGACGAAAGGATCACGTCTGTATACATTACGACTGTGGCTCCTTTAAGTTTTTCCCCGATATCTGTTGCCTTTATATTGAAGAACAATAATACAATTTATCGATCGGATAGTTTTATTATTGTTCTTCTCAGACTTTCTAGTCTACTACTACTTCTTGGAGTTACCGACCGTGAAGGATTAGGCCCTGCAGCACTATCGAAGCCCATTCTTTCCTATCTTGCATCCTTCTCCTCCATCCTCTTATATCCAGTTCCTTCAGATCCTACTCTATATTCTCTATCCATTTCTTTCTCAATCTTCTTCCACCTAGTTTTTCATTCCATATTCTTTGCATTAGAGAGCCCAATTCATTTCTTTATATATGTCCCGCCCATCTAAGTCTTGCACTTTTAATAAAGCTCACAATTCGAGGGTCATTATAGAGCTCATAGTTATTTATTATTTCTAATTCGCCATTCATCATTTTCATACTTGAGTCATAAATTCTTCGTAATATCTTCCTTTCCCATACTGCAATTCTAAGCTCGTCAGACTTTAACATATACAATGTTTTTGCTGCGTAGGTCACCACATTGTTGTCAGTCCCATACATTTCCGTTACATTCAAAGCTAAATTGCCCGGTTCGATGCGGACAACAATGCCTCGTTTTAAACGTTTATCTTTGTTGATCTCAAACACTTCAACATTTGTAACAGTCAGTTGTATTTAAGATAACCATAGTACTGTTCTTTTCTGTCATCAAAGATGAAAACATGGATTTCTAAAGACAATGCATTAACGATTATGGTAAAATAGTCTTCTGCCTAACTTGTAATAACTAGGGTGTGCGATGAAATCTCTAACTGAACAACATTTACGAAGCAATTTTCGTATTAGGAATAAACAACGGGTTTCTTTAAATATAGAAATACACCTTAACTAGTTGCAGGAGTAGTCTACATCATTAATAATAAATTTTACAAAAAAAAAGTGCATAGCATGTCTGGAACATACCCATGCAGAAATAAACCAATTAAGAATTATAGAGAATTTAGTGGTCTACCTGAGAACTTACATTTTCTGGCAAAATATTAATAAATAATAATAAAAAATTAAAATATAATTTTGATTTTACATATAATTGCTTCATTTTATATTTGTTTACATATTTCACCAGCTGTGGTTATATATTTAGCTACTTGTCCCTTAATTTAATATTATAAAAGCCGGTTCCAAGTCATGACCAGGCCAAGTAAATGATAAAAGGGAGAGTCACTATAAATTTGTTTTTCTGACGTCAGAAGAAGGTTCCAAATAAATAACTGGGAGGTTGTCTTCTATAGATGCATGCGGAACAATTACAAACTTTACTATCAAAGTTGTCAAGTGGATTATGCTTCCCTTACTACATTACAAAAGATATTTCTGATTGTGTTTTTGATGGATTTTCTTCAAATTGTACTTAACCATTTATATTGTGTTGCATAAACGAATGTAATGTAAAAACCTCCCTTGCCAAATAGCCTAAATGTTAAAATTAGTAAAACTTACAGTATTAAAATGAGAACAAACATAATTTATATTAATGTAGTAATGCAAGTTGTCACAATAGATTAATGGTTCTCCTGATTCTTATGGTCTATGCAATAGCATAGTTTTAACTCCGTTATAGGAAGATAGTTTAAACATGGATTTGCATTATTTTTCTCCCTCATTTCTCTATTTTAATGTTATTGCGCTAAAGGGTAGTAGCGAACATTACACTACTCAAAACTAATTCTTTTATATATGATTTAAACAAAGCTTATTACTTTCTCTAGTCCGTTTGTACAACGTACATAGTGGATAAAGAAGGCCTTGTATTCCACCTAAAAATTCGATGCGGCGATTTCACCGGAAATGCATGTTTTGAGATCCAGAATAACAAAAGAATTTTTAGAAACATGCCTGAATGTGTGTGTGTGTGTGTGTGTGTGTGTGTGTGTGTGTGTGTGTGTGTGTGTGTGTCTGAGGGCAGTATAGCTCAAAAACTAAAAGTAGCTTAAATACCAAATTTTGTCCAAATATGCGACACGAAGACTTTCCAGAAAGTTCCTCAACCCAAAACTACATTTTCCAGTGAACATTTATCGTAAACTTTGATTTTCTCAAATATGGTTCTTAATTTTACTTTAAAAA
The DNA here is from genome assembly GCA_030762935.1 of Hymenopus coronatus. Taxonomy (NCBI): domain Eukaryota; kingdom Metazoa; phylum Arthropoda; class Insecta; order Mantodea; family Hymenopodidae; genus Hymenopus; species Hymenopus coronatus. The sequence goes on along the minus strand of CM060895.1, from coordinate 62,985,230 downwards.
TGTAAATTTCAGTAAAACACACAATTTGTGTCATACAGATTTTGTTGTACAGTTTAAGGTACAAATGTTCTCAACCGGGAGACATTTTTCTTTCGTCTCTGTTTTGTTTACTCTTAGCAAGCAAAGAGAACCGAATTTCAATTGTTTCACTTAGATACCAGGTTTTAACTCTCGCTTTAGCACAGTGTATTCCGTTATACTTACAAAGAAAGAAGTAATAAGACAAATTCTGACAATTTTTATCTTGATTAGCCTGACGTAGATAAAAGAATAATCTTTCGTAAGAAAAATTTATTTGCGGAACAGCTAGAGAATGTGAATGTAACACATCCGGCTTTTTTCTATCATGCTACATATTCATGTAGTTTAAAAAACGCATTTTGTAGGTCGTTGCAAAAGACTATGAGAATCTGAGGAGACAACGACATACTCCTGGTAAATATATGTAAAACAAATCAGCATCACTTATCATTTCTAGAAGACCTGTTTAAAAAACTAAAAATTCAAAAAATCCGTATACTATTTCAGAAAAGGTTAATGCAATTATTTGCAGAAACTTCACTGGATCTTATACTGTCTGACATGACAAAATTAATTGGTAACGAACAGAGATTCCTTATAAGATGTTATTGAAAATTATTATTCATGTTAGGACAAAATGATAATCACAGAAACGTTTCCATCTAAACAGTTAATTGGGTACATGGTGTATTCTTTTTAGCTTTCAGCTTGCATACTACAAAGAATCTGGTCTGAGTAACATAAGTAACGCTAGCAGGGCAGGGGAAAGGACACAATTTCTGGTAGTACTCACTGGTAGCTCTTATATGTTTCAGTAACTTTATTTACACCAAAGTTTAAGTTAACTGTTACTGTGATAATCGAAAGCTGTCCCCAACCAAGATGGGACTTTTCTTGGCTAGATTCAGAGTATATAGTTCAATAAAATACAAAATACACTTTTTGGATTTTCCCCAGGTACCGGTGATTTATTCAACGCTTCCTTTTATTTATATGCTCTTCACAAACATACGTAGTATTCGCCTACAGGAAACGTTCTCTCCTCAGTTTTCTGAGGTCATAGTAAGGTCAGCTGTGAAACAACAATATATAATTTTTGTGTACAACGTATAAAGTTCCTCTCTTGAAGGTCCCTGATTCTATTGGACACAACAATTAAGAGAGACAAATAAAATCATCACAGTTAAGGAGCAACTTTCATGGCACATCATTTAATTGATGTAAATGGTTCAATAGTTATACCATTTAAACAATAAGTTAAGAGCTTTTATTCTATCAACACATTTAGTAGGAAAAAACTCTAGTGTAAGAAACAAGGTTAAAACATTGAAGGCCGTAAAAATTATCTCTGATGGAGTAGTGCACATACGTAAAAGCAGATAAAGTAAACAACCCGCAGCTTTTTGCCTTACTTTCGGTGGTGAAAAACTGAATTGATGATTAAGACAAAACCACAATCTCCTCCCAAGTGTAATACTGGGTAATTAATTTCAAAAAGCTTTTCTGAATCGCTCATATGTTTATCTTTAAAAGTATGAGATTAGTCTATTATTCTACCTTTTTATCATCAAAAGAGTACATTTAATTTCAAATTATTCCCCTGCAAATTTACTCGAAACTGTCATGGCACATGCAAACATTTAGATAAAATTAACTTCTCTGCTAATGCTTTATTTGAGGATTTGGGGGGGGGTTAAACAATTTGAATAAGTCTCACAGACTTAAATCCCCAGAGGCAATTATCACAGAGAAAGAAATTTGAGTTAGTGGAGTCCAAAACTGTCTCCATTTTTCGAAATGACTTGATTACCAGAGAGCCGAAGTAGCTAGCATGAAAATTCTAGCAGTGTAACCGCTACATCATTTGGTGTAACAATTTTGGTTGCTTCAAGCATGACTATAGTTATTCAAATATAAATATACCATTGCTGACGAACAAATAGTGAAGAAAACAACAGACATCTAAATATTGAGTGTAATAAACTAGAAATATGAATTAAAATTTGTTAAGGCCAGTAATTCAACTTCTGGTGAAAACATTAGTAAAAAAAGTATTAGGTTAACTTGGCAATTATATTTGCATTTATGGAAAACAATCTTCCTCTCAAATGCCTATTCTCCTGTACTTATGTTGTTTAAATAAACTACTTACTACTGGAACACTAATGCAACCAGTAAATATATTACCAATAATTTTAAAACTGAATTCTTTGTGCTATAATGTTCAGTATCTAATATGGACAAAAGTTTTAATATCACAGTATTATGTTGATTTTAGTAAATGGTTTTTTTTCGTTAGTTAAAAAAAGAAAGAAGAAATCTCTTGTCTTCCTTGGCATATTTTATCTACCTATTCTGAAACAGTTTTATTATTAAAAGAGAGTATTCTTTTATCTCATCATGCTACAGATAAACATTAGCAGAAATGGTCTTGTTATTTGCATCCTTGTAGACAGAAATAAGTGAATACACAAGGCTAAAGCGAAAGTCACATATTTTAAAATATGTAAGAATGTAGCACAATTGCACGATGAGAAATAAAACAAAAGAGATCTGAAACGACTGTAAGCTTTCAGTTTAAAAAAATGAAGTCTTTTAAAATTGAAAGGAATCACAAGGAATATCTCGGAAATTACTAAAACTTACAAAAACTTGTAAAATTGTGTGTTTTTGCGAAATCTACAATGTTTATGTAGGAGTCTTTGTATAATCCTTACAGTTTACCAGTTACACAAAGGCCATCCACCATGAAGAGGTCTTCGGAGGCCTTTTCCATAAAGTGCGAGATATACATTTCATAATTCATCTTACACTATTTTAATCAAAATGCTTAGAGGCATTTTTGAGAAAATCAAACATTTAGAGGTAATCTGGACTAGGAGTACTTTCTTGAAAATCTTCCTATGTTGAAAGATACTGAACTTAAATACCAAGTTTGGCCTTGAACGGAATTTTCGTTTTGAATTATACTGTTCATAGACACACAAGGGCCTTCATCAAAAATGCTTTTATTGGAATCAAAGGACCTCAAAAGATATACTTCTGGTAAAATCTGTAAATATATTTTTGCGTGCAATGTAATACCTCCTCTACCGACTATGTATATGGTACTTGTAGGGAAAATAAAAATCAATGTTTTAGTTTACTTTAAATCCTAGATGGAAAATGAATTTTGAGTTGTATTCTTCTTCTATTTTCCTATCTTATTGTTACTACAAGGTAAACCCTTTTATAAATTATTTATGGCAACATGAGACAATTTTACAGATTGCAGACGAATATCGGATATTAAAGATTTGTAAAATAATTATTTCCATAATAATATATTATTATTTTTATAAACTACAAAGTTTTACCATACTTTGCAGCAAATATTATATTACTAAAATGGGGTTGCATATGCCTAACATTCTTAGGACTAAAAAGATCCTCAATCTGAAACAAAAAGGAATTTTCCAGAACTGTGGTTCAAAGCTGTGATTTATAAACATGCTAGCTACTTATAATATGAAAATATTTTAAATGTATTGTGAAGAAAACAAATGAATTGAAATGATTTTAGTAATGGGACTTTGATTCAACTTTTAATAAAAATTACCTGTGAACTTTTCATTGATTACCTCCCGTAGTTGAAGGTCTTTCATGAATACATTTCTTTATTAGAAAACAGGTGGTGGGCGTAATATTTAAGATAACGGGAACAGTGAAATATAAATATTTAAATTCTACCTGCAATATTTTATTCAAATATAATTTGAAGGTTAATTTATTTGTAATTGGGGTTAAGGGATTAAATTTAAAGATGATAATTTCCGACAAAAGAAAATATTATTAGAAAACTTTTTTAAAACATAAACATATAAATGTTCCGTTTTCTCATCAAGTAATCAGACATTAGGTTTCTCCTTTTTTTTTGTATATTCTATGACCTAAATAATGAATTAAGAACTAAATAGTTTTACTATGTGACGTTAAAAGTAATTTTGACTGTTCATGTTTTATAAGTATATTAAATATAGTGTTTCAGTGTATATAATATAGCCATATTTGCAATATTGAAGCAATTTCAATAATAGCTCCAGACATTCAATCACCTTTTCTATGTGCATGCAAATAATTCGATTGGCAGTCCAAAGCCGAGAAAAATCCCATTTCTATAATTCTCCCCCATACTTTAACTACCAGAACAACTATATTCTCCATTTTATTCTGCTATTATAACATCTTTAATAATATTTGTCAATTTATTAGAGCAGAGTAGTATGGGTAAGCAAATTTAAAAATATAAATATCCACTATTTTACACCTCCTTTCACCTTAAAAATCAAAATATGTGTTTTATATTAATAGTTTATGCACCATTTAAAGAAAGCAGGAAATTATATAACAGCAACACAGAATAAGTCAATCTGGCAAATTCACTAACAGGGAATAGTGTTAGAACTATAATGAATATCCCTTTTCATTCCACAGAATTAAGCTGTAATCATAAAATATCGGAATTGCTCATAATAATAAATACATAAAATGTGTATTTCAATTATTTTAGTTAATTTAATTCCTGTAATAGTCCTTGATAATTTTTTACCCACAGACAAGTAATTTGATATTAATAATAAGTCTATTTGGCATGTTGTACATATGTTCATATACCAGCAAAGTCACCAGTAAAATTAATGCAATATGTGACTCTTCCGAATAATATTTAGATTTACATTTCTTTGCCTTCTTTTCCCTGATTTTGGTAATTAAAGCTTTTACGTGTTGTTTTTCTGAAATTAACTTTTTTTTGAAAGTAATTCTGGATTATTAACGTCCTGCTCTTATGTTACCATGCGTAAATTTAAAAGGGCTTAAATTCTCACATATAAATTCAATAAAATATGAACCTCAAATAAACCCGGCTGTTTTTCATACGTGTTTAAAAAACTCCAATGCTTCAGTTTATAGCTTAAAAATATGTAACACTTTGAAATTCAGCCTATATTGGAGAAAGATTATTGTATACAGCAAAGACATCGAAATACAAAGAAATCGATACATAAATAAAGCACATCTTAATAAATTTAATGCTTTCATGATTTACAATCTATAGTAAGGACAAATTGCAAATGAAACGCCGTAAAAATTTGGTGACAGACTAATGAAACAAATGTACACGGCAAAAGCATTTTAATTTTTAATTAGTATACATCTTTAATACACAGCAAAGCCCAGGAAGTATTCATCTCTATTTAAAATGTTCGATCATTAAAATTAATGTCACAAGAATTATAATTACCAATTCACAGAAAGAGCAAATAAGACAATGAAATTGTTTAACGCGTTCTGATATTTTCAGATTTTTGTATTGATATTTTGAAAATTGTACAGATTTTTCAACTTATTCATAGTGATAATTACTATTAGTACTAGTATTATTAACTATTACATTCATCTATTATTATTTTTAGACTTTGTATTTACCCAAGATTATACATCAAACTTAATTTTGATTCTACATTTTCGTATCTTCCATAAATCTTTCTTTAATATTTGTGTTTCTCATTTGCCATTCTTGTGGTGGTCTCATTTTTCTTCCTTCCTGGTGGTTACTATTCCATTGCTTGAATTCAATCTGGCAGATAGTCTATGTATATGTCCATACCATATAGTTTTTTTTTTTTTTTTACTTTCACGAATCAAAAATCGAATTGACATCCATTTTCTTTCGAAGAAGTTAAATTCTAATTTTTGTACATGTCGATATCCTAGCTTAGTTACCAACAGTCCTTTTATTAGTTGAGCTTTATTGTGCATACTTCTGATGCATATAAAGGGTCCAGGGGGAAGACGACCAATGTGTAATAAAAGTAACTTCTTGGTGCCATCTGGTTCAGAAAGTTCTCTATTCTGAATAGTAGTTTAGTACGAAAAAATGATCCGAGTCCACAACATGAATGTATAAATATACATGCCAAAGTCCTGAATTTCTGGTAGGATACATATTTTGCCTGTCAGCGTTTAAGGCAAACGTATTGCTGTAGTGTTTGTTGTCCATTGTTATGGTATTTTTATAAAACAAATATCTGTTCTGTGTTTACAATAGACTCTGTGATTGTTCATAATGGATCCTAATGAAGGTAGTGTAATATCAGTACTCCTCATAAAATAGAAAACTGCAGAAACATTTGTTGTATTGCAAAAATGTAGTTTTCTCAAAGATAACCCCAAAAGAACTGCATATAAATGGCAATGGGAGATTTATAATATTATTGACGAAATCTGTTATAATGCTAGTACACAAGTTGCACGCAAAGATGACATACCTACAGTATTTTATAAACATTAGTCAGGTAGTGAATCAGCCCAGAAGTTAGTAGGGCCTTGCCAAGGAGTTTTAGAAGTATTATGAAATTATGAAGTTTTCCTACCATGCTCAGTTATAAATATTTTTTAATTTTCAGTATACACATTGTCTTTTCATATCACTTTTAATGTCAACTTGCCTCTTGTTATCGCATTATTTGGAAACTATCAAGTTATATTTTTGTGTCAATATTAACTTTTGTTAAATTTATTTTGAATATTGTATGTTGAATAACTTTTTGAAGGATAATGCGACTTTGAGCTTCTACTAATCATAGTTTGGACTATTTTTGCTGTTTACTTTCTAATGTTTATTCCATAAAATATCATATAATGGAGCACTTGTCAGCATTTGTTCTTGAATTGATTTCCTGACCTTGTTTACCATTTATGTGATTGTTTACTCCTAAATATTTGTTTACTCCAGTATGTGTAGTGGTTCTTGTCCCGTCTTCCAATAATAACTTTGTTTTCCCCCCTCCTGTTACTATTGTATTTTCTTTTGTTCATCTTATCCTGAAGACCCAGTGTTATATGATCTCTTTTTATCCTAGTAAGATATTCAGTGTATTTTTCTTCCGTACGATTTAGGCTCTCCTGTTTCGACTTCAAAAGTCCTGTTCTGTCCATATTTTCTTAGGTTTTCCTGGGTCACGTTTTCCTTGAGGCCTTTGGCATTCTATGGCAAGTCGTTCTGCTTAAGTGTTCTCTCTTTTATTCTATATCTAACAGTTGTCTGATTTCATTGCCTTGTATCCTATCCAGTCTCGTATCCTGTTATTGGCATAACACATTTCATTTTGTATATTAATTTTGTTTTCAAAAGTTGTCCATGTTTCCAGTGAAATCTCGATGTCGAATATTTGGGTGAAATACAAAAACCTTATCTAGCTAATAAGTAGCTTGTATGTTCTAAGGCTAGCGAAAGTAAAAATAAAGCTTTATGTCCTTCCTCGAGCACAGTAACATTTGCAAAATTAGAATAAATTTCTGAAGAAATTATATTAGCGGCTTAGAACATGATGTGCATGGCAGGCATGGTAGGACCTATACGATGTTAAAATCTTCTTAATAACCATAATAAAGATAATGTGAAATTGAACCTTATAAGTTGACTGGTTATCTTATTTTAAATCTCTCTTGAAATAGAGAAATAGAAGATGAAAAAAAAGCAATCCTTTTACATCTGTTGAACTTTTGCTAGAAGTCTGGATTTTGCTGAGGACTGGAAAATAGCAATAATATAGCCAATTTATAAAGTAGAAGCATGTCAAAATTGTGAAAATTACAGGTGTACAGGTTTTTTGAATACCTGTTACAAAATCTATGCATGAATATAATAATGTGGAATATTATTCTAGAAGTCCAAAATGGATTCAGGAAACAGCTCTTGTGCATATTACTGTTTTTCTGTTAGCCAAATAATTGAGTAGTATAGGGAGTATCATGTAGTAACTGTCATCCTATTTGTAGACTTTAAAGAAGCGTTTGACACACTTAACAGATATATATTGAAACATTTAGTTGGACCCCAACTTTTGATAAGTTTATAGAGAACAAGATAACAATAGAAACTGGAATGCAAAATATAAAATATAAAACTGCAAACATAAGAAGAGGTGTAAGATAGGAATATATTTCACCATCCCCTTTTAATGTGTATATTGAGGTTGCCATGTATAACTAACAGATTATTTTACCCTTTACTCTTTAATATAATAAATTATATTTTAGAGATTACTTTATTCAAGGGACTAGGTCTTCTCCTCTAGCTCAGGATCGTTTTCAGAAGGCTTCACATAAATTACACAATACTATAAAAAAGTTTATAATGTGAATTTATTATTCCAGAAGACCAACATTTTAACATTTAAGGGCTTACTCTTTAAAGAGCCAAAATTATTCTGCAGTGAACAACCAATCGAATAGCTGAATAGTTTTAATTACCTGGGTTGTGGTATTTTCTATTTAAAATTAATAAATGTAACATGTTTAACTATATATGTGCAAATTAAGGAAACGTTAAACATTAAAAAAGGAACTGAACTTATACAAAGTGATAGGATTTTCAGGATTTCTGTAATGTTGTGAGCTTTAGGTTATGTCTAGAAGGGAAGTGAAGATCATAGAGACAAGAGATGAGATTTTTGAGAAGTGTGACAGGCTTAACACTCTTGAATAGAAGGAAAACTGAAGATATCTATTTGAAATATACGAGAATATTTTTACTGGTGGGTAAAATAAATTAAGAAGTATTTGGAAAGAGGATGCCCAAGGAATGAAAAAACGTCGCACACCAAAGATTATTTAAATTCTAATTTTACACTTACCTCTAAATGCATTAATTTTAAAAATATAGTGAAGGATAAAAGCAATGTTTCCAGACCAAGCAGCGTTGGATTCGACCTTTTAGTTGAAAACTTGAACATCGAAACAAACGTTATTCACAAAACTTTCACTGCCATAAATAAATAAAACAACAGACTTTGTATTTTACAGAACTTCATTCTCATTGTTTATTGTAAGTTACTATAACAAGTAATATGCTCTATTGTAAAATATATTTTGAATTTCATACAAAAATGACGAAAAATTGCTACAATAATACCAGATTATAAAATAAAAAAAATGTAAAATATTGATAGACCCACGACATGTAAACTGTAATATTATTTGGACATTGTAGACAATAACACTTAGAAATTTGTTTTTAGTTCTTCAATTTTAATTGTAGAGGAACAATTTCTGCGGAAACACAAATACATGGGAATTTATTACTGCAGTTTATCTATTCTTTTTTTTTTTTTTTTTTTTGGTAGTGTTTAACGCCCGCTTTAACTACTAATGGCACCGCAGGCGGTGGCACTGATGATACATGAATGATGATGGAGCATCGGTGGAATGCGATGGCGGGGGAAACCGGAGTACCCGGAGAAAACCCGCCCCAGCGCCGCTTTGTCCACCACAAATCTCACATGCGGTCGCTTGGGATCGAACCCCGGCCGTCTAGGTGAGAGGCTAGTGGTCTAACCACTCGGCCACGGCGCGGCCCTTATCTATTCTGCTATGATTAATGAAGAAATATAATAAAACAATAAATATATCATAGCCTAAGACAAATTTCGTGTATCTATGACACTACAAATTGTAGTGTTATTTAAACGACTTAAGTTAAACCAGGTAAACACAAAATATATTTTTAAAATTAATGCATTTAGAGGTAAGTGTAAAATTAGAATTTAAATGTTTATAAATTAAGACGTTATAAGAATTAGTTTAGCTACTGATATTATTTTTAAAAATTACCATTTAGAAAATCAATATTTGTTCATTATAAAGGGGTTGGCAAATAAATTTTAATTATATAATTGTTTTAGCATTTCTTAACAGAATAAAACATGAAGATTATGTACATTTAATGCATTAGCTGGCAAATTATTAATAATTTGGAGGACAGTGCAAACTGGTAATTTAATATATTTATATTTTAAAAATGCATCCTCGCATCTTGTGTTGTGGCCAAGTAAATCAGAGTTACAAACTAGTATATCTCTCTTATTAAAATAGTACAGCTTTGTATAATACAGTTTATATTACCTTTAAATCTTATTATTTATAAACTATATTCTTAAGAACTATCTTGATTTAAAGTTAAAATAAGCCTTAAAATTTTGTTTTGAGCAATAAAAGTTGTGTTTTTAGCTGTCCTACACCTAGATTAAGGGATACTGGAAGTGAAATGTTGACTGCAATCGGTAAAAAAATGGAAAATGCTATTTCCACATCCATTTAAAGCTCGCACAGTAGTGCTGTTTTCTAACATACTATTTTATAAAACATAGTTTTTCTCAAAGCTATGTATTCATATTTCAGTAGGTATATTTCAGGCATGTCAGCTTTTACTTAAAACAACTAAAATTTTCCAGAATGTGCCGAAATGTCTATTTTAGTTTTACAGATGGCAAAACTATAAACGACAATAATTAACTTCCTCCCCCCCCGCAAAAAATGATCAACAAATTATTAATTTTAGAATTTAAAGTTGCTCATAAGTCAATGGTCAAAGTTACTGAAATATCACAGCGTAAAGTATTTGTGTGTGGTTCATAGCATCCATTTAAAAATGCTAACCAATTATCCCAAATGTTAAAGCGCGTGGAGCATTATGATGCAATATATTTGCAATATAATAAAACTAATGAAATAATTTTTATCTTGCAAAGTGTTTATCAAATTCGAATGAAATTTGGTATTCTTATTAACATAACAACAGTGCAATCTCAGTACTGTTTTCAGAAAATCTATTAAATTTAGAAATTTCAAATTTCACTCCATATATGCCTTTAAACATTATAACAAATAGTACATATGCTCTTACAGTGGTGATTTTAAACCAGCTGTTATATTACAGTTGTGGCGTTGATGATGTAGAAATCATGATTGTTGTCTTAAATAGAATTTATAAACATATTACATTCAAAGTTTAAAAATCCCATCATATCTAAACAAAACTATATATATATCTGAAGCGTTATTTAATATTGCCGAGAAAGAAGTTTACAAGGTATTATTGAATTAATTTTCCTCCTCTAAACTGGTGAGCATCATGGAGTTCTGTTTCTGCATTATCATCTCCATCGATGAATGACAATTTTAAACTTACTCGTTTTGTTTCTAAAAAATAAAATCCTGACGTGTTTCATCCACAGGACTTTCTGTATTCTGTAAAAACTACTCTTACAAAAGCTTATTCTTCTACTTTATGTTAAAATAAGCGTTTGTAGAACGGGTCTTATTACTTTGTTCCTTATAATGAGTAGGGAAATAGGGGAATACACTAGGCTAAAGTGATAGTGAACTTTCTTAAAAGGTGGTTGCTATGTGATTAAAATTCGATTCTATTTATATGGCCAGGAGCAAAACAAAAGAAATAGGGATGAAAACTTATCGTTTAAGAAAAGATATTAACATTTAAAAATTTAAACCACTGAGAAGGAATACCTTGGAAAATGCTTAACTCCACATCAAAATGTATACCTACTACATAAATTGTGTGTTTTTACGAGGTCACAATTTTTGTACTTAAGCCTTATCTCTTAGGGTTTATTAGTTATGCAAATGTCATCCAGACTGAAGAGGTCTTCATAGCCCTGAAAATAAAAATAAGCATTTTATTTCTCATGAAAGTATCTGTAGTGGTATTTTAATGAAAATCGTTGGAGCCGTTTCTAAGAAATTCGAAATTTCCAAAAAATGTTCCGTGTAAAGGGTACTTTTGGGTGAGGAATTTTTTTTGAAAATCTTATTGTCTCATCCTTGGAAGATACTAAATTTATATAAAGTTTGATGTTTAATTGAGTTTTTGTTTTATAGTTCGCTGTGCATTTACACAGACAAACATACGAACCTTTTTCTATATATAATGTATTCATGGATCTTGAAATGTATTTCCGTGAATTCTCAGTATGGAATTATTGGGTGAAATACAATACCTTTTTTACCTTATTCATGTTAGTATTATTGAAAAATAGGACGATTGCTTATGTCCGCCCTGTAATTTTGATGATTATTAAATCATTAGTAATTTCGGTTTTAAGGATATTTATATCAGGATAAGGGGCTAATTTTTAATTGTGTAATTGGTTTTTCCAGTATTATTTCTGTTCTAAGGAAGTTCTAAGTTTTAAATGCTTCAGTGTATTTCAGTTTTGGATCGAAGGTTTTAAATCCGTGGTGAAGCGAACACCTATATTTTAACCGAATGCTGCATTGTATTGACGTTTCAGAGCCGGATTATTGGCAATATTTCCGCAGAGGTGGAGGAAATGGCATTGATGTTCCGGATGCGTTAGACACTCGTGATAAGGCTCTGTTAGGGCCGTATTCTTTCCTTTGCTGACCGCCCATGTTACACGGTGCTGCGACTACTCCAATTCCTCATACATTACCAAGCGACCCCTCCACTACTCTTTCACTTCGTTTTCAGGCATAAGCGGTAGTTGGCCGGGTTATTGAAGTGATTTTCCATTGGAAGGTCCGGGGAAATCAATCAGTCATCGCATTATTCTAACTTCCGTCCATCCGTCGCACGGTTTCCAGTTTCCATTGAAATCGACAATGCCTTTCACTTCTTATTTTGAAATTACATGTTTGCCAAAGCGGTTTTGAATCTCCAGTTTTTTCGCTTGCTCCCTCTACAAACCACTCTAAATCCACCCCCTTACCCTTCAAACTCAACCCTCTTTTACAAAATTGTCCGTTGCAGAATCGATAGCAACGACAACACTCTGAAGCTTTTATTGCAGTGTCCTCAGAACGGGGCGGGATTATACTTCGCCTGGGTCCGAACCGCGGACACCAAAAGGGGAGGTTCGTAGTAATGGCCGACGGAGCTGGCCAGGCCCATTGGGCGGGGCCTAGGGTTATTATCGGTGCCGTGGTGTGGATATGATAATTATCATTACAGCCTAGGAAAGGGTGCAGTTAGTTCATTTGCCATAACCTGTTCATGGGAAGATAAGCACAAGGCGAGGGGGGAGGAGGGGTTGAAAAAAATTGGAATAATCCGAGCTTGAAAAACACAAACGTTTCGACTATTGCGAGCTGGTCTCTGCACCTAAAATAATTGCAACAACAATCATAATGAACACATGTTATGTCCAGCGGTTGCAATTTGGATTAATCATTGCTCGGATATCTTATACGCCGGGGTGTTTTCACGGGCCAAACAAACTCGGAGTCCTGTCACGTAATTGTATTGCAAACACCGCGTACGCGTTCAGGATTATATATTTTATTTGAAATAGGGGAATAATAAATCATGCAACATTTATAGCGTAGTAGTTAACGGAAAGCTTAGGAAAATCAGGGATGTGTTCAGGCAACGTACTTAATGGATACTGTTTTAGCATCTACATGAAAACAATCAATAGTAAACTTTTTACAAAGACTACATAAAAATAACAATATGATTTCTAACATCTAAAAAGCATTAATTAAATTAGACGTTTTAAAGGAGGATAAAATTAGGAACTTTTGTAGATTACAACTTCTTTAAGAATTTTCAAAATACAATTATCAACTTTGTAAAATTTACAGCATGCAAGATACCTTATTGAAATCTATTATTCACAATAATTGTGATATTTTACTAATTATCAAAAATATAGCTTGCAGATTTATTTAAATAATAATTATATTACATAAATGTATTATTTTAATAAAATGAGCTACGTGATAAATGTTTAAAATATTCATATTAAAATTTTAGCTTTTACAATAAATGAGTTAACACATTGATCTTTCACACCACATTTTAATATATCAATTCTAATTATTGCAACAACAAAAATGTTGCTTTTTGTACTTGCCAAAGGTCTTGATTTTTTAAAATGCATTAATTTATTTCTCAAAATTGGAATATTTTTTCGAAAGGTATAACACAATATCCTTTCATTTACGTTTGAGAGGCACATACAATATTTTAAATTGTTTCAAAATTTTATTTTGTGAAGGATTTTGATTATGGGGAAAATGATGAAAAGATAATTGCGAAAAAAATAAGATTTAAATTTAGACATGTCTGTTAACAATCATATGCTTACACATTTACAGTTTCAGTTAATTGGTAATTTAAGTGCGCCAACTATATTTATTTTTAAAGTTAAAATACATATTATTTTGTAATGAAAAATATATTTGCTTACATTTTTCACAATTTTGGGTAACATTTCACAGGTATATGACCTTAGTATTGATATCTTCAGCTGTAAAATAAAACTAATAATTCGAGGAACTAAAAGAACAATTCAACTGAGGCATTCAATCAAATAAGATATTATACTTAATATTAATTTGCTTTAATCATAAATCAGTGAACTGAACATGTTCAGTAAATCTTAACTGCCTAAGGCCTTATTTAATTATTTTAATTTTGTTAATGTATTTTTATCATAGGTTAATAAATTTGATAATTTTTCTTACATTTGCTTTGATGTAAAGTGTTAGTTACACATTATTTTATTTTATCATAGATCAATTAACCTAATAATTTCCTTACATAACAATAATACATTAAGCATAATTTATATATTTAAATTTTATTTATTCACAGTATCAATACCACAATATATTTTTTGCAAAAAAATAACCCATGTTATGCTAGATTATGAACATTTTAGCTTATTTGCCTTAATATAAGTATTTAAAGTATTTATTTTTCATTGGAATGAGTTAGGATTTTTTTATATTAATTTGAGTAGTTTTAAGTAAAAAAATGTGATAGAAACAAATCAAACACTGCATAAAGGTAAGCATAAAAACAATTCAACTTTCCCAATCCTTCATTCCTGGAACAAAATGCTGGTCTTTGCTTTGCAGAAAAAAATTATACCAGAATACATATTCGTATAACGAATTTTATTGGAAATGTTCTTTAACATTAATAGTGCCCAACCTTAAAAAAATAACGTTAGACATTCTAATCACTGAGACTCAGACAATGAGAATAAAGTTAATACTGAATATAGTGTGCACAAAATACAAAATTAATGCATGTTATATTAATATAATACATAGTCATATATACAGTTGCAGAAATACAAGCTATTACTAAAAGGTGTTTACAGCGTCATTTTATTTATTTGTTACTACATATGTTGATATCGTGTCATGCAGAGAATACAGTGTGTTGAAAAATATTTTATTTGGGAATATTAAAAACTTACTGAAATAATTTCAGCAGTAAAATATTTGGTCTATGTAGTCAAAATTTAAACACCTTAATATTAAAAATTACTGAAAAAATCCTTCATACACTGTCATTAATTTTTGTCAATTACTATTTTATAATCCTAAATAGTACATTTAAATTTCATCACATTCTGTCTTTTAAAATATTGTTGAAAAAAAAGTCGGAAAGAAAAGCGAGAAATGTTGAGGATAAAATATGCAAAAAATCTATTGTGCGACTAGTACATAATGTAAATCTTTTAAACGCGGAATCTGGTTTCTTTCTTTCAATTAGCTTTTATTATTCTGAATGTTCACGACTATAAAACGTTTCTTGTGTATAAATATTTTAAATATTCATGCTTTGATAATTTATGGGATAAATAAAAGAAATTGTTCTGATGTTTGATATGATAAACATATTAATTTTATACAACTCATTTTACTATCCTTTAGTAAAAAAAAACTGAAACGTTTAAATTCTTACTCGGACTATACTTTTACTACCAAATTTAAAAGTTGCTCAGAATTCTGTAGATTTGACGTTTAATTTAAAAAATATTTTTGTTTATCGTTATTATTTTAAGTGTAATATCAAAGATATAAGAAATTAATACACTAAAAATGAATAGCTCAATTGAAAGTTTAGAAACTTTGTTGTTATTTTTTTCGTTTTCTAAGTTAGTTTCCTTACTTTATTTTCTCACACGCAGTTTATATCCAATTCATTTACAATGTATACTTCTTAACAGGCGTATAAAAATGTATGCATTTTAATACGTAAAATTAATTTGTAGTTAATGTTTATTTTTATGTAATAATATTACAAGCATTATAATAAAAATGTTGTATTCCTAGTTGAAATGTTTATATTTTGAATATCTGTTTTATTATAACGGCTCTTCAAGACTATTCCAGTTATTTGGATATCTGTTTATCCAAAACAATAGATGGTTGTTATCCCAGATAACCGTACAACTGACTCAGATTAACCACACTTCTTTCAAGTACGTCGGCTGAAAATTGTAGAATATACAGGTTTCCTCAGCAATATACGTCGTGAAATATTTTCTTTTGGTTAAGATGTAGATGCCTTGTATTTTCTCTACCATTTGCATATAATAGTTGATGTATTTATTGCTTCCAAGAATGTAATATCAATATGTCACAATAAAAATAAGTTCCGATCGCCCTGAAACACAAAGAGGCATTTTAGTAAAAAGTCTGTGTATGTATCTGTGAATACCACAAATAAAAATAAATGCTGGATAAATATAAAATAGGCACCCTAGTTCAGCAACTTCAGTACGTGACACGAAGAGTGTAAACTAATTTTTACAAGGAGAATGTTGGGTTTATTCGCAAAATAGGCTCTTAATTTTGATTTAAATGAATATGCTTGACAATTAAAATGGGAAGTGTGTGTGTATATAATGGTATTTTAAGTCTTCTTCACCTAGAAATAACATTGAATAATTGTTAACCCAGTTATGCGAATGTGATAGATTTTTTATTTTATGTACTTTGCACTTGCAGTAAGAGTATTGTGCTGCATCAGTTCCATATCAAGATTTTATTGGAAATACATTTTTTGAGGCCCTTTAATCAAGTACTACACACATTCTGTGTGTGCTTCTGCCTGTCTGTTTTCTTGCCTGTTTGCCTATATTAGAGTGCCTGTCTAAAATCAGCATAACCCAAAGACGTGTTATTAAAGTGCAGCGTATTCCATGGATGAGATTTTGGAAAAAAAATCCCTCCACTCTAACTACGCTTCACATAGAAATGTTTGTAATATTTTATGTTCAAATAAACGACCATAATTATGTTTAAGGTATTTTCGTTACCAAACAAATGTATCGAATCAAGAATACTTGAGTACAGTTATTCAGATTAATTTACCATCAGTATGGGTTACGAACAAAAGTTAATAGAAAGTGTTAGAAGGTTGTGTGTAAATGGAACACATCAGATTTTGTTTTCTTACAGCCAAGGAGTGATTAATAAAGATATATTTTATCAACAAGAATAAGATAGACTGTCCCCGTGATCGAGTGGTCAGCGAGTTGAGGGAAATGTTTCTTTCACCAGAATTATCCCCTATCCCCCACAGAGTCTGGAAGTATGTATGTGAGAGTGAGTATGTGTGTTTAAAGAAAATAAAATGATTAAAGCCCAACGTAATGAACCTACAGTCAACGAGTTGTTTCTAATGCAAAACCCCCAATATGCTTTAGATATTAAAGTGGGTTATATAAATGAAACAAACAAAAATCTGATGTGTTCAATTCACATGATTTTCTCTACATCTCTGAACAAATTAATGTTAAAAATGCTTTCTATTTACTTCATGCTAATCGAGAAAAAATTAGTAAAAATAGTCTTATTATCTGCTTTCTTGTAAGTAGAAGCGAAATAAGGAAGTACCATAGCTTAAAGTGATAGTCAAAAGCTGGTTGCTATGATACTGAAGTCCCTTTGTTTGTCTGGACAGAATTGACAAATTCCTGTATGAGAAAAGTATAAGCTTTTCAAAGCTAAAAACAAGGAATATTTAAAAAAACGATCAACTCCACGATAAAGTGTGTATAACATAAACAGTGTGTTTTAACCCGCTCTACATTTTTTTGTGGCAAGTTTTTTTCCATCTCTTATGGTTTAGCGGTAATGCAAACTTCCGTAAAATTCATTCAGAATAAGGTCGTGTGCAAAGGCTATTCCCAGAAAATTCAAGATATACATTTCATTTGTCAGGTAAATATACTTAATATACAATGCTTTAATCAAAATCGTTGGAGTCATTTTAGAGAAAATCAAAATTTCCGATTTTTTTTCCATATAAAGGGTAGTTTGGGTGGGAGCATATAGTCGCATCCTTGGAAGATACCAAACTTAAATACTGGACCTGATTCTGAATTCAGGGAATCCAAAACATGTATTTCCAGTGAAATCTCGGTATCGAATTTTTGGGGTATTACAATACTTTCTCTATACACTATGTACATAGTACGTGTAGAGAAAGTAAAAAATATATAGAAGAATACGCTGTTATAAGAGGGTTTGTATAGAAGTAAATATATGTGTGTGCAAGATACCAGACTTTTCTTCGTTGGACTGCAAGGGGGCGCTGTGTGCGACAGCACGTGCACATGTGCACGGCGTGACATCAAATGCCGGTCTGAGATTCCGTCTCCTCAACTTCAGTATGTGATATTTTTGAGTGAAACAGCAGACACTGACCCAGTCTAAGCGTGCGCACCCCATGTAGGTACTTGGTCAGTGTTCCGCTAGGTAGGGCAACATGGGTGCACGGGCGTGTCTCGACACACGTGGTTTCTCCAGAATCTATTAACAAGATTCATATGCGCAGGTTACGGCGCCAGGTCACTCAGTATGTAATCACTCCACGCGCTGAGAACAGTCTTATCCGTCGCCTGCCAAGGAACAAACCATCCCTCGTGGTTTGCGGGAACATTGCTGTATAGCTCGCGCAGTCATTCTTCAATACTCAAACTTTATTATGTAAGCTTCTTTGCGAGTCACTCGTCTTCAGTAGCAGTGATGATATCTCATGTTACCCGCTCGAATATCATTGCATACATCTCTGCAGAGAAATTGTACAATCATTATGAAATTAAATAACTTATTTCAGTAATGATTTCAGTCTCAACACTTCCCACTGAATTATACGTTCATTCTTATATACATAAGATTGTGTTGTCTTCGTGGATTCACTAGCAATGTCATTATCCTCATCATTGATTTCCATACACTGTCTCCACTACAATTCCTTCAATTCTTACTTCCTTTAGACCATTTTCTTCCCATGTTACGTTACCCTTTGTGGTACTCATGTTGGGACGTTACAGTTTTTTTCTTTCTCGGAGTCCCAAAAGATTTCCACCTTCAAGTTTATGCTTCTCTTTTTTATTTTCTCTATGCACGTAGTAGGTAGAGAAGGTATTGTATTTCATCCAAAAATTCGAAGTCGAAATTTCACCGGCAATATATATTTTGAGGTCCCCTGAGTCCAAAAAAATCATTTTATGGAAAAAGACCTGTGTATGTGAGTGGAGGGGGCAGCCTAGCTCAAAAAAGAAAGGACCGTTAAATACCAAACTTGGTATTTAATTTTAGTGGCTTCCAAGTATGCAAAAGGATTTTTTTTCAATAAACTTCCCACGCCAAAAGAGATACTCCGCCCCGGTAGTATGGGGGTATGCTATCTGCGCTATATTCAAGAAGTCACGGATTCGAATTTCGCTTAGGCTGAGGGTAAGATTTTCGGGGTTTTCCCTTATCCTGAAAAGGCGAATGTCGAGTAACTTTCAGCTTTATAGACCCCGAGATCGTTTGATCATAATTTTACTAATATCATTCATCGCCTGATATGACCAACAGGTGAAAGGACATTGGGCTACCAAAAATAAAAAAAAAACTAATGTGTTCCAATCACATGATTTTCTCTAAGTTTTCTGTTCTGAAAACTTACAAAAGTTGGATAGGCAGAGTCAGACTGCAAAATGCTATGTCATAGAAACCAGGGATGTCCCAGTCGAACCGTTATTAAAATCTCAGCTATGGCACTGAATTTTCATTCTGATTCCACCTATCTAACTCCTGCACTAGACACGGCTTTGTGGAAAAAAAATTAATTAAACTCCAACAAAACATTGGGCATTTATCTACACCATGTTAATCGAGAAAAATATTAGAAGTAATTGTCCTATTATGTGCTTTAAGAAATACATTTATCTTGTGATTTAAGTATCTTCAATATGCGGTATTTTAATCAAAAAAGTCATTTCTGAGAAAAACAAATACTTACAAATTTGTCCATCTAAAGGTAGTTTGTGGATTTTCCTGAAAATCTTTGCGTCGCATCCTTGGAAAAAAAGAACATTGGAGTATAAACTTTCTTAAAGGATTGATCTAAAGCTTCAGAAATCACTCCAGTCATTTAGTGTGCAATGATATAGGTATCTGCAAAACACTAATTTATTCCAATTTATTCATCATTTCATTCGAGCAGCAAAGGAATTTCATTCACACATCCGTGCCAACATATTATTTAGTAACAACAGTATTTAAAGATTCAATTAGAGAACTTGAGGTCACTGTTAAATAAGCTCTATACAATATATATTGAATGTTTAGCATACGTTTTGACTATTAAAATCATAGATAAAAGAAGGGATATGTGTAAACACTAGTGCACTTAAAATAATCATTTGGTACTTTAAAACGAAGTGCAACTGGAAAATTTCGAAATAAGCAGATTTTAAAGTTGATTGTTTTATGGCATCTTGGTCTTGCTTCTGGACTCCATACATAGAGTTAAAGAAGAATCACATTAAAGGATAGAAGCACATAAGGCTAAAATTTGAGTGTACATTCTAAAGATGATGTTGACTTTAGCGATGCTTTAAAACAAATTAACGGAACAGAAAGAAAGCTATAGTATCGCGTGACGGAAGACTAACCAGAGTCGATTTAAAATAATAATAACAATAAAGGAAGGAGAGAAACCAATAAGAAGAAGAAAGAAGAGATGGAGTAATCAGTTTTGATTGAAGAAGCAAGGGACTGCTTTGGCTAAACCTGTAGTTAGTGCTGCTGATTATGCTGATGATTAGAATGATGATAATGCTCAGAGAATGTCTCTGGAGGAAACTAGCTATAAATACCGAAGTAAAACCCAAAATCAACTTCTGTCTTTGGTTTTCATATTTACTGTTTGTATTTACATTGACTAACACATAGAAATTGGTGTATTAATACATATATATATATTATATACACATTCGTAAGAAATATAAGGATTTTAGGCTCAAAGAATCAGTGGGATACTGAAACACGAATGCATATCCCAAATACACTTGAAAAAACATTGTAGGCAGAAGAAATGAAACACACTTAAATGTTATTTATGGCAGCATTTGTTGAACTATTTCTGTGAAAGAACAAACAAAATTTTAATAAACGCTGTATGAACGACGAAGTTCAAAAGTAGTAGATTAGTGCGAGAGTAGTAGGAAAAAAGTCACAGGAATTAAGCAAACAGTCTTCTGAACCATGTATTGGCATATTAAGTAAATACTAATAGTAGATACATGACTTTCAGAGAAAAATAATGAGTTTAGGTACAAAAGCGTCATCTTCAAGCAATTTATTTCCTATGAGGCAGATAAAAGCTGCAAGGAGGGAATATGATGTGTTTAATTATTCGAATTTCATAGGTCTTGAAAACGCCTCTGATCAGATAAAGTATGTGTTCTATTCACATGACTTTCTACAAATTTCTTACAAATGATTATTCTTCTATCTACTTCAGGATAACCTACTTGCACCTTACCAGAATGGTCTTATTACTTAATTCCTTATAAGTAGAAAGAAACTAAGGGAATACACTAGGCTTAAGTCTAATGTCTTTTGCTATGCGATTACCATTGAAAACCCGTTCTCTTTTTGTGGCCAGGATTAAAATAAAATAAACACGAATGGCCTTTGTTTTAGAAAAGTATAAGTATTTTAAAATTGAAACCAATAGCAAAGAATACCTTGGAAATGGTTATCTCGAGTACAAAAATGTATAGGACATCACTTGTGTGTTTTGACGAGATCCACGTTGTGTTTGTGTAGTAAATATTTTGTCCATCACTTACGGTTTACCAGTTATATAAAAATATCCAGGATAAAGAGCACTTCAAATAGTAATCCCAGAAAATTCGAGATATATACATTATATTTTCCATGTGCGTATCTTAGTGTATGGTACCTAATCAAAATCGTTAAAGCAATTTTTGAGAAATTTGAAAAATCTTCCAAATAAATCATAGTTTGGAGTGGGAGACTTTTTACTACAAATCTTCGTGTCGCATCGTTGGAGGATACTAAACTAAAATATGAAGTTTGATGTTTAACCGACTTTTCGTTTTTGAGTTGTACTGTCCACACACTTACAAACTCGCATAAACAGGATGCACGAAACCTTTTTTTAATTTTTTGTATTCAGGGGCCTTCGAAACGCATATTTGCGGAGAAATCTCGATTTTGAGGTGGAGTACAATATGCCTACTATGTACTTACATAGAGAAAGTAATAAAATTGTGGAATGTAAAAAGTAGGGGCATTTAAGTATTTTTATGGCACAAAATCATTCTTGGAGGACAATTTATTGATATCCAAAGGAGTAAGAACATTTCTTACTCATTTTACGGAGAAAAATCTTGACTATTTATATATATAAACTGTCAAAAGGATGTCCTCTCATCGACTACCAAGTCAAGCATTTTATTATAAACTTGCTGAACGACGAGATGTGGGACGACCACGAAAGAGATGATGTAACCAATTTTAACCTTTGGATGATAACAGATTTAAACTCCAGTACTTGGAAGGAAGAAAGAAGAAGAATAGAGTTTCAAAATAACTGTAAAGATAAAAGGAATGAATTTTGAGCACAGATTTTTGGAATTTTCCATGGTTTAACTAATTTTTGGCTGATACTACGTTTTAATTCTCTCAGGTCAGATCATGTATGACTGGGATATACCAAATAAATCTAGCCAATTTAAGATGCAGATCTCCAAAACAATACTTGAATTCTGTATGTGAATGGTCATTCATATCTATGGAACTGAATCTTGAATATTCCACAAGAAAAATATGTTTTAGATTGAAGGACCCGAAATAAGTTTCTGGGCATCACTAACCATTTCCTCGGCACCAAACTGCACAAATTGCTCGCTTCATGAACAATTTGGACGCTTAAACCCAAAACATAAATGACATTACATAGTAAACAGTTACCACATTGGGATGTTTGAACCCGAATGCAAAATTGGCTATATCATGAAAAGGGAACTTTGCATTTTTGCTCCTGTCTACATTTTCATCGTTCTTTAATAACATTGTCGCCGCGGATAGCTTTATAAGTACTTTGGTGACAAACGTGTTACGAGACAAAATAACAAGCGCTTTAAATTATTTTCTATGTGCCTAAATTTCGTCAGAAAAAAATATATTGGAGTAATGAGAAACCCGATTTTACGTACGAGATACCCTTTCATGAGATGAAAGTCGTGCATAGTAAGTTTATACATAATAACAGGACTATATTTTTTGAACAGTATAAATGCCGAGGTACGGGAATGCCATATTTTGCAACTGACGTTGAATGCCAGTCTGCTTTTTCCAATAAGACACTGCTGTCAGGCATACCGCTAATGAGTCGTTAAATTTATTTCAGGTACTCTCTGAAGATAAAGTAATTAGCTAAGGATTGTGGCCATCACGATCCTCTGATTTAACTGTATGCTATTTTTATTCTCGAGAGAGCTTAAAAATAAGATCATGCAACACCCCCTGCATTGGAAGGACTAAAACACGGCCTACTTCATATTTACGAGGTCTGAGTTCGAATCTTAGGGCGAACTACGTTTTTCTCTCCCCCCCCCCCGGGTTTTCCTCAGCCTCAGAAGACAAAAGTCAATAAACTTGTGTTCCATGCTTCATTTAAGTATCATTTCACCGACTCCATTCATCATCCGTTATGGCCTACCTGGTAAAAGAATGTTAAAATAAAAAACAAAGGAAAGAAAAAAAAACGTGAATATGTTGTAGGAATATATCTTCTTCGGCGTAGATCCAGCCAAACGGTGAAAACATTTTTCAAACAATAAGTATAGCAAAAGTAATCACATCGCTACGTACAACAATGTGAAAAAAGAGAAACAGAATAGCCAAAAATAAAAGATGGGCTTCAGTTTGAAGCAGGTTGCGATAACCTGTTCCCGAGAAAAAAGAACACGAAGACAGAACAGTATTGGGCCAAATTATATTTTACTTTGAGGCTGTGAGAGAAATGAAATTGTTAGACTATCTTGTAATACAAATATAGTACCACTTTTATAAAAATTAGATATGAGAAAATACTACTAAAGTACTAAAAACTGATAACTATTCTTAACAATTTTATAGTACTCTTAGAGTGGATGGTTCGACTGTACAAAGGCATCTTAGAAGTACTTTCAATATTTACCTTCGAGTTGATGTGCAAATTGTTTAGGAGGGTCGCCCATCGATCCCAAGTAGCTTCTCTTGATCTTTGAACAGGAAGCTAAAGGAAAAAAATTGATGCAGTCCCCTCGTTTAATCTCACACCCTCCCAGAGCTGTAGATGAATAACGGAAGCCCGAGTTTGCAGGTCATGAAAAGGGAGCACATTTTTTCCTAAGCTCTGCAAGACCGGATCTGAGTTCGATACTCGTGCGATGCAGTAAGAACCCTTCAACTTGGAGGCACTGTTACAATAAGCTTACCAGAATATAAATGGTTAACTGTACGACTGTGTTGGCACTAGGCGCGTTCGCAAGAGGTTTTCGCTACACTTGTATTTGAACAGAATTTCTCCATATTAATTAATGTATTGATTTATTTGTTCATTGATTTACTTACTCATCCATTCGTTGTGGTTATAACATTTTTGCTATAACACACTGATCTTTTTCTAAAAATACTTTGAGGAGGGGGGGGAAGATTCAGGAGTTTCAAAACATACATACATTTATGGCAAATATCGCTTCTCTACTTTCTAAATACGTTGTACATATGAGTTAGAGAAAACAAAAGAGTATAGTCTTCAATCACCAAAATCGGAACATTCCAGTTTATGAAAATGTTTATAACTGTATTGAAGTATAATTATTAATACTATTTATTTTTCTAAATCTGATAATTTATGCTAAAACATTATTCAGTTCATTTTATATACTTTTATACACTTTAACAAAATTTCTTTCCCACACAACATATGTCCTGTTTAACTTAAAAACGAAAATAATTTTGAACTCAAACTAAATGGCTTTTATATTTATCTTGCATATTCAGGACCATTTCAATGCATCGTGATGAACCATTATATTGCAATTTTACACGTAATTTACACTTTAAAATTTACAAAGCGTACTTTTTAATCTAATTTTTAATTACATTCAGTTAACATTACTAGTTTTCATTTAACATTGAAAACACACTCTATTTGCAACATTTGTTCATAGATAAAGATCAAATAATTGTTAAACATTTTTAAGGTTTGTGTACTTTGAAGTATTTTACTCGAATGATTTTAAGATCCTTACCTATGACCTTTCATGGGTTATGAACAAACTGGAATAAACTAGAATAAATACGATTATAAAATAATAAGTGTTTCGAATTGCGTATAAAATGTATCCATATAATACATTTTCTATAAAATATTGAATATACCCAAACGCTTACTTAAATCAAAATGTATCCAAAGCAGTATGAAGCAGCTATTTCCGAAATATTAACAATTGGATGTCTTAAATGAAATACGACTATATTTGAAAATTAATTATCAATTATCCAAGGCCCAAGTCAAGTAAAATCTATTTCAGAAATAAACATTTCAATGTTCTCTTCGAATTCTATACAAATGATTAGTAAGGACTAAGTTGAAAGAATTTCTATGCAGGTCTTTATTGTGAATAAACTATAGAAGAGAACAAAAGTACAAACTCTTTGTTCGAATTACATGAACATTTGAAATGGTAGAACGTCATCTTAATGTCGCACGTCAATTTTTCTTCTGAAACAGTCTGTATAGCGAGTGACATAAAACTGTCACAAGAAACATTTTTATTAAATACTGGAAGAACATCCCCCAGAAGAATAAATAAAAAAATCTGATGTGTTCCATTCACATGAATTTCTCTACATCTCTGCCACAAATTATTGTTAAAAAGCTTATTCTTTTATTTACTTAATGTCAATTAAGAGAAAATTAGCAGAAATGGTCTTATTACTTGCTTCCTTGTAAGTACATGGAAGGGAAATAAGGCAACATCACAGGCTAAAGCGATAGTAAAATTCTTAAAAACTGTTTGCTATGTATTGATGTTCCTTTGTTTATATGACCAGAAGTTAACAAATTCCCGTATCAGAAAAGTATAAGTATTATTTTAAAACTTAAAATAACAAAGATTATCTAAAAAAACGGCCAAGTTCACGAAAAAATGTATATAACATAAATTATGTGTTTTAACAAGTTCTATATTTTTTATAAATAAGTTTTTGTCTATTTCTTAAGGTTTACAAGTTATGTAAAATTCCGCAAAATACATCCAGAGTAAAAAGACTATTTTCAGAAAATGTAAGATATGCCTTTTATTTGTTCTATGTATACATGTATATTTTTGTGTGTGTATATATATTTTTTTTTATTGATTATAGATAGTAAATGTATTACTGATAAAGGATATTATCTCCTATTTTAATAATTGAGGGATATTTCCATGTAAAGGGTAGCTTGGGGTGGTGGTATTTCCTTAAGTCTTCGTGTCGTATCCTTGGAAGATATTAAACTTAAATACCACTTTTCGTTTTTGAGCTATGCTGCCCACAGACGCGTAACATTTTTCTAAAAATACATTTTTGGGATTGAAAGGGTCTCAGAAGGAATATTGGTATCGATTTTTGGGTGCAATATAATACCTTCTCTATACACTTTGTGCATAGTACGTGCAGAGAGAGTAAAAAGTAAAAGAATTTTTTGATGCTGTTTTTTAAATGGGAAAGAACCATGCCTCTTGAAATACGGGGATTTCAATTACACAATACGTATGTTTTTCACTTGAATAGCAATTCTAATGCGAATATTATGTATTTTTACTTTCTCTACTTAGTGCATAGGTAGAGGAGGTACTGCATTCCAAACAAAAATTCGACACCAAGATTTCACTGGAAACACACCTTTTAGGGTCTCGTGTATAGAAGAAATAGAATTTTTGAAGAAGTCTATATGTGTGTATGTCACTGTGTGTCCTTGAACAGAATAATTCAAAACGAAAAGTCGGTTAAATTCAATATGTATATATTGTATAAAAGTTCCTAGAAATACTTTTATTATCTACTTCCTTGTAGATATGCGATAATAAGGGAATGAAATAGGCTAAAACGATAGTCGAAATCATTCAAGAGCTGCCATTCCGTTATCTTTGCTTGACCTGGAGCAAGAAAACAAAATTAAGTGTTTCATTTGAGATATATAGTATATATGTATATAAATACCTTAAAATTGAAGCCAATAACTAGGAATACCTCTGAAATGGTTAAATCCACAAAAATATAGTTGGCATAAATTGTGTGTTTTAGCGAGATATACAGTTTTTTGTAGCATGATTTTCTCTTGTCTTTTATGGTCTACAAGTTTCGTAAAAGTCATCAAGAATGAACAGGATTTAAAAACTATTTCCAGAAAATTCAATAAATAAATTCCATTTAACATAAAATATCTTATACCTATGATATTCTCAACAAATCTGTTAGAGCTGTTTTTGAAAAAAAAACAAAAAAAAAAAAACGTCGTTTTCTAAAATATTCGATGTAAATGGTAGTTTCTGCAGGGGGATTCATTGATAATCCTCGCATCCTAACAAAATGTTGATCTGAAATATCAAATATGGTTTTCGTTTCTGAGCCATGGTAGTCACACACATATACACACATCTACGCATATGGACAAATAAACCTTATTATAAAATACTATACTGCGATACAAATGTGGGAAATTTACTATTGTAGAATCGAGGAAAAGTTTGAAAAGACGGAAGTTGAGTCCTTTCAATTTACGAGATTCTGCAATACACTTAACACATTTATCGGAGACTGTTTTTGAATGATTAGTATTAATATTACCTAAAATATAGCAGTAAATGAATTAAAATCTTGGTTTTATATAAATAAGAGGGAAACATTTAGTAACTGTTATGAAGATTTTGATTGTTTCTTTTTGTAAACAAGGTTTGTTCGCTGTGGAGATATTTTTATCTGTAGTAGCCTTATAGGATATGATAACAGTGGATGTTCTACATTAGCTCCTGAGAAGTCTAAACAAAGGTACGATTTAGTGTACAAGGCATTGAAAATATGGTTAAGCAACTGTTTTACTTGCCGCACTTCAGCATTTCAATTTCTTTTGTTTCTGTAGCATGGATCAAAAACGAAAGGCCGTTAAATACCAATCCCCCAAGGATGCGACACAAGGATTTTAAGAAAATCCCCAAACCCCAAACACGCCTTATATGGAAAAAATTTCGAAAATTTTGGTTTTATTAAAAATAGCTGTAACGATTTTGATTAAAATATTGCACATTGAAGATACTTACAGGACAAATAAAATGTATATCTTGAATTTTCTGTGAATAAAATATGGAGAAATCTTTATTGTGGATGAATTTGGCCGAATTTTGCATAACTGGTAAACCGTAAGGAACAAAAAAGTCTTATTTAACAGAAAATGTAGAGCTGGTTAAAACACACAGTTTATGTTGTATACATCTCTTCCTGGAGTTGACCGCTTTTAAGACATTCCCTGTTATTGGTTTCAGTTTTAAAATACTTATACTTTTCTCAATCTGTTAACTCTGCCCATACAAACAAAGGAACTTCAATCGCAGAGCAACTAGCTTTTAAAAGATTTTACTATCGGTGTAGCCAGCCTATGGCACTCCCTTATTTCGCTTCAACTTACAAGGAAGCAAGTAATAAGACCATTTCTGCTATTTCTTTCTCAGCATGAAGTAAATAGAAGAATAAGGTTTTTAAACATTTATAATAGAGATGTAGAGAAAGTCATGTGAATGGAACACACGGGATTTTTACTTTCTCTAAACGTACTATGTACATAGCGTATAGAGAAGGTATTGTGTTGCACCCAGAAATTCGATACCATGATTTCATCGAAAATATATCTTTTGAGACCCCCTGAATCCCAAAAGAGCCTTTTTAGAAAAAGGTCCGTATGTGTACCGGTGGACTGCATAGCTCAAAAACTAAAAGAACGTTAAATACCAAACTTCCAAGGATACGACATGGGCAGTTACCCAAACCACTCTTTACATGGAAAAAAATGTAAAATTGTTGTTTTTCTCAAAATTTTCTCAAAAAGTTGTTAACAACAAAATAAATGTGTATTTAGAATTTTCTGGGAATAGCCTCAGAAGAGCACTTTATTCTGGTTGATTTTTGCAGAATGGTTCTTAAAAATATTCATCTCTGTCTGCATTGATTTTAGTAGAGAAATGTTACCATTCATTTTGGATATATGCGTTGAGGTTAAAACGATAAAAAAAGTACAGCTAAATTGGCTAATAAAGTGTATTTCTATATTGGTTGGTTGCGAGCAACATATTTG
This sequence comes from Hymenopus coronatus, assembly GCA_030762935.1. NCBI lineage: Eukaryota > Metazoa > Arthropoda > Insecta > Mantodea > Hymenopodidae > Hymenopus > Hymenopus coronatus. The sequence continues at coordinate 62,955,910 of CM060895.1, read as the reverse complement.
AAGGGAAAGTGACCCAGCTTAAACTAAGAAGCATGAGTTATATTGATTGATGGAAAGAATACAGTGAACTGGTTCAGTGGGTTATAATATCTACTATCAGTTTTTTTCCAATCAAGGCCTATAAATATTAAGGAAAGCTATACAAATGAAATAATTAAATCAAAGATACGCACTCAAAACGCTTAGATTTCAACCAAAGGTGAGATTTGTCAAGCTTATGATATTCAACAAGTGAATAGGAGCATATACTAGGCCAAAGCGACAGACAAATCTTTTAACAGCTGATCTCTATGTGATGCTTGGAAATTCCGTTCTCCTTACATAACCAGATGAAAAAAATAAGGTTAACGATTCTTAATTTGAGAAAATTTTAATATTGATTAATTAAAACAATAAGAAGAAATATCTCGGAAACTTTTAACACCTTAAAACTACTCGCTTGTGTTGTAAGAATTTGTCTTTGTTACAGTGTAACAGTTATACTAAAGTCATCTCGAAAGATGACCTCCGAGAATATTTCCAGAATATTAAAAAGGTAAACTTAATTTGTCATGAAAGTATCTATATTATTTTAATCAAAATCGTGAGAGCCATTTTTAGAAAATAAAATGTGTCGAAAACCTTTCAATGCAAAGGGTAGTTTAGAATGGGAGCGATTTTTTGTAATCATAGCGTCGCATCCTTGGACGTTACTGAACATAAACACCGAGTTTGGTATTTAACCTACATTTTATTTTGGAGTTATCCTGTCCAAAATATACTTACTAACAGAGGCACACATTGGCGCGCGGATAGGGACAGAGATGTTTCTGGTTTTTTGGATTCCGGAAGACTCGAAACATATATTTCTAGTTATTAAAAAAAATGCGGTGTTATTTATGGACACTCTTTAACTGCTATGGTTCTCAGCGTCCCATTCTATACTGGGTGTTAAAGACCGCTTAATTTTGCTCAGAAGCCTCTCTATCAAGCTTGAGGTTCTTTTACGTGCCGTAAATCTACGAGACGGGACCAACGGCTTTACTTTCCTTCCGAAGAAAGTCATGCTAAGGAGTTTTACACCCGAAAAAAATCCATCTTCCTCCGCTGGGTGTATGAAGTCAGCATGGTAACCATTACACCACGGAGGGCGACCTTTCTATTTATATCTCGGTATCAAAATGTTAGATGGAATACGTAGTAGAGAACTTTAAAAGACAACACACAAATAGAAAGCAAAAAACAAACAAACAGAAACAATGTTTTTAGATTTACAAAAATGTATTATACAAAGGGGAATAAACCATTGAGTAAGAAAGAAGAACTGACATTTCAAGTAGAGTTCACAACAGAGGGAATATTCCTATTGACAGAATGTCGCTAAGCCAGTTAGCATAGAAACATTTTATTTGTTTTTATATTCTCGTTTTAACTTATATATATATCATGACCCCTTTTCAGTGATACATTTATATATTACAGTTTCCTTTAGATACATTTACAGCGTTCATTAATGTTCATTAATCTGATGTGCTGTTTTCACATAACTTTCTGTGATTATGCTGCAACAAGCTAATCTTACATGAACTTATTACCTTCTCTAGCACGTATATACCCTGTACGTAGTAGAAAAGGTATTGTATTCCATCCAAAAATTCGACTCCGAGATTTCACCGGAAATACATGTTTTAAGTTACTCTGAAACCTGCGCCCACAAAAAGGCATGTTTAGAAAAACAAAAGTCCGTGTGTGTGTGTGTGTCTGTGGACAATATAACTCAAAAATGAATATTCGATTAAATACCAAACTTTTAATTTCAACATCTTCCAAAGATGCAAAATAAAGATTTTTCGGGAAACCCCGCCCAATAACCTTTAGTAGGGACATTTTTCAAAATGTTTTATTTTTTTTAAATGTCTCTAATGATTTTAATCAAAACACCGAATGCTTAATATATTTGTATGATCACAAAATGTATATCTTGAATTTTCTAAGTTTTTATAAAGCTTCTGTGTGTAACAAGTAAAAACTAATATGTAGATCTCGTTAAAACACACAATTTATATCATATAAGTGTGCTTTTTTATGTAGAGTTACCCGTTTTCGAAATATTCCGTGCTATTGGTTTAAATTTTAAGCCACATAAATTTTTCTCAAATGGGATTTTCGTCTCTATTTTGTTTACTCCTAGCAAGCAAAGAGAACCAAATTTCAATTGTTTCGATAATGATCAACGTCTAAAAGATCTGACTATCACTTTAACTTAGTGTATTCCCTTATTCCCCTTCTACATACAAGGAAGCAAGTAATAAGACCATTTTTGCTAATGTTTATCTCTATTGGCATGATGCAGATAAAAGAATATTCTCGCGAAGAAAAGTTTGTTCACGGAATAGCTAGAGAAAGTCATGTGAATGAAACACATCACTTTTTTTTCGATCTATTTCACACTCCTGAAGATAATACTAGTGGAAATTGTTTATTACAATATTATATTCTTGTACAAAGGAAATATGAAAGTACAATAAACTAAAAGCGATAATCAACTCTTTTAAAAGTCGTTCACTATGTGATGATATTCCAGAAAAGTCTAAGTATTGTACATTTTATATCTATAACAAACAACATCAACAACAATAAAATATTTACGTAAATGTTGTTTAATATTTTCTAATTTTGGGTAGCTATAAGTTTTTGTCTATATTTTACAGTTTACCAATTACACAAAATTCGCTCAGAGGAACAGCCATTAGAGTATACTTCGTTGAAATGCAAGATATAAGTTTAGCTATCATGTAAATGGCTTTAATACATTATATTGTAATGTTATTTTTGGGAAAGTCAAAATTGTGGAATATTTTTGCATGTAAAGGATAAGTATGCATTGGGGGGGGGGGCTCTAGAACCTTTGTTGTTCAGGAGGCCTTTCATATTTTGAGTTACATTGTTCAGGTACATAGGGAACTTTTTCCAAATCTTCTTTTGAATTCTTTTGAATTTGAATTTTGACCATAAAACATATATTGTTGGTAAAATCTCGTTATCGAATTTTTGAGTGGAATGCATTTCCTTCTCTACCTATATGTGTTTTAACAAGATCTACATATTTTCTATAGTAAGTTTTTGTCTATCTCTTACAGTTTACCAGTTATGAAAAATTCAGCAGAATTCATCTGGAATGAAGGGTTATTCAGAAGCTATTTCCAGAAAATTCAACATACATATTTTATTCGCCACTTAAATGTCTATAATATACGGTATTTTAATCAAAATCCTCAGAGCTATTTTTGAGAAATCAAAATTTTCAGAGAAGTTTCCATGTAAATTTGGGGGGGGGGTCCTAGAAAATGTGTCGCATCTTTGGAAAATACTAAACTTAAATACCACATTTGGTATAATCTCAACATCGAATTTTTTGTGAAATTAAATACCTTGTCTGAACACTATATACATAGCACATGTAGAGAAAGTAAACAGAATCATTTTTCAATAATGTAATATAATTTTTATTTTCTGTACACATACCTACATATACATAGTGTACAGGGAAGTTATTGTTCTACACAAAAATTCGATACCGTGACTTCACCAAAAATAACATTTTAGAGTGCCAGTGTATCAAAAAAAAAAAAAAAAAAAAAGTTTTGTAAAAAGAAGCTTGCGTTTGTGTGTGTGTGAGTGTATAGTGAACACGATAACGCAAAAGCTAAAAGTCGGTAAAATATAAAATTTTGTATTTAAGTTAAATATCTTCCAAAGATGATTTTGAAGAGAATCCTCCCATCCCCAATTACTTTTACACGGAAAAAGTTTCGAAAATTTTGATTTTCTCAAAAATGGGTCTTAACGATTTTGATTAAAATACTATTTATTAAAGATATTTAACTTCAAATAAAATTAATATATCTTGAAGTTTCTGGGAATAAGCTCTGAAGACCTCTTTATCCTGGTTGAATTTTTCTGGACTTGGCATAACTAGTAGCCTGTAAGAGATAAATTAACAGTTGCAACACAATAAATATGGATCTCATTAAAAAACACAATTTAGTTCGTGGAATTTTTGTATTGGAGTTGACCATTTTTCAGATATTCCTTGTTATCGGTTTCAGTTTTAAAATACTTGACACTCCTGACAGAACAAAGAAATGGATTTCATCCATAGAACTATCATTTTAGCCTAGCGTATTTCCTTACTTCGCTTCTACTTACAAGAAAGCATTTCTGCTAGCATTAATATCGATTGGCATTAAATAGATAGAAGCATAAACTTTAACAATGTAAACTTTTGTTTCTCTAACTATACAGGCAATATTTATTACAATTTTCGTTAGAAAATATAAATTTGCAAACATTAATTGGTGAAATTTAGAAAATAGTATTTTCTAGTGTTTTTTAACTCATCTATGTTACCTACGGCTTTTGTCATCTGGGTAAATCAATAAATTTAGATTAAATCACAATAATATGAGTATGTAAACATTAACGCTAGCTTGACAGAAGTAAATTATTGTATGCTATAAAAATAATCATTCACCTGATTTTGCCCTACCTATTGTTAGTAAGCTATTCTAGAAAATCTATTTCTTCTAATTCACTTTTATCAAAATATATATATTTATAAAGCTATGACATGGCTTTGACTGACCAGAAGAAACAAAATCAAATAAGGACTTCCCATTTGAAAAATTATAAACTATAAACAGTTTAAAATTGAGTCCCGGAACAAGGAACATAATAGTTGACTTCACAAACAATGTACTAGACATACTAAACTGTGTGCTTTTACGAGGTCTACAGTTTTGTGTAACAAGTTTTTCTCTTGTCTTCGATTTACCAGTCAGGAAAAGGCATTCAAAATGAAAAGGACTTCAAAGGACTAAAAATACAGACAATTAAAATATGTGTTTGATTTGTGGTGTATATTTTTTAAACATGTGCTATTTCATTCAACATTGCTATGACCATTTTTAGATAAAACAAACATTTTCAAAACATTTTCGTTTAAAGAGCAGTTGGAGTCGGGCATTTTCTCGAAAACTGATGATGCGTTCTTGGAAGAAAATGGTTAACTTAAATATCAAGTTTGGTATTTCATATACCTTTCGTTTTTGAGAAATGCTAATCACAGTCATAAACACACATCTTTTTCTAATATTCCTTTTTTTAATTACGGAGTTTAAAATTTTCTCTCAAGTCAAAAGTTACCATTCGTTTTATTTTCGCTTTTTTTTTTTTCATATTCGGTCACTGTCATGCAATTAGAATAGAATTTCAAGACCTTCACATAACGACCAACTCTATAAGGTTTGACTATGGCGATAGCCTAGTGTATTCCTTTATTCCTATTGAACCGTAGTACAACAATTTCGACTAATGTTTATCTTGATTTAACGGAAAATAAATTGAAGATAGGTTTTGTAGGAACAGTTTGCTGCAGAATAGGTAAAGGAAGTCATAGGAATTTAACGCATATTTTTTCGGTTCGTAGCCAGCAGTTATATTCAAAACGCACCGAAATGTTATTCCTGGTTAGATTTGTTACTATGATACAGCAACTAGCCAAACATTCTTAAAGAAGAAAAGCTTAGAGAATTGCAATGATTAAAGTGAGTGACCAAAGGTATGAAATGCCATTAAGGTTCCAGCAAATTATCTTATATTAGAGGTGCTCCTTTGTAGTGTGGGGATAGTGCCTCTGCCTCCTATTCGAGTTAAGGTTTTATCGGAGCTTTCCCTTAGCCAAGTTCCAAGGACCAAGAGATCGTTTGAGGGTCATTCCACCAATTTCGTACATTTTCCGATAGGTTAACAAGTTATAGGCCATTAAACTACGCATATAAAAGATATATCTATTAAATCACTACTTCTACTGTTAGTCAAGCTATTAATAATTTATCAGATGGTATATTAAATGTAGATAATCAGAGTTTGTTTAAATTTGTTTAAATATTATTTATATAAAAATGTTTTGCACTCGTAATACATATTTATAATAGGAAAGGTAGTATCAGATTGAAAATTTCAATGACTTAGCCGGCATTTGAACCACGGACTTTCTGATCTCCGCCCAATTGTTCTAACCACTGAGCTACCATGGCAGCAGGCCGACACAATTCAAATTCCCCCTTGCCCGCCTGGGTAGTGTGGTGGTAGCAGCGTGTCTGCCTCACATTCAAAAGGTCCTGAGTTTGAATCTCACTTAGGGTGAGGAGCCCGGATAAGGTTTTTTTCGGGGTTTTCCCTTATCCTGAGAAGAAAAATGTCGAGTAACTTTAAGCTCTATGGACCCCGGTATTATTTGAACATCATTTCACCAATTTCATTCATTTTTCTTCCAATGTGACCAACTAGGTTAAACGACGTTAAACTAAAAAAAAAAAAGTCCCAACTGACTCAAGATTTTCCTGTTAAATCATAAGGAAGTCTCAAATTATTTTCAATTGACCTAACTCAATGGCGACTTACATCATCATAAGTAATTTAAGACCCGGTTAGGGGTCAAAAGTGTGGATGAAATTTGAGAAACATAATTGCATACTTTTGATTAGTTTGCAATGTTTTTCTGTTCAACAGCTAATATTGTGATAAAATATTTCGTTCAAAATTTACATTAATAAAGTACCTTTCTTTGAACAAAATGAAAATATCCAGTTTATGCGGCGTGCAAGAAGAATAAAACCTTGGTAACTTAACGGCGAGCAACAACAGCCTACTTTGTAGGCTGGCAGTGGGACAGATATTTCTATATATGTTGTTACAAGTTATCGATGTAATATTTCTTGCTACAGCAGATGTTACTTGTTGCATCTGCATAAAGATGGTGCATCTATAAACAGGAAGCTATTGGATCCAAACGTGCAATTTCGTAACGGAAAGCAGATCATAAATCATTTCGTAATATCAACAGGAAGTATTTGCTAATCTTCCAATTTACACATTAACAACAAACCTTCCTGCAGCGGACAATAATTATCTCTTCCGTTGTGCTTTCTTAGTCCATCCAAACAGACACAATAAATTGATCGCCATACTCGTCTGTGTTGTTGCTTTGTTATGAAAGGTTGATTAGTTCCATTTCTTAAAATCCTGAACTGGTAATTTTGCATGTTTTCTTGTCAATAATTATTTAATCCCTTGAGAATTAAATAAAGTTGATTTACGTAAAGTATAAACTAAAACCTGGATGGTTATTATTGCTATCATTATTATTATCATTATAATTATTATAATTATAATGGAAATTTTCATGATCATCATTATTAAGAATATCTTATTTATTTTTTCCCACCTCAGTAATTATTTCACAAACCAATATACTGTTTTCATTTTGCTAAAACAGGCCACTTTAAGATGCATTAATTAATATCAAATTATGAATATCAATTATTTCTTTATTGTAAAGATTTTGTAAGAATTTGTCGATGATGTGGTCAATTTTTACAATTTGATAGCACTATCAAATCTCTTCTGAATTTCAAGATATAGTTGACCTTGTATTACTCTTACTGTTAAAGGTTGACTGCAAATGTCCAAGTCCTTTTTACTTTTGTCAGTTTTACTTATATTATGCGAAACGTTATTCCAGAGAATAAATGCAATTATTTTTGATATCGCATAAAACAATGCACTGTTTTCTTCTGAGGAAAACTTTCCGTTATTTCCATTTTGTTTTTATATTTATGTTGTATATCTCTACATCGACTTTACCAACACAAATGCATTCTCCTTCAAGATAAATATTTAGGCAGAGGATTTGCGTATTCATCATGTTTAATATTTTTCAAATAAAATGTCCTTAAATAAAAAGTCAAACACCCAAATATGTCTACTTTTAATTCACGCGAAATATAAGTTTTGAGAAAAAAAAAAAACAAAAAAACATTTGGGTCCGAGTGTGAGTGAGTGGGGTGTGAGGGAGAGACGGAATATATATCTGTGTATGTGTGCGTCACTATGTGTGTCCAGCATAAGTCAAAAATAAAAGTCCGTTATACACTGAACATGACATTTAAATTCAATATCCTCCCAAGATGTGCCACAAAGATTTTAAGGAAAATACACCCACCCATACTTCGAGATTTTTCCATTTTTTTAAAACATTTCTGTAACGATTTTATTCAAATATTTAAAAGAAAAAAAATTGCATATTTTGAATTTGTTGGAAATTGTCTCTGAAGCCCTCTTCATAAATTTTGCATAATTGGTGAATTGTAAGCGGTATGCAAAAATTACTACACAAAACATAACATTTATATAATAAACATTTATTTGCAGGACTAGCCGTTTCCAAATATTGCTTGTTATTGATTTCAATTTTAAAACGTTTAGACTTTTCTCAAACGGGAAATTTTAGTTCGTTTTTCTTTCAGTTTACTCCTCATGCAAAGAGATCCGAAATTCAATCACATAGCAGCCAGCATTTAAAACATTCGACTGTCGCTATAGCCTAGTGTATTCCTTATTCCCGTTCTGCTTATAGAAAAGTGTGAAACAAAACATTCTCTAGTAATGTTTGTCTTAATTACCATAAAGTAGACACACATTTTCGTAAGAATTGATTTTTAGACAGTAGGTAGCGAAAGTAATGCGAATGAAACACATCAAACTTGTTTTTTTTACCATTACCAGTTCATGATTTATGTATTAGATATTCTTTTGTTGGCTTCATATTAGTCAGTAAAAATGCATGCAAAGAACATTATTACTAATATTATATCTTGAATACAAAACTCAACTGTTTATAAGTCATTTTTCACCACTGAACATAATAAAGAAAATAAGGGCTAGAAAGTTCAGTATTTAACTTGTACTCAACAGATATAATTACAAATATTAGTTATGATGTAATGGCTTGAAGTTATGGTTTTTGATTCGAGTGTGAATATTGTTAATCGAGACGCACTCGAGTTTCACAACCACACGTATCATACAATGCTTTTTCTATCATAATTTTCTGCTATTAAAAGAAAAGCAACGAAATATGAAATAAAATTGAGGTTAGGTTTGAGTCAATTCACCAAGGGATATAGCTCGTTATTAATTTCGCAGGCTGTGACAAACCAATATTATTATTGTTCTATGAAGTATTTTGAGAAAAGGGCAGATTTTGAGAATTATGATATCCTTAGAGCTGCGAAAGAAGCAGAAACAAATTAACTACCTGATAAATCCCGCTGAGGCACAATATGAGAAATTTATGAAATGGTGTTGGATGTGTATACACACTAATAACCAAAATCGTTACAGCCACTTTTGAGAAAAACTAAATTTTCGTTAAATATTCCAATTAAAGTGCAGTTTTGGCAGGAGGGGTTCTGAAAATGTTGGCCTCGCAACCTTGGAAGATACTGTACTTAAATACCAAATGTGTTATGTAATCGCAGGTACTTAAGAGTTTTGCTGTGAAATCTCTGTATCACATTTTTGGGGAAATACAACACCTTCCCTGGTTACTATGTACACTGTACATACGTGCTAGAGAAAGTAAAAAGTGAATGATGATTTCTATGTCTATGTCCTATGTTTATGTGTGGGAAATTTAAAAACCATAATAAGGGATATCTCGGAAATTGTATCCTTAAAATGTGTTTAGGACATACATTATATTTATTACGAGATCTACACTTTTTGTGTAGTAAGCTTATGGTTTACTAGCTATGCAAAACTCGTCCACAGTGAAGATGGTTTCAAAGGCTATTCCCAGGAAATCCAACATATACATTTTATTTGTAATGAGAATATCATAAGCATATGGTATTTAATAAAAAGCAATAGAGCCACCTTTGAGAAAATTCAAATTTCCAATTTTTTTTTCTGTGTTGCCTGGGAAGGGAAGATTTTCTTGAAAATGTGTGTATCGCATCCTTGAAGTATGTTTAAATTAAAATTAAGATTTATATTTAAAGGTACTTTTGTTTATAGTTGTGCTATTCACTGAAACACCGACACATAATCACCCTTTCGTAAAAATTATATTTTTATCCAGGGAGCTCAAAACATATATTTCTGGTGAAATCTCGAGATAGGATTTCTGGTTGGAATGCAATACCCTTTTTACCTACTATGTGTAAAGTTCGTTGCAGATAAAGTAAACAGTTATAGTATTGCTTAAAAGCAGAAGCTCTTGTATTCTTCCAAACTTCATAAGCTAATAATTATAAAACTATACTAGATTTATAACGCGAATTTGCTGTAAAACAATATTTAAAATTTTGAAGTAGTGTCCTCTTGAACTTCACTGTTCCCGTTATAATCACCGAATTTTTCCAATGAAAATAAACCCAAAAGCTATTAACCTTTCCATTTAGAATAATATGTACTATATATAAACATAAACATTGGAGACAAAATTTATATGCTAAATATAATATTATTGCAGTATGATTACCCTAAAGTTGTGATATTGATCATAACTTTGTTTAAATTCCAGTGACATTTTCCTAATTCACTACGTGTCGCGAAAATCAAACCTAAATATTCCACTATTATCATATGTAATGTATGAAATCTGTTCCATAAGGCTCCTGAAATATTATTTTAAAACAAATGTAATTAATGCATATTACTATTAGAATTATCTGTGTGCCACGTACACTGTCAGTATTCCAGCTTTGTTTGCATGTTAATTGATATTTTAAACTCATATATGAATTTCAGTTTTAGAGTACTTAAATCCTAATTTTAATAGAATTCTATTCAAGTTTACAACAGGCCAATAATAATAGTAAACGATCCAAGAGTAATAGTAATTTACGTTACAAATATCGTAATGTATCATATTACAATATGAAGTTTAAAAATTAATAAGCAATTCAATTGAGTAGTATAAATGTAATTATGATAGGTGTATTATACGACGTTTTTTTTTTTAGTTATTTTAATAAGAATTTTTATATATTTTGGTATATGTTTTAGTACTTTTTTCAGATGTAGTATTAGTAATCATGAAACCATTCACTACATTGATACATAGTTGATTCTTGTGTGTAATGGGTTATGTATCATTTAATAGACGATTTATTGGTTAGGTTTTTGTTTAAAACAGAAGAGCATTAATATTAGGTGAAATACTTTGGAAAATATTGCAAACGTAGCTAATTCTGCTACAGATAGTGTAATATCTAAGAAATTCCAACTTCGGTATGTAAGGGATTTTAAGAAATTTGTTGAATGTTGTTGTTCGAAGAAAAATATTCAGAGTACAACGGAAAATGTAATGCTGTTATACTTTAGCTAGAAGGTTGGGAGTGAAAAGTGCAGCTCACTATGGACCCTTATTCCTTGATAAGGAATGTGCTATTCTTGAACAAGAAGGTGTATATAAGTAAATATGCTCAGTTGTATGCATCTTTGAAGCTAAAATTTGAGGACTACCGGGAAATGTTTTTTAAAAGTGTGTTTTCTAGCGGAGACTACTGATAATAGTCGATTGGTGATGCAAGTAGTATTGATCATTGCTATATTTGGAGTTTGTCGTGAAGATCTGAAAAGCTTAAGTCTAGCCGACATTGAACATACGAGCAATTTAGTGACAGAAACATTCTAAAACGAAGCCCAACATTGAGAGACAATTTATCATGATGGGAAATATCTGAGTGTAGATGACTTGGAGAATTTTGTGATATATTTGAGCCCTCAGCCATCCGCCAAAGAGCGTGATCATTTATTTGTGTTATACAAGAATGAAAATGTGGGCATAAAGCTTCGGCAGAATACCAAAAATGATTGCAACACACCTTGGTTTCGAGAAACTTGAAAGTTGTATCGGGCATTGTTTTCGAAAGAAAACAAAGAAAAGGCTAGCAGATGCTAGTGCTGATATCCAGACTCTAAAAAGCTGTGGGGAATGGAAATCGCTTTTCATAGCAGAGGGATATGTGGAAGTATCTGTCAGAAAGAAAAGAGAAATTGCCACTAAAATATTGGGGGAGGTACTTGGAGTGCTATTTTGATTTTAAGCTCCTGTGTTACACCAACAAATGATAGAATTAATATATCAGATTGCGAAGATATTGTTTTCAAGGTTGATAACAAATACAATTGGTCTAGCTTGTTTATTACATATGTATTATTCACAGCATGCAAGCAGTTTCGAGTTCCATTACGAAAATCGTTGCGTAATATAAACTTTATTAATAACTAGTTCCATAATGTGGTACGGTTACGAAACTGGTTAGATTATAGGTTTACGTTTTTATTGTTGTTTCTTGTGTTGTAAATCTATGTTACATAACATAAGTTGATAAATGTCTACTAAGTAGTCTTAAACACTGTTTTTATTGTTTTAATTGTGAAAATCTTGACTTTTTGTAATTTTACAAGCATTATATTATTTTCTAGAAAATATGCAGGTAGCATTTTGAAGAAACGGTGCTCATGATTTAAACTCGAAACAATTTTCGACGATTTTTCAATATTTGCAGCTTCATCTTAATACTCTTTATGCAAAGACTAGATTTTTTACTACTTGTATTACTACCAAACCTGAATTTAAACGTGTCAATTTGTATTAGGAATAATTAACAACACCCTTGCAATTCAATTATATACTGCTGAAACACCATTCACAGCGTTTTAAACTCTCGAAAGTCTAGAAATGCGGAAAATATTTTACATACATTTTCTTTTATTTAAATACTGACCTGACTAGTGTGGCTCATCTGATTTCGAATACTTTGGAAACACCGCCCCATATTTCTGGTTTAACCATGCTGCACTTTCAACCTGAAAAACGTAACATCCGTATTATGTTCTTTACCTCCGATGCATTATTCTTAATATTTTAATTTTATGCTAAGAAGAGGTTACAAAAACATATTAGTCATTTCGCTATCGTTCCTGTTCATTCTAAATTACTTTTGCATAACTGGTAAACCGTAGGAGATAGACAGTACCATATTCACAATTGTCAAAATATAAACAATGTAAGTTAAATAGATTTCTATTGTAGAGCTAACCATTTCCGAGATTTTGCTTGTATAGATTTAAATTTTCCAGTATTTATTATATGTTGGTAATTCTCTCAAATGGGTTGTCTTTATCTATATTTTTGATCCTGGCCAAGTGATGAGAACGGAATTACAATATCATCATATAGCGTCTTTTAAAAGTGATGATTATCGCTTTAGCGTAATGTAATTCTTGATTTCCTTTGTTCAAGGAAACAATATCATAATAAAACCATGTCTCTAATATTTATCTTGATATGCGTGAATTTGAAAAATAAAGCCGATGTGTTCCATTCATATGACTTTCTCTACATCCTGTAAAAAGGTATTGTTAAAAGGCATATTTTTCTGTCTAATTTAAGATAATCGAGATACAACATTAACAGAAATTGTCTTAATTACTTGCTTCCTTGTATATGGAGGGGAAATATACTAGGCTAAAGCGATAGTCAAATCTTTTAAAAAGCTGGTTGCCATATGGATGAAATCCGTTTCTATGCAGGGGCAGGAGTTTACAACTTTTCGTGTGACAGGAGTTTAAGTATTTTCAGTCTGAAACAATTAATGAGGAATATCTCAGAAATAGTGAATTCGACCTGAAAACGCATGAGCTATTAAATGTGAGTTTTATCGTAATTTACATTTTTTGTGTAATAAGTTTTTGTCTATCTCTTACGGTTTACCAGTTACAAAAAATGCAGCAAAATTCATTCAGAATGAAGAGGTCTTCAGAGGGTATTCTCTGAACATTAAAGATATAGATTTTATTTTCCATATAAATATATTTAGTATACTGTATTTTAATCAAAACCGTTAGAGCCATTTTTGAGAGAATAAAAATTTTCGAAATATTTTCCATGTAAAGGGTTGTATGGAATGGGGAGAAGTTTTCCTTATTACTTGGTTCCTTGTAAGTAGAAGGGGAAAAACCTGACGTGTCTCATTCATCCCTGGAAGATACTAAAGTTAAATACCAAATCTGGTGTTTTACCGACTTTTCGTTTTTGAGTTATCGTATTCACAGACACACGACACACGGACGTTTTTCCAGAATTTTGTTTTGAAACAGAGAACCCTATAACGTGTATTTCCGGTGAAATCTCGGTATAGAATTTTTGGTGGAATGCAATACCTTCTCTGTACACTATGTACATAGTATGCATAGATAAAGTAATAAGCTTTTGTGTATGCAGCATCAGACATTAAAAAATTGGTTTAGATTTTAATTTCCTCAAATATTCCTTAGACAAATAGTATGCCGATGGCTTCAAAGAGGTTTAAATCCATTAACGTTCCTTCTCTCTGTATGAATAAATTTAGCCTGTGTTGGGAAATTCGACCGCTTCAATTAAAAACGTTTTTGGATATGAGAATATAAACAAAAAATCGCAATTATAACAGTACGATCTTCCTTGAGGTGTCTTCACTATTCAAAGGTCCTGATCATCAGTCCAATCTTCCCGAATTCTGTTCATTAAATTATGGAACAGCGGTGCTTTAACTATCCTTCCAAACAAAACACATTCCATTACTGTTCATTTTGAGACTCCAGAGTAACACTGGAATGCTCTCGACTCACTCTAAGTCATGTAGATATTAAAAACTTACTGGTTACAGTGATCTTATTGTTGGCATATTAATTGATGTGCAAAATAGCAGCATTTCGTCTTATTATCTTTGAATTCGAAGGTCACAATCTTAGTATAATATAGATTGAGAATGTTTGGTGTGTTTATTTTGTAAAACTTCAAAGACAAAGAAAGATATTTAATAAAAGTTAGGTTGATGTATGCTAAAAATGTTCAAAACGGTCATAATACTTTATAAAACTAATATTAAGTACGTTATCAAACTAACGCGTCTATTATGTATGTATTCCCAGAGATATACTATACATTGTATGATTCACAATTAAAAACAACATGCGCTTCTAAAATATAGATTCTAAACTATACCTCTTTAATGTTTCTGTAAGATTAAAACTCGAATTTCGTTTATTTTGGTTACCTTATTATAAATCCTACGTATTGCCAAACCAGAAAGTACAGAAAAACTGATAATATTTTCTTGTTTTATACAATTCAAGATATATACTAGTTGCATGAAATATATGAAACTATATTATTAGAAAATCGTAGGAAAATACAAAACCAGTAGTTATTGGTACATAGTTAACAAGAAATTTCTATCAGAAACAAAATTGACATAAGAAATACAAACCTTTGGTCATGCGCCCTGTTCTATTATAAAACATTACAAAATTCTCGCTAATGAAGATGGCAGCTCAGTACAACGAGCTTAATAAGACTTGTGATTTGGATTTTATCAGTGTGTATAAAACATATACTAAGTTACGGACCTGTTTCTATAGTTTATTTCTAGTTATACTTTATTTGAGAAAGGCCTTGATGTATTTAAATTCAGATGTGTTTTGTTATGAGATATCAGATATTATGTGCTGAGGTTTTTTTATCATATATTTGTAATTAGCTTTACGTTCTTATAACTATATTTTGAATAAATGTACGTCTCAATTATTCTATTTTTTAGTTTAATACACATTTTAATTTCAATTACATTAGCAACATGATTTCTTCCTTTCATGTATGAACACTAATGTTTCATAGTTTAAATATGGTAAGCTTATATATGTTTTAATGTACCTATGTATTCAATGCAATTAGCTGTATATGTTGCCCTAGCTGGAGCGATGGTCTAAATTAATATAAATAACACTTGAACAAAAATATGGCACTAAATGCTGTTCGAGTATTACGTTTAGCAAACTGAATATTTGCTCATATACCTACATATTCCTAAAATAAACGATTGCAAAATACACCTGAGAATAGTTTACAGTCCACCCGTATTCTCACAGTTTCACAATCCTAACCTATATAATTGGAAGGGCACTGTGAAACAAAATCTGATGTTTCATTCACATGACTTTCCCTACATCTCTGTAATAAATTACTGTTAAAAAGCTTATTCTCCTATCTACTTCATGATAATCGAGATAAACAATAGCAAAATTGTCCTTATTACTTGGTTCCTTGTAAATAGCAGGTAAAAAATCTGATGTGTTCCATTCACATGATGTCCTCTATCTCCTCTTTTATTTAAAAGTTTATTTTTCTTTCTACATCATTATAAACAAGATAAACATAAGCGTAATTAATCTTATTATTAGCTTGCTTAAAAGTAGAAGAGAAGTAAGAAAATGCATAGGCTAAAGCGATAGTCTCATACTTTAATAATTATAAAACCACTGTGAAACGAAATATGTTTCATTCACAAGACTTTCTCTACATCTCTAAAAAATTGGTGTTAAAATGCTTACTCTATCTACTTCATGATAATCGACATAACCATTATCGGAAACTGTCCTTATTACTTGGTTGAAGGGCAAAATTCTGACGTATTCCATTCACATGATGTTCTCTACCGTTCGCCAAACAAACCTTTTATTCAAAAGATTAATATTTTATCTACACAGCGCTAATCAAGATAAACATAAGTAGAATTAGTCTTATTATTAGCTTCCTTGTAAGTAGAAGGGAAGCCCAAGCTAAAGCGATACTCTAGTCCTTTAAAAGCCGGTTGCTATGTGAAATTCCATTCTTTTTGATTGCCAGGAGTAAACAGACGAAACACGAGTAGAAAGATGTCTTCCGTTTCAGAAATATTTAAGTGGCTTAAAATAAATATTTCCGGAATATTTCGAAAACGGTTAACTCTACAAAAATGTGTATGTCATAAATTGTGTGTTTTAATGGGATCTAAATTTTTTGCGTAATAAGTTTTTGTCTATTTCTTACGGTTTACCAGTTATATAACAGTCATCCGGAATAAAGAGATCTTCAGAGGGTATTCCCAGAAAATTTAAGAAATGTATTTCGTTTGTCATAAAAACATCTTAAAATAAGGTTTTTACCGAAATTATTAGAGCCATTTTTGAGAAAATCATTTTCTAAAGATGTTCCTTGTAAAGGCTATTTGGGGCTGGGGTAATTTTTTTGAAAATCTTCGTGTAGCATACTTGGAAGATACTCAACCAAATTACTACATTAGATATTTAAGCAACTTTTCGCATTTTAGCTAATCTGCCCTTAGACACACACACAAAGACGCACACACGGACCTTTTTCTAAAAATGCTTTTTTGGAAAACGGGGGTCTCAAAACATATATTTCCGGTGTTACAAGTTTGGTATTTTACCGACTTTTCGGTTTTGAGTTATCGTGTTCACAGACGCACGGACACACACGGACCTTTTTCTGAAAATGCTTTTTTTTGCATACAGGGGCTCACTGTGTACATAGTACGTGTAGAGAAAGTAATTAAGGGGTAAGTATATGAATACAGAAATTATATTAATGTGAGACTTAAACATCAAATTAGGGAAAACAACGTGGAAGTAAGAAGCTAATATGGCTAAGATATTATTGGTGAATTTAACTTTATAAATAAGAACGGGCCATATAGTATTCGAATGCTAAGGAACGGATTTATGGAGGAAAGAATTGCAGGTACAGAAGTGGGACAAGATGGATAGGTTCAGTTTTTAAACAAAGTTGAGAAAAAATTGAACTGGTCTATGAAAAAGCAATTAGAGTTAACATGAGTTTCTGTTGGTTCTTACTTTAACATCAGATTAGGAGAAATGATAGTCGAAGTAAGAAACTATTGAATAAGTGAAGAACTAAAGGGAGAAAGAAAGTGAGTAAAAAAATCTGATGTGTTCCATTCACATGACTTTCTCTATTTCTCTGCAACCTATTGTTAAAAAGGTTATGTTTCTATTTACTTCATACTAATCGACAAAAATTCAGCAGAAATAGTCCTATTTGCTTCCTTGTAAGTAGAGGTCAAATAAGGGAGTATTATTGGTTAAAATGATAGTCAAAAGTTGGTTGCTATGTGACTGAACTTCCTTTGTATATATGGACTGGAATTGCTTAATTCCTGTATGAGAAAAGTATGTTTTTTATGCTGAAATAAAAAAACAAAGAGTATCTAAAAAACAATCAACTCCACGAAAAAATTGTGGTTTTTAAGGTGCTCTATATATTTTTTTTTTTTTGTGTTGCAAGTTTTTCTCCATTTCTTATGGTTTAGCAGTTATGCAAAAATTCATAAAATTCATCCAGAATAAAGTACTCTTCAGAGACTATTCCTAAAAAATTTAAGATATACATTTTAACTGTCGTGTAAATATCTATAATATACGAAATTTTAATCAAAATCGTTAGAGCCATTTTTGGGAAAATCAAAATTTTCGATAAAAGTTCCATGTAGAGGGTAGTTGGGGGTGGGGGGATTTTTCTCAAAATCTTCGTGTCGCATCCCTGGAAGATACTAAACTGAAATACCAAGTTTGGTATTTTACCGACTTTTCGTTTTTGAGTTATCGTGTTCACAGACACACGGACACACACACGGACCTTTTTCTGAAAATGCTTTTTTTGTATACAGGGGGTCCTAAAACATGTATTTCCGGTAAAATTTCCGTATCGAATTTTTTGGTGGAATACAATACTTCTCTATCCCTATATACATTATACATACGGGGCTAGAGAAAGTAAAAATCGAACAGGCCGTGAAAAAGGTATTAGAACTAACATAAGTTTGTTATTTATGAAAGTTTTGATAGCTTTCTGCTTCTTTTGTTTTAGCTTTCGCTTGTTTGTCTTCTGCTTTGCCTGACGGTGATGAAACACATGCTTCTATCTCTTTTTTCGTGCGACCTTCTTGCTTCTTGCTTTCTTCCCATATAGTAAAAGATCTCTAACTGCTCTTGTGAATCTGCTTCTCTCTACTAGATCTACGTATGAGTTCCATTTTCTTCTTCTTACTTTTATGAATCCATTATTTCACATTTTTGTCGAACTGTCTCATTTTTTACTTAACTGATTTTAAAAGTGTTTTTTCTGTTGTTATCATAAGTTGTTTGGTTTTTACTAGTTTCTGCTCTAGTTTCTGTGCCGTAGATTAATATCGGTCTAACTGCTGCTTTATGCATTTTAATTACACTTTCTGTATTGAAGTGTTCATTTTTCCAATCACGTCACGTAGACATCCTGAAATTATAGCTGATTTTTGGTTTGATTTCTTACTTCATTTGTTATTTGACGATTGCTGGTTATAACCATTCTAAGATATCTAAACTGCATCACGTGTTTGATAGCTTTACAAAATTAAAATATTTGTTGACATGAGTATGACGAGCTTGGAGCTTGGGGTGAACGCTCGTCATACTCATGTATGTATTAGCTTAACACAGATAAATAAAATAAATATTCCCAAAAATATAATGTGTTCTTTCACATGACTTTCTTTACATATTCTTGAATAAATTATTCTTACAAAAGCGCATTTTTCTGGCGACTTCGCTAATAAATATAAAGCATGATATGATTCGTTTGTCATAAAAATATTTTAAAATATTTTGGGAGATACCTACCCAACTTAAATACAAAGTTTGGTATTTAAGCAACTTTTCGTGTTTGAGATAAACTGACACACACCCACGGACCTTTTTTTCTAAAAATGCTTTTTTTGGGATCAGAGGGTCTCAAAACATATATTTCCGATGAAACTTTGGTAACAAATTCTTGGTTGCAATAAAATTCCTTCTCGAGACACTATCGCATGTACATAGTACGTGTAGAGAAAGTAATTAAGGGAGAAGTATGTGAATAGAGAAATTATATAATGCGAGAGCTTAACATCAGATTAGGATGTATCACTTCTAAGTTTCGTTCTGTTTGCATGGCCAGGATAAAACAAAAGATAGACGAGTAATGATTCTCATTGTGAGAAGTACAAGCAGTGATGGTGAGTGATGCTATACCTACATGGACGAAAAATCCGTACCCACATGAGCGTGCTCGAACCCACGCGCATTTGTGGTGGGAACCGGAGTAGTAGTTCCAACATACTAAACAGTAGCATAGGACAGAGGTTAAGGATAATTTTCTTACTTTCTCTATACGCACAATGACATAGTGTATAGTGAAGGTATTGTAATGTACCCAAATATTTAACAGGAAATATATGTTTTGAGACCTGCTGATTCAAATAAATAAATAAATAAATAAATAAATAAATAAATAAATAAATAAATGCCCTGTGTGTGGACCACATAGCTCTAAAACAAAAACTCGGTTAGATACCAAACTTGGTATTTATGTTATCTTCCAAGGATGCGACATGGGAATTTTCAAGGTAATGCCCCCCTACCAACCGCCCTTTACATATAACATTTTTCGAAAATGTTGATGTTCTCAAAAATGATTCTAACCATTTTGATTAAAATACTTCATGTTTAAGAAATTTTAAGACAAATCAAATGTATATCTTGAATGTCTTGGGGATAACCATAAAACCATAAGAGATAGACCAAAACTTACTACGCAAAATTGTAGATCTCATTAAAACACACAATTATTGTTATACTTTTTTTTGTAGAATTAACCATTTCCAAGATATTCCGGATTATTGGTATCAATGTTAGGGCACTTAAACGTTTCTCGAATGGGAAGACATCTTTCTTATCAAGTCTCGTTTGTTTACTCCAGGCAAGGAAAGAGAATGGAATACAATTGTTTCACATAGCGACCGGTTTTTAAAGGACTTAGTATTGCTTTAGCCTGTGCATTCTCTTATTTCCCTTCTACTTACAAGGAAACAAGTAATAGACTAATTCTGCTTATGCTTGTCTTGATTAGCATGACGTAGCTAAAAATTAACCTTTTGAATACCAGGTTTGTTTGCGGAACAAGTAGACAAAGTCATATGAATGGAACATATCAGACTTTTTTCTCAACTGCTCTCCTTCAGACTTTGGTATTTATATAAATATTAATGTTACACTATGTTTGTTGACCTAATCATTCACTAAACAATACAGAACCATAACAATTACAAAATCTGTAATTTAGCTAAAAGAAAGTCTCGTTCTTCAACTGTCCTACCTAATTACAGCTTCCATTTGTTTCTTACATTCCATAAAACGTTTAATACTTCTTAGTTCCGACTGATCTCTATGTGTCAACTTTTTATTTCTGTTTAAACATTTCTTACAAATTAGTTTCCTTCAATATACTGTACTTCAACGTTCTAATTATAAATAGATCTCATCTTCCCTACCATTACATAAGACATTTTACCAATAATAACACTGGCCGTGAAAGCCTATGGACATTATTCCTTTTATTATTCCATTTCTATATTTCAAAAAGAAATCATGAAATCCCTTTTCTTTAATTATTTTTTACAAACTTAAGATATAACTCTTCCAGTTTCAGACTTTTTGGTCCCTCATTTGTGTATATACTTTTTACTCAAGAACATCTTCTAGTCTTCTCTTATTATTTTACAAATCCCCTTCATATAGTTGCATCCTGAGGTCCACATATTCCTTAACCGATTAATCATTAACAGTTCTTTGATCTTTCCTCCCAAAAATTCCATACTCATATTAAGTTTTCCTGAATTAAAAAAAATGTTTAGAAAAATGATTTTAAAGTAGCTTTATCATATTTGTTAGAAATTAACAAACTCGCAAATAATAGTGACATTCAATCTTAAAATAAATTTGTAAAGAATTGATATTAAAATAGAAATTGAAGATGTATAATTCTAATTTTAAAAATATTCTTAAAACGGTTTTTAGCAAACTCTAAAACCCAAATTAATTAATTTTTCCCTAATCATTTAAACTTTCTGTTGGTAACTAAGTTCAGTAAAATCAGAAGACATTTTGGCATAAAAATTATACGCAACTCCCTGTCTTCCAGAACTCAATCTTAAAATATAGTATGCATTCCAATTCACACTGTTGAGCCTAAATTCATTAAAAATCTGTAATTTTATAACAAAATATTAAGAATAACATCTGATAATGGCATTTAATGAGAGGATATTTCAATTTATATACATGAAAACTCCCCCATTTTTGTTTTAACATTTTTGGAAATATCTATATAAATAGCGCCTTTTGTCCTTTTGTAAAAAACACTTCTTTTAAGAGGAGTTAAAGTTATACAATTCAGTGGTTCCGAGATTATTAAACATGCGGACATACGCATACACAATAACTTCTCCTTTATAATATCAATATCTCATAACACGCATAACAAGCATTCTAACAGTCCTACCAATCTCCTCAATCCCTCTTACATTTTCCTAAATTCTGTTTACAAATTGTAAACATTGAAATTCAATATCATTTTCTAAATAAATATTCTCATTACTCAATTATTTTATACTATATTTTAATGACAGTTAATTGAGAATTCATTCTGTTTATAAAATTGATCTAGATCCCTAATAATATACCGAACATCATATTCATCTTAAACAATTAACACCTGTTCATCAGCATATAAGAGCTTTACGTAAACCTTTTTCAATTACATTCTACGTAGTTTTAATTAGGGCTCTCTCTCTCTCTCTCTCTCTCTCTCTCTCTCTCTCTCTCTCTCTCTCTCTGAATGAACGATTCGTATATTACATAGCTTCGTGTTTTCCATAAGGTTATTGAAATCCCATAATGTTCCTTAAAGCTTCAGATGTCTTAGAAACACTTAGTAGAGAGAAGGTAGCAATTTCCGTGCTAAATGTCAATGAAATATACATTAAGGTTTCTTGAAAACTATACATACTATCATAGTTAAAATGTTAGGAGTTATAAAACAATTTCTTTTAATTTCGAAACCATAGTCAAAGCATAACTCAGGTTAATTTTTATAGTGTTAAACACCCGGTGTTACTACCATGGCACCGCAGGCGACTGCTTAGGTTAATAATTGCTAACTTTTTGATATTTCAATAAACAGAAAATTTGTAAAAATGTTCACATATATTCTTTTTAGGTACACTTTTCTAAAAAATAAAAGTATAACAGAGCTGTGATTGTGCATGTGCAACATTTATTACTCTAAACAGCCGGTGAAAGTTTGTATGCTGCCTGTATATGAAATAGCTAAAAAAAGTTATGAATGTCTAAAAAAAAAAAAAAAGAATTAAAAATAAAATGTATATCATTATTTATATGTATATATATATATTAAAATGTCTATTTTTGAAATGCCTTAATCTTTTCACCAGCTAAGTCAAATAACATGTTTTTAAAATAATTGCAAAGTCTGAAGTGTTTCACTTTAATTATTTAACACAAAAATATCAACAAGTTAACAATTATCAACCTAGGTTATGGTTGAGTATGGTTTCTGAATTATAAAAGGTTTTTTTATAAGTGGTAAAACTTTAATTTTCATACCTTGTGTAGTAATCAAGAAATCATTATATATATTTTATTGAGGATCAGCATGGAAACTACTACTCTGTCTCTACCAAGTGTTCTTAAATTCTGGAGAATTTGTATTGGAATGGCGCAAAATAATTTTGGCAGCCCTGCAGCTACAATAGCATGCTTTTAGTTGCACATAACCTCAATGTCAAGAGAAGAGTTGCTTCTGACGGAAGACTGATACGTTATCAATACCACAACAATGAATAAGACAAACTATAAGATAAAAGTATAAATTTAAAATAAAAGTATATTTAGCAGCCAGTTTTAAGTTCATTTTCATCAATAATTTCAGGCATCAAAATATCTCGTGGAATTCTCGGTCATCTTATACATAAAAATTTGATGGGTTCCATTCACATGAAGTTCTCTACATCACTGTGACAAATTATTTGTAAAAAGCATATTCTTCTATCCACTTTATGATAATCGAGATAATCATTAGCAGAAATTGTCTTAATTGCTTGCTTCCTTGTAAGTAAAAAGGGAAATAATGGATTACGGGCTAAAACGAGAGCTAAGTATTTTAAAAGCTGGTTGCCGTGTGGTTAAAATCCGTTTTCTATGCAGGGTCAAAGGTTTAGAACTTTCTGTGTGAGAAGAAGTGTTTTAAATCTGAAACAAATAACAAGGAATATCTCAGAAATGGCCAATTCCACGAAAAAACGTATATGACAAAGAGTGTGTGTTTTAACGTAATCTATATTTTTGGTGTAGTAAATTTTTGTAGTGAGTTTTACGTATTACAGTTGTGCAAAATTAAGCAAAATTCATTCAGGGTAAAGAGGTCTTTAGAGGCCATTCACAGAAATTTCAAGATATACTTTTTTTTGCCATATAAATATTTTTAATATGTGGCATTCTAATCAAAATCGGTAGCTATTTTGAGAAAATCAAAAGTTTAGAAATTTTTCCCATGTAAAAATTAGTTTGGGGTAGGGAGACTTTTCTAAGAATCTTCGTGTCGCACCCCTGGAAGATATTAAACTTAAATACCAAGTTTTGTATCTTACCGACTTTTTTGAGTTATGGTGTTCACAGACACACGAACATTTTTCTAGAAGTACAGGGACCCTAAAACGTGTATTTCCTGTGAAATCTTGGTATCGAATTTTTGGATGAAATGGGATACCGTCTCTATACACTATGTACATAGTACGTGTAGAGAAAATAAAAATTGCTCGATTTCTGAACTTTCTAGATTAGGCGCCCCGACTGGCTTGATTTTGTGCGAAGCAAACAAACTTGCTTTGTACGTTACAGGGATTGTGTCTCTTCCTTGTACAGTCCGTCCTTGTCAGTTTATAATGTCGGGAACAGAAAGCAATCCAACACACAATCCATCCACTGCTAGGTTTGTGCCTGCCATTTATAAAAATGTGATGTGTTTTATTCACATTTCTTTCTCTAGCTTTCCGAAACAAATGTTTCTAACAAAAGATAATTCTTTTATCTACATCATGCTAAATAAACGTTAGTAGAATTGGTCTTATTAGTTGCACTAGGGTAAAGTGATAACATCAAATATTTTAAAAGCCGGTCGCTGTAAGAAACATTTTAAATTCTATTATCCTTGCTTGCTAGGAGTAAACAAAGGAGAGCCGAACACAAAGGTATTTGCACGTTTGAGAGGAGTTTAAGCAGCTTAAAACTGAAACCAATAACACGGAATATTTCGGTAACGTTAACTCTATAGCAAAAATGTATATGGTATAAATTGTATATTTCAGCGAAATTTACATTTTTTACGCAGTAGGTTTTTGTGTATCTCTTACGGCTTACCAGTTATACAAAAGTCATCCCGAATAAAGAGGTCGTTAGACGATATTTTCAGAAAATTCAAAACATACATTTTACTTGTCATAAAAATATATTAAGCCTTTGGTATTTTAATCAAAATCGTTACAGCTCATTTTTGAGAAAATGGAAGGTTTTCGAAAAATTGTCCTTGTAAAAAGTAGTTGAGGTGGAGGATTTTCCTGAAAATCTTCGTGTCCCATACTTGCAAGATACTGAACTTAAATACCAAGTTTAGTATATAGCCAAAATTTCATTTTTGAGCTATAGTAACCTAGATATACTCACGGATCTTTTTCTAAAAATGTGTTTTTTATTTAGAGAACCCTAAAACGTATATTTCAGGTGAAATCTTAGTATCCAATTTTTGGGTGAAATACAATATTTCCTCTATCCACTATGTTCATTTTACTTTCTCTGGCACGTACGTACAAAGTGGTGGAATAAGTATTTAGTTTGCGGCATAGTTCTGCACCTGGAAAATTAAATGTACAGGGGCATTACACAGTCATTCAAATGAGTGCTATAGTTAGCCAGGAAATGCTTCTTTCGAATTGTGTTAGATAAAAATTAATTACCAAGATATCAGTTCATATTCACTGCTATATATTTGAAAATTTTTCATTATAAATTAAATCTCTTACTCATTTATAATACAATACGATTACGTGGTATTAACCAAGTTACGGAACTTGTTTTATTATGTTAATACTATAATAATTGTCATTAATTTGATTTGTGTTGCAACTGCCAAAATATGAAAAAATCTGGTATATGAAAATATGTGTATGTTCATATCCGCAGTAGAAATAATAATCCAAGACATATAGGCAATAGAGCAATTGTTCTACCAATCATGACCCTAAAATAGGCGTATTAAAGCTATGAAAGTTGGGGTACCTATTGCCAACAAAAACTTTTCTATATTGCCACCGCACTGAAGGAATGATATATTCTTGCTTTCCGCGCAGTGGGTCACTCAGTACACAGTAGGTGAGTCGCAGAACATCGAACAAATTTCCTCTCGTTGCTTTACTCAAAGAGCAATCAGTTGTTGAAGCCTGTTTCAAATAGTTTTTAATTGTGCATATGGTTTAAATTAATTTGCATTCCTTCATCACTAATATCTTCTTCAGATAGCATGACGTCTCCTTGGGTGCTCGTCTTCATTACGGTTTAATCCAAGCCAGGCATAAGCTCGGCTTACCTCCATAACTCACCCTAAAAAGTTCCCATAAATCTAACATGCACGTGACCTCCATTATGGCTTAGTTTCACTAAGCAGTCACACAAGACACAGGAATTAAGTAAGAAATAAACTGTTTTGCAGTAAATGGGTCAATACTAAAAATATTTGCTGCAAGTTCCTGTCCTGTGGCCTGTGGTGTTAGAAAAAGTAGTAAAGAGAAGTATTGCAATGAAACAACATTTTTAGTGGTATAACTTGGACTACTTAAGATATAACCTGAAAACATAATTAGAACCTATGTTTTGAATAAAATTATTCATGTAAAATGACAATGAGACGATAGCCTTGTTCAAACGACACACACACACAAGTCTCAACTTGAGTGGAAGTAGGTTTTAAATGAAGTATAGTGTCTTTCAAAATTCACCTCAAACGTTAAAGTATATCCTATAAATATTATTATATTAAATACATATAATCTTAAATTTTAAGATTGGAAAAAAAACACACTAAGTACATCAATGTGTTAAGCAAAAATTGAGCTTATTTTGCTACAAAACACTCCGATATGACTAATATTCTCCCTTTTATGATAAACTGTTATTTCTTTCTTTGTTTCTGCATCCCTGAATGCAATACTTGCAAACAATGTCTTGGAATATTGACAATTACGAGTGCAAAGTGGATTCAATGCGCCTGTGAAACGGTTCCTTAGGTATCCCTGCAAATAAAAATCCGGCGTATTGAGATCTGGAGGGAATATTCCTGAAAATGACCTACTGTTGACATGATCACTGCATTTATCATAACCTCGACTCAAGGATAAATTTGCGAAACTGTAAAAATTCCAATTTGCAGTATACGTAAACACACGTTGTTTCATATTAAAATAGGGACATATTGTGATTTAATAGGAAATACATAAAGTAAATAATTTTTTTCAATATTTATGGTGTATCTTTTACTGAAATTAATTAATATGACTTGCAGAAAATGCAAAGTCGTAATTTTACATTTGATGATAACATGATGATTATTAATTAAAGTCTTGAAAGTTATCAGGTTTTTAGAGGACTACCTATTTTTGTCATTGTAACGCTTCGCCAACTGTGTCCAATAATACTTTTATGATACAATCAGAGCTTACATTTAATAAACAATTCATATTTTATTCACAAAATACTAGTTATTAAATGGGAAAAATTCGTACAGAAACAAGTAAATACCAAATCCCCCATTGCTTGCCCAACACGATGTTTTTTATTAATTTCCAAACTTTATCATCTTAATATTAGACTACACATCATAGGCCTTTTGGCCTCAGAAATCTTAACGCCATCTTTTTAAAGAACATCCAAAGTACCTGTTTTCTGTTGGATTACCTAACATTGCAGTATTTGTTATTCCTTTATTTGACATGTGTTGGACAGATCTCTCCAGTTTAGTATAAATTTTACTTTCTTTATACGCACTATGAATATAGTAGGTAGAGAAGGTATTGTATTCCACCCAAAAATTCAATCTAGAGATTTCACCAGAAATAAGTTTAAGGTCCCTTTAAAACAAAAAAGTTATTTTAGGAAAAGGCCGTGAGTGTATATGTGTGTCTACATAGCTCAAAAACGAAAAGACCTTTAAAACCCAAATTTGGTATTGGTAAAGTATCTTTCAAAGATACGATACAAAGATTTGCAAGAAAATCCCCCCATCCCAAACTTCCCTTTTCATGGACAACTTTTTGAAAATTGTTTTTCCCCAAAAATAGCTGACGATTCTGATTGAAATACCGTATATTAAAGATTTTTAAATCAAAAAATATATATTTTAAATTTTCTGGGATTAGCCTATGAGAATCTCTTAATTTTTTATGTATTTTGCATAACTAGTAAACTTAAAACATAGAAACTTACCGTAAAATATAGATTTCACCAAAACGCACAATTTTGTAGAATAGACCGTCTCCGAGATATTCCTTGTTATTGGTTTCAAATTTAATCTACTTAACCTTTCTCAAACGGTAAGTGACTTTTCGTTTCATCTCTCATTTATTTTACTGCTGGCAATGCAAAGTGCCTCGAACTTCAATTTGGTCACATAACGACCAGTTTTTAAAAGATTTGACTATCACTTTACCTAATGTATTCCTTTATTTCCCTTCTGTTTAGATGGAAGCGACTAATATGATAATTTCTACTAATGTTTAATTAGCATTAAGAAGATAAGAATATATTTTGTGAGAATAGTTTATTTGCAGAACAGGTAGAAAAAGTTATGTGAATGCAACAAATCAGATTTTGTTCCATTTAAGTTGTAATTGATTCTATGTTCTTGTCTAATAGAAGTATTTCGTTTATGATCCAGTAATAAATATCCTGCTATACAACGGAGGAGCTTCATCTCTGAAGATTAAAAATGAGAAGATTGTGCGCGACACGAAACACACGTTGAATCGACTATCAATTTGCCTCTTTGCCGTCATGTTTTAGAGCTAGGTCGTAACGGAATGTTGCATTTCCCCTTTTCAGACTGTACACTTCGCTTTATTTGTTTACGTCTGAAGTCAACACAGACACCGGACATTCAGCTGTATAATGTCTATGTGTATACAAGCTGACGACAAACTGCACATACCTCTCAGCTTTACTGGGGATTCACTTTTTCGTAATTGGTCTAATGTTAAACTTCAACATTCGCTACCACACAACAGCAAAGACAAGGCTATTACTTTGTCTATCTAGCCCCTAGGTCAAACATTGAAGAAGAAAAAGCAGAGATCTCTGTACCTTAGGCGTGAACATATATCAACTTACAAATAGCATAAGGAAAAACAAAAATCAGATGTGTTCCATCCACATGACTTTCTGTACATCTTTGTAACAATTATTATTATTAAGGTTATTCTTCTATCTACGTCATGCTAATCGAGATAAGCATTAGCAAAAACGGCCATATTGCTTAGTTCTTTGTAGCTAGAAGGGAAATAAGTGAATACACTAGGCTAACCTACAGTCAAATGTTTTAAAATGTGGTTAATATGGAATTGAAACCCGTTTCCTTGCGTGGGCAGAAGTTGAAAAGTTTCCGCATGAGAAATAAGTATTTTAAAATCGAAACTAATAACAAGGAATATCTCGAAAACGGTGAACCTCACGGAAAAAATGCATATGACATAAATTATGTATTTTAACGTGACCTATATTTTTGGTGTGGTAAGTTTTTGTATATCTCTTACATTTTACTAGTTATGCCACATTCAGCAACATTCATCCAGAATAAACAGGTCTTCAGAGCTATTCCTAGAAAATTCAAGATATACATTTTATTTGTGATGGAAATGGCTTTAATTTGTGGTATTTTAGTTTAAATTGTTAGAACCATTTTTTAAAACTAAATGTTCGAAAATGTTTACATGTAAATGAAGTGTCGCGTCCTTGGAAGATACCAGACTTAAGTACCAAGTTAGGTATTTAAGGTATATCGTGTTTGAGCTATACTGTCTACAGACACACACTGACCTTTTTCTGAAAATGCTTTTTTTGGGGGATTCAGGGGGTCCCAAAACGTGATTTGCGGTGAAATATCATCGAATTTTTGAGTGGAATACATTTCCTCTATATACTATGTAAATAGTAAGTGTAGAGAAAGTAAAAAGTGATGCAACTAACTTGTTGCCTTAAGATTGGCTTATATGCCTGCTTTCATAAAACTGAAGCTTTTCTATGTGGCAGTTGCCTTGTAAATCCTTTTCATAAATAGGAAGTTCTGCTCCCCAAGTTTCAAGTATACCGGATGAGTCATTGCAAGAAATTGCTTCAAAAGTGAAAGCGTTAGGTGTTCGCTATTTTACACTGCGTCGTTTCCTTCCGTTGAAGCGAGGGATTTTCTTACGTAAGGGTTGGCTACTGAAGAGGGTCTGAGGCGCCAGTGAGTTGGCTACAATGGATGGTTCTCAACAATGGGATTAATGTAATACGTACCATAAACCCCTCCATGTAACAGAAGTTGTTGCTGTATCTTCCTTTTCTTCGAGCGCATTGTTGTCAACGTAGTGGTGATTAAGATTTCGTTGGAAGGGGTTCATGAATGTTTTCAGGAAAGGCAAGCAAGAAGGGGGTGTGTTTCTCCGGTTTTTCGCTAAAAGAGAAGGAAGGAAGAAGGAAAAAATAAAGTAAAGGGACAAGGAAGTGAGGTCGTTGGGTTTTAAGAGGGTGGGGAAAGCGGAAGGTTAGTGTAAAAGGCGGGTTGTGTGTCTTTTGTGAAGGAAAAGGAGCTCTGGGTTAGATAAAACACGAGGGGTTGAAAGTCACGAGGGGCGGAGACAACATCTCATCCATTCACAGGAGGAGCAACCCTCCCCTTTAAAAATAACAACAATAGTGGCTGTACCTTAAGAAAAGATGTAGACACCGCCCCTGGTCTAAGGTGGTGGGAATGTGCAACTAAAAATACAAACATGTTAGAACTTACATTACACCTTCAACACGTGGAGCTGTATCTGTAAGTAAGATTCTATCATAAACGTATTAACATTTATTTATATATATATAAAATATTATTAAACACAAACAAGTTTCAGACAAGTTTTATATAATTGCAATATCTCCCAAAAGTTTGAAAAATATTCAGTCGACACATTTTTTGTTGAAATTGAATAATTGCATAAATTTCCCCCATGTTTAAATGTGCAAATTCTGTAAAAGTTATAAGTGATGTCCAATCAGGAGCTTCAATTTAAATTCTGCTAGGGACAATATCACTTGAAGCAGTGTTCCTAAGTTTCCTAATGATACATTTAACCTAACATATACTCTCCCTTTTTAATGTGAAATACTTGTATTAAAAGAGCATTTCCAAATTGTTTGGTAGAATAATAATAATTAGTAGCCCGATTATTTCTCATAACTTAGGGGTGCAATTAATCCCCCAAAATGAGACCCCTTGATATGTATATGTACACGACTTCTTTACCCACTATCGGTTATTTTTACATAGTTTCTACAGATAAAGAAAAGCTTAGATCTGCTTCATGTTAATCGAAACAACCTTTGCAAACATGGTTTTGAAGAGGTAGAGTCAGACTGATTAATCACCGAACTACCATGGCAATATGCCGCCATGACACTAAATTCTTCAACTGTTCCTCATTTTTCTCAGTAAACCACAAGAAGATCTAAAATTATTACTTTCTTTAGCACGTATGCACAATGTATATAGTAGATAGAGAAAGTGATGTTTATCATCCAAACATTCGATACCGATATTTCACCGGAAATACGTGTTTTAGGTTGCTGTGAATTAAAAAAATATTTTTAGAAGAAGATGTGTCTGTATGTGCACAGCATAACTCAAAAACTAAAAGTCGATTAAACACTAAACTTGGTATTTAAGTTCAGTATCTTCCAACAATGCGACACGAAGATTTTTAGAAAATTTCCCCAGCTACCAACTACCCTGTACATGGAATAGTTTTTCAAAAATGTGTACTTTCTCAAAAAGGCTCTGACGTTTTTGATTAAAATACTCTTATATATATACACACACAACACTGGAGTATTATTATATTTTTATGGCTAATGTACATCTTGCATTTTCTGGGAATAGCCTGAGAAGTGAGAAGACCTTTTCATTCTGGATGACTTTTGTATAAATGGTAAACAGTAAGAGATAGACAAAATCTTATTACACAAAAAATGTAGATTTCGTTAAAACTCAATTTGTGTCATATAGGTTTTATATATATATATATATATATATATATATATATATATATAGTTAACGATTTCTGAGATATTCCGTGTTATTGATTTCAGTTTCAAGCTGTTTTAACATTTCTCAAACGTTTCTCTTAATTTTCGTCCTCATATGCTTACTCCTAGCAAGCAAACTCGAGTTTAAATTGTTTCGCATAGCTTCCAGCTTTTAAAAGATTTGGCCATCACTTTAGGCTAGTGAATTCTCTTATTTCAATTTTACTTACAAAAAAGCGAGTAGCAAGACAAATTCTGCTAATGTTTATCTTGATTAGCACGATGTAGATAAAACAAAAAGTTTTATAGACGATTTCTTTGCGCAATAGCTGTAGTAGCTAATGCGATTGGAACACTTCAGATTTTTTTAGGTGCCATACCTCATTGGCTACTTACTAACTCCGAAAGTACGTAAGTCGCGGCGATTATAGTAAACCATTATGCCAGTTAATTCACAAAAATAATTTTGTTACAGGTTTTCTTATAGCTGCCATGGGATATAGGAAACTGAAATGATAATCAGATACTTAAAAGCGTGTCGTTATATGTTGATCACGAAATTCCATAATCATTCCATGGGATTGAGAGAAACAGCTGAATAACGACAGTACTTGAAACTTGATAATGGATATCTCTAAAATGGCTGATGCTACAAAACGATATTTGAAATACCTTGTATGGTTTAAAAGAGTTTACATTTTTTCTTTTGTAAGGTTTTCTCCATCTTCATATTTACAAGATGTACAAAATCACCCACAATTCTTTCCAAAACAAGAGAACTTGACAGCTATTCCGATAACACTCAAGCTATACATTTTAATACCCATATATTAAACATATGGCATTTTAATCTAAATCGTCAGATACATTTTTGAGTAAATCAAACATTTCTAAAAGTACTTCATTTAGAGGATAATTTGGGGCCGAGAAAGTAATATATTTTCAGTTTTATTAAAGATCCCTCTATTCTTTTTAATGGACAGGATGGTAGGGCTACGTTAGTTATAACATTTTAACCTTTAAAATTAGTGACTAAAAATTTCAACGAATAACAATTGAATACTTTTTGACTCCATCTGTACTTTTAAACAGAATGGCATAATATTTAATGTTGTGCAATGCTGACTGCATTGTTCACTTCATTTTTCTGCAACACGTTTTATTTAGCGATATCTGAATTATTGTACAGCTAAAATTGTTCACATCACTTACTTCATAAGACATATTTTTATTGCACAGTTTGTGTCTTTCCTAATTTGGCATTACTCATAATGCACATTTGTTTAGGCTTCATTATACATTCGGCATTAAACACTAATTAATTATTTTATAAAACTTCAATCCTGGGTTATGTTTGGTATAGCATCTGTTGTTATCTTCACAAAAAATAAGTCAGGTAATCAATCTATCGTATTCTAAAAAAGGATTACTTGTGAATAAATGACGAACTGGAAAGTAAAGCTGTTTTCTAATATCGTTCAAAATATTAATACTAAAAATTCAAAAACATGAAAAATGCACACCTTCTTGTAGGGAAAAAAAAAACCATCAGATGTGTTCTATTCATGTGATTTTCTCTACGCAACAGAGTTTTCAACACCATGTTAATCAAGATAAACCTTAGTTAGCATTAAACCTGTTTCCTTGTAAACAAAAGGAACTTAAGTGAATACAGTCTAGGCTAGGTTAAAAAAGAGAATACACTATAAAGCGAAAATCAAATATTTTAAAAGCTGCTCACTATGTGAAACAATTGAAAATTGTTTCTCTTGGCATGGCCCTGAATAAAACAATGATGTGAGACGAAAGATGAATTTCTGTTTGCAAATACTTCAATTAGTTTAAAATTGACAACAATAACAAAGTTTGTCTCGGACTCGGTTTACTATACTAAAGTCATCGCCTAACCCTCGTTATCTCGTACATTCGCTGATCAGTAAGTTCTGTTCCCTTCTGTTACACATTAAAAACCTTCAAATATGTTTTCGTATATTAAACATAACTGATTTATTATCTTTGACTCACTATGGCTATTCACTTGTTGGCAGTAGATATATACTTACTTTTAAGGCTGCTTTTATATTTACTGTATTTTTTTATTATTATAGACTGTATTTTTCTATTATGTTTAATATAGATTTTGATTTACACGAGAAAGTCATGACATATTTTCAATTTCCTTCTATTATTCTTAGTCTGAAAACTCATTCTTTGCTCTTCAGTAATTATTATTTAGTAGTACAGGGTTACTACAAAAGAAATAGACAACTTCAACTGCCTATAAAACAAAAACTATTAGAGATAGCAACCTAATTATTTTGGAGGTATGTTGAGAAACTCTCAAAGCTTCGTTTGTTACTATTGGTAACGCTGTAGTGTTTTGTTTGTTATTGCAGAAGCTGAAATGGCGGAAAATCCTGTGGAAAAGGCATATTGCGTGTTGGAATTTGCTAGAACGCAATCAGCAACTGTTGTCCAACGACATTTTAGAACACGTTACCACAAAACGCCACCGACTAGACAGTCAATCTACGACTGGTATAGAAAATTCGAGACAACGGGATGTTTGTGCAAAGGGAAGAGCTCGGGAAGACCAAGAGTTTCGGAAGAAAACGTTGAACGTGTTCATTCTGCCTACATAAGAAGCCCACAGAAATCGACATCTAGGACAAGCATGCAATTACAAATTCCACAGCAAACTGTATGGAAAATCTTGCGGAAGCGACTGCACAAGATGCCTTACAGATTACAGATGTTGCAGTTTCTGAGTGAAGAAGATAAGGTCATACGGCGTGACTTTTGCATCGACATGTTGCGATATGATGAAGACGA
The DNA here is from genome assembly GCA_030762935.1 of Hymenopus coronatus. Classification (NCBI taxonomy): domain Eukaryota; kingdom Metazoa; phylum Arthropoda; class Insecta; order Mantodea; family Hymenopodidae; genus Hymenopus; species Hymenopus coronatus. The sequence goes on along the minus strand of CM060895.1, from coordinate 62,921,104 downwards.
TGCTGGTTTTTGTGAGCGCATCATTTCATTTTTGTGGTAACGTGTTCTAAAATGTCGTTGGACAACAGTTGCTGATTGCGTTCTAGCAAATTCCAACACGCAATATGCCTTTTCCACAGAATTTTCCGCCATTTCAGCTTCTGCAACAACAAACAAAACACTAGAGCGTTACCAATAGTAACAAACGAAAGTTTGAGAGTTTCTCAACATAACTCCAAAATAATTAGGTTGCTACCTCTAATAGTTTTTGTTTTACAGGCAGTTGAAGTTGTTTATTTCTTTTGTAGTAACCCTGTACGTTGTTGATACTGGATATTGCATTTCCAAGTACAATGTAATTCAAATGAACACAGATCTATTTGTTTTCATTTTAATTTGTCGTCAAATCATCGTTTTCATATTCAAAATGATTACATATAGAACCTAAAGTTTAAGTTATTTAATAGTTTACAAATTTAATACTTTCTAATTTAATTGTAGGGAGAATATAATTTGGAATGCAAGGGTGATTTTGTAGTTGATATTTTATGAAACATAACTCTCTCAGATGTCTTATAAAATATGAAAGTTGAATCCATTCTGCAAGCAACGTATTTCTACATCTTAGCACTTAGAAACTATATGTTTTAAGACCTCCTTTGATAGACGTGCAATATTTATGTGCAAATTGACTGTTCAGTCTAAAGCTGAAAGTTATTTAGGGTCACTAGTTATACAATTCGATTCGTTTTTCCATGCTGCTCAGTCATTCGTTTTAGGCAGTTATGGGATACGTTATCTGAAAAATTAGGAAAATGCTACTTAGTTTTTTTTTCTTCTGCCTGTTTCTTTTCATCCTCCTTTAGCTTTTTAAGTGATAATAAATTTCTTCTCTCTGATGGATGTTAATGTTTACTTTCACTCGCAAAGCTTAGATATGAAGTCAATTTCGGAAACAATTGGATGATCGCGTTTACGATAACATGCATTTCTACCCTTGTGTGCACATTTTTAACAAACTCACGTAACTTTCCAAACGTTTTACACATACCACAGATCTGCTAAATAGTGACCAGAACAGAACGAATCCATTTACTGGATATATCGGATTCGTGAGGTAACCGAATACAACTTGGATATCTTGCTTTTATTTAATCATTTCTTACGCACTATGACACTCGCATATATCTGGCATGTTTATGCAATCGTTAGCCAAGACATAATAACAATGGAAATATTAGCATAAATTCAGAAAAGGGGAAAGCTTCTTATATTGCATCACATGTAAGTTGCTCATTTGATAAGACGGGCTGCGACGTTGCCACATTTGCCAGGGCCGCACCATGACTAGAGATGGCTCGGATAAGATATAATGAGATCTACACTTTGCATTGCATTGTTTGCAATTCCCATGGCCGGCCATTAGACTTACCACACATTTTGCCTATTTCCTGTTCAATTTCACAATTGCTTCTGTTTAAAGTACCAGGCTTAGTATACGGAAACATTTTAATCAATCGTTGTTAATTTTTTGTTTTTCAAAATTTCTCACGATGTTGATGAAAACGCAGTATGATTAAGGACACTTAGTAGAGACAAGGGTAGCAATTTCCATGCTGAACCTCAATGAAATATATATTAAGGTTTCTTGAACATTTGCACGCTATCATAATGAAAAAGTTTATCACCTATAAAACAACTTATTCTAATTCAGAAACCATAGTCAAATTTTAACTTAGGTTAATAATTACTAACTTGTTGATACTCGAATAAGCAACAAACGGTGCATCATTTTTTGCATGTTTTCTTCTATAGATGCATTTTTCTCCTAAACAATTAAATTGAGACACTTCAGAGTTTGCTGTGTTTAAAATCATGTTATTTGACATAGCTGGTGAAAATTTGACAGTTTAACCAAAAATAGCAATTTAAGCAGATATATAATTATGTACACATTATTTTTAATTTATTTTAGGTGTCTATATTTTTAGGATGTTCATGTACTTTCACCGCTGTTTAGAGCAATACATGTTGCATGTGCATAAAATTCACATGCCTATTGTTTCTTTTTAAAAAAAGTGTACCTAAAGCGAGAAAAAGTTTGAAAATTCTCTTGTTTAGTGAAATATCAAGTTAGTAATTAATAATCTAAGTTATTATACTTGACTTTGGTTTCTAAATTAAAAGAAGTTGTTTATAAGTGTTAAATTTGCATAATGAAATTTGTGTAGTTTTCAAGTAACATTTAATAAGTTTCTTATTCTGGTTCAACAACATGTAAATTGCTACTCTGTCTCTAACAATATATATAAAAATAATTAACAGTATAAATATATTTAATATTCTGTGAGTGACTGCGAAATATCTTCATACTGATTGAATATTGAAGAGTTTTGTATTGCTGGGAAATTGTACAGTAGTGGCACTAGTTCTGGATACTTTTTCGTTGAATTAACTTTCAGATAACAATACTGCAGTAAACTGTTATTCATAATTATTCTTATATAACAAGGTATAACTAGGAATTGTTAGAACAATGCATTATTGAAACTTTTACCACAAATTGGTACTACTTTGGCCCTAAAAGAGATAATTAGATCCAGCTTTTGAAACTATGCTATATTGTAAATATATAGAGGTAACATTTATATTGTATATAATGTGAACATTTAGGAACTCTAGTACCATGAACACCACCACGAATACCATAATCTTATATGTACAGATTTCTCCAACTTTGAGAGTAGTATTAGCTAATGTTTTATATTGGATGAAAAATATAATAAAAGATATACTTTGAAATTATAAGGGTTTGGTTGAATTCAACATTTAAAACAGCAGTCTAGCATTAATGTTAAAGCAAAAATGAATGACTTCAGAGCATTGAAGCATTCAAAGATGCCGTCTGATGATATGGTTAAAAAAAATAAAGAAATACAGGTATAGTATGAAATATTTAGAAAAAAGGTTAACATTAGATGAAAGTTTGATATAATTCTATATTTTAATGCACCTTATATTTTTCCTAAACTTTTGTTTCTGATGATTTTTTGCTAATATAGCTTATTCAAAATAAATCAATGAATTTACAGTCCATTTACAGAAAATTTAAGATATGCAATTTAATCTTCAATTAAATGTTCATTGTATATTCCATAATTGTACAAGAGCTATTTTTGATGAAATAAAAAAAGGAATGTAATGGTTTGCTGAAAAGGGCTATTAGGCATTTGAAAGATGCTGCATTGAAATGCGCAACTTTGCAGCTGACCCTGATTTTTTTTTTCTTGTTTTTTTTTTTTTTTTAAGTTAAATCCTACCTCCATGTATTGAATATTTTTCTAAACATGCAATATTTTAAAATGAACTGAGGCTTTCCTGGTGAATATGTACTTAAAATTGCTTCCTTCAAGTTAGTGAAATATATAGATTTCGACGTTTCAAAGACCTTCATCGCCTGGGAAAGTATTGAACATATATCAATAAGATTTCAATACGTTCCCGATAGTTCAGGTTCTGTGAAGACGCCGGAATGGTTTTTGAAACATCAGAGTATATGTATCCTTCATCACCTGACAGAAATCCGGAGCAGTTTCAGGTATGCACCGTTTTGGATCTCAAATGACGAATTTCTTGTAAAGTATCGATATCGAATTTTTTTCATGATATACAGGAGTTCCTCTATCATAGTTAAATGGTAGAGAAAATAAATATAATCATAATGATACTCCAAGTTTGAAGCTCGATAATAACAACAATATCAACTCTAAATGTGATATTTTCATCACATGAATGTCTTTTCTAACAATTTTCTGAGCCGGCATTTCGTTCTAAAATCCGCCATTATTGTTTTGGCAGTTTTTATATAAAATTCCAGTTTGAATAACATTATTTAGAAAATAGACATATATTAGTTTGAATTCTTGATTATATATGATTATATCTTATCAAAAATCCCAGACTGGGACCCGTTATCAGCTTTTTAAATTGCTAATTAAACTAAATTCTTAAACTCTTGATAGCTCATCCTTGTATCGGTTCAGGATTTGTTAAATCCTTTCATAGTTATAAAGCTTCAGTAAAAAGTGCAGGCTCTTGGTCTTTTACTAATTAGGCCCCATTTTTAGAACGCCCTTTAGTTTTATTTTGTTCTATAAGATGTCCTTTCCAGGTTATTGAAAGCTGTGTCAATTTTTAACTCCTTTGCCTTCTATAACTAATTAGTTTAGTGCTGAATACATTGTCCATACATGGTTTAAAGTCCTTCTCTGTTTATTCTGTGTCATTTTTGTCAGTTATATACTATTTTGTTATTTATTCTTTAATCTGTTTTATTAAGCTTATATTATACTTTAACTATTATTACGCTTAAATTCCTTTGAATATCTTTCTATTTTCTCTACATAGGAAAAGCAGATGTTGCATTCCACCCGAAAAATTGATACCAGGATTTTATTATAAATATACGTTTTAGTGTATCCAAAAAGAATTTTTAGAAAAAGGCACGTGTGTCTGTAAAGCAAACAATAATTCGAAAACAAAAATGTGGTTAACTGTAAAACTGAATAATTAACTTCAGCTTCTTCCAAAGATGGAAACGAATATTTTCAAGAAAATCCTCCACTCCAAACTACGTTTTAAATGAAAAAGTTTACGAAATTGTTGACTTTATCAAAAATGACTCTAAGGCTTTGATTTAACTACCGTATATAAGAGAAACTTATGACAAATAAAATGTATATCTTGAATTTTATGTAGATAACCTTTGAGGTGTTGTTCATCCTGAATGCCTTTTGTATAAATGACTTCAAAATAGTCGCGGTGCTCTTGGACGTGGAAAAGGCCTTCGCCACCACGTGGCATCAGGGACTCTTGTACAAACTCAAGAACGCAGAAATCCCTCCCCCCTACCTTCACCTGCTTAGTAGCTTCGGGACCGCACTTTCAGGGTGAGGGTGAACGGGAGGCATTCCACAGTCAGACCCATAGCGGCGGGAGTGCCTGAAGGCAGCGTGCTGTAGCCGTTACTCTTTGCCGCCTACATGTCCGACTTCCCCACAGAACCCAGTACAGTTACGAGCCAGTATGCCGACGATGTCCTCATAATGGCACGTAACAAGAACGCCCGATATTGCTTCCCCACGCTACAGAGACAGCTCCAGGCCATAGGCAGATGGAGTGAATAGTGGCGGATGGCCATCAGCCTGCAGAAGAGCTCAGCTCTACTGCTGGCTAAAGTCCATGGCTGGAGGCCGGAGAGGTCGCTGAGGTTGCGGCGGCGGCGGATCCCCTGGGAGTCCTCCTCGACCGCGGCCTTACTTTCACTCCACATGTCAGGGAGAAGGTCGGTATGGGACACGCTGCCCTACGGCAGTTGTTTCCCATCTTCCGCTCCGCCATGCCTACACACCTAAAACTACGGCTGTACCTCGCGGTCATCCCGCCCCTGATGCTGTACGGCTGCGAGGTCTGGGGTTCGATGGCTCGTTCCACCATCCGCAGACTGCAGACCGTGCAGAACAGGGCATTGAGGATGATATATGGCACAGACGTAGATTCCCGTCCCACATTCTCCATTCCCACTCCGGAATCCCTTACATAGCGGACGTTGTGCGAGAAAGAGCTCGCACAATATACACTAAACTTGCTCCTCACCCAAATCCTCAGGTGAACACTCTCGGTCTTTACGACCACACGCTGCATAGGAGTCGCGTAAGCTACCGCCTTCCCAAGGACGCCTTGGGATGGTAGTTTTTCGGCCGCCTCTCCCTTCTTTACAGTACTGCCCGCCAAGTTAAGCAGCATCGGGCCCGGTCTCAACTCGACGGGTGACCGTCCAGTTGTACTCCGACCAGATCTGCAACACTGGCTTCCCCCACCCCGTACCTACATCCTTTCAGTTCTCCCCGCTAGCCGGCACTGCTTTCCTTGACAGCCCGCAAGCGGCTGGCCAAGTTAAGCAGCATCGGGCCTGGTCCCTCTCTGGGTGGGTGACCATTCCGGTAGGTAAGCCAGTCCGCGCCGGCTGCACAGAGGGAAATACCCTGCCCACATTACTTCGACACAGATATAAACGCTTGCATAAGACTTCATCTTTTATATCACACGGGTAAATCTGCGAGAAAAGCGGATAGGTACCGTGGTGATTTGCCCCCGCCCGAGTATACTCGGGCGACTAGTTCCTGCTCCTGGCTCCTGGCTCCTAGAAAAAATGTTTGCACAAATACTGTAGATTCCTCTAAAATATGCACTTTATGTCATTTTTATTTTTGTGGACTTACCCATTTCAGAGATATTCCTTGTTATTGGTTTCAATTTTAAAATATGAAAGTTTTATTATACGGTTATTTGTCAACTCCTGGACATGCAAATAGAATCCTAGTGCACTCCCTCATTTCCTCTCCGCTTATAAGTAACTAATTAATAACGTTGTTTTACTGATGTTTGTCTAGAATAGTAAGACGTGCTTGGAAAATAAGCTTTTTAAGAATAATTTATTACAGAGAGGCAAAAAATGTGATGTGAATGTAGCACATAAAATATTTTTATTAAAACTGTCGTCCAAGCTTCACATACGGTACATCTTTGCTAGTACTTATTTAGGTATATTGCCTTGGAAAATAATATTTGTGTCATATTTATTATTATATATCTTGCACCTTACATTAAATTGTTACTTTTGTTTTACATAACTAGACTCATATAAGACGAGAATGTGTGAGTAGTTCGATACTATCTGTAAGCAATTGTGAGCATGAAATGTAGTGCATTGGTTATAGTAATTAGTGTGTATTTAGCACTTTTTATTATGCAAAGATATGGACTAACTGGTTGCTATTGTGAGATGAACAAAGTATAAAAAATATGATGTGTTCTAGTCGCATGATTTTCTCTACCACAAACAAATTATTCGTCTGTCTTCTTCATGGTAATAGATAAACGTTATCAGAAGTTGCATTTATTATTTGCTTCCTTGTAGTAAGTAAAAGGAAATAAGGGAATATACTAGGCTAAAGAGATTATCAAATCTTTTAAAAGCTGGTTTCCATGTGAATGAAATCCATTTCTTTGTTTAGCCAGGAGTTTACAAATTCCCCTACGAGGAAAACCAACAACAAATCTCGGAAATGATCAGCTCCACGAAAAAAATGTAAGGATATAAATTGTGTGTTTTAACGAGATTACATGTTCTTGTCGTAAGTTTTTGTCTTATCTCTTACGGTTTACTACTTATGCAAAATTCATCCAGAATAAAGAGGTCTTCGGAGGTATTCCCAGAAAATTCAAGATATACATTTTACTTATCGTGTATATATCTTTAACATAAGGCATTTTAATCAAAATCGTTAGTGTCATTTTTGAGAAAATTAAACATTTCAATTTTCTTTTTATGAAAAGGGTATTTTGGTGTGGGGGGATTTCTCTCAAAATATTCGTGTCGGATCCTTGGAAGATACTAATCTCAAATACCAAGATTGGTATTTTACAGATTTCTTGTTTTTGAGTTATCGTGTTCACAGACACACACGAACTTTTTCAAAAATGTTTTTTTTTTAGGTTTGAATACACGAGACCCTAAAACATGTATTTTCGATGAAATCTTAGTATTGCATTTTTAGGCGGAGTGTAATACCTTCGCTACATATGTATCGTGTATTATGTAAAGTAAGAACAAACCTTGGTAACAAATAAACAAATGTTTCATGTTCAGAATAGAAGTAGCTGTTTTATTAGCTATTAGAAAGTCGCCGCATAGGAATGTGCAGCATTACACTCCTTAAAAATTCTTTATATGCTTCATACATTCACAGATACAGCGATAATGTTCCATATGGAACATAAGGTAATAATCCCACAGCATTATTTGCGTAATGATTTAGGTTCTGGAGAATGAAACAATGCAACATTTAAAGAAATTTAATTTCAAGTAGGTAAATCCAGAGGCAGTAATAATGTATTAGTCCGCGTGAACACAATTTGCAAGATAAAGCTTCAATTAGCTTTAATAATTTCTATTATTTAATACATCTACCGCGCTGTATATAATTATTTTAATTCAATACTTTAATTTAATAATAATGATAATCAGATTAACTATTAATTTATCATTTTTATTCAAAAGATTATTCTTGCATCTCCAGGATCCTGGAAAAACATTTCCTATGGCTAAGCTATTACATCTCTTGAGAAGAAGAGCAAATTATTGCTAATTCAAATATCTCCAATTAGCACCATGTGTTTACAAGACCTTCTCTAACTATTCTGGCCAAATTATTTTTACAAAAGATATTCTTCTATGTGCTCCATGATCATAAAAATAAATATTAACACAAAGTTTTCTCATAGGTTCAAGGGAAATCAGGGATTGCAGTAGGCTAAGGCGATAGTCAAATCTTTTAATAGCTGGTAGCTGTGTGATAAACTTGGAATTTCGTTCTATATGCATAATTAGGATGAGAATAAAGAAAAACGAATGAGTAGTTCCCATTTGGAAAACGCCTACGTATTGGAAAATTTTAACCAATAAAACAGAATGAAAAAAGGTTACTATGATAAATTGTATGCTTAAACGATATCAATATTTTTATGTATCTATAATAGTTTACCACTTAAGTAAAGGTTATCCAAAATGAAGAGGACTTCAGAGGTATTCACAGGAACTTCAAGATATACATTTAATTTATCATAAACACACGGTATTTTAATTAAAAATTTTAGTAATTTTTGAGATAATATAAATTTGTGAAAAATGTTCCAATTAAAGATTTTGAGATGGGGAGATTTTCTTGAAAACTTTCTTGTTGCATTCTTGAAAGATTTAATCGACTTGGAGTATTTTATCGACAATGCTCAGAAATCTGTATTGCAAACCACAGATTTATACCTGTTGTAATTAAACCTACTACTGCTAATAATTTTATCAACTAAAGTGCTAATTTATCTGAAGAATAAACATCAGATGACTAAAAAATAATTTAATTTGGTATTTGAAGACTTTTAGTTATGCTGTTACATTTCACATACCTACTTTATACACACGCACTCACGTTTCTAAAGATGTTTCTTTTGACTTTCTCTACACGTACTATGTGCATAGTGTATAGAAAAGGTATTGATTACATTGCATCCAAAAATTCGATACCGAGATTTCACCGGAAATATATGTTATCAGACCTACTGATTCCAAAAAGGCATTTTTAGAAATATGTCCATGTCGTATCTGTGGACAGCATAGCTCAAAAACGAAAATCCGGAGAAATGCCAATCTAGGTATTTAATTTGCGCATCTTCCAAGAATGCGACAATAAGATTTTCAATAACATTCCCCCACTTCCAACTGCCCTTTACATGGAATATTTGTCAAAAATGGCTCTAATGATTTTGATTAAAATACCTTATGTTTAAGATATTTTTGTGGCAAACGAAATGTATATCTTGAATTTTCTGGGAACAGCCTCTGAAGACCTCTTCATTCTTGATGACCTTTTATAACTGGTAAACCGTAAGAGATAGACAATAACTTACTACACCAAACATATAGATCTTATTAAAACATACAATTAATGTTATATACTTTTTTTTATAGAGTTAACTGTTTTCGATATATTCCGATTATTGACATCTTATGATATCTTTCTTCTCGTTTCTTGTTTGTTTCACATAGCGACCAGCTTTTAAAGAACTTGACTATTGCTTTAATCTATGCATTTCCTTATTTTGCTTCTACTCACAAGGAAGCAAGTAAAAATATTAATTCTGCTTATGTTTATATTGATAGATTAACCTTTCGAATAAAAGGCTAGTTTGCAAAACAGCTGGAGAAAATTATGTGAATGGAATACATCAGATTTTGTTGCATTTGTGACACTCCAAAACTATGTTTGCAGTGAAATCTGTGGCGTTGCTTGGTGAATCCTTGTGTACCTAGTATGTACATTCTATCTGGTACAGAAAATATACTTTTGGCTATTCATCGTATACTCGTGTCAGTCAAGAATTTGACTTACTAACTACATACTTAAGCACTATTGTCTATAAACTCAAATTGAATTTGTAAAATGATAGGCTGTACTCGCTTTATTCAGTATTTTAATAAAACAAATCCTATAAGGAATCAAAGCTATGGATATTCTTTCATCTTAAACACATCTCTATTTCAATTACAGTTATACATTCATTAATGTAGCGGATATGTTTGCCAATGTTTTTATTTATTTGTACTTGAAGTGGTTGTATATTCTTCTGGTTTATTTAAAGCATGATTAATAACATTAAATGCTTCAGAATTTTATACATACTTTGTTTTAATTATTGCCATCCAAGATACCCGTCAGATGCCAATCCAACAGACCCCTCACATTCAACAATATTTTTTTTTTTTTTTTTGTAATTTAACGTCCTTTAACCTGGTTTGGTCATATCGTACGATGAATGTAATTGATGATATGGTACTCAAATGATCTCGCGGTCCATGGAGCTTAAGGTTACTCGACATTCGTCTTCTCAGGATAAGGGAAAACCCCGAAACAAACCTCACCCGGGTAACTCACCCTAAGCGAGATTTGAACTCACAACCTTTTGAACGTGAGGCAGACATGCTACCACCACGCTACCCAGGCGGGCGCAACAATATTATCATTCGTCGTATGTAACATTAACTACTCACTCCTATGCTCTATCTCATTTATGAATTTGGTCTGTGTCCCATCGTCTGTTTTTCTCGTTAGCCTTTGAAGTACTTTCACCATTTTTGCAATTATGTTTGGTTATTAATGCTTTAAATTTGAGCACATTTTTATCTATACTATCTGCTGCACTAAATGGGGAAATCATAGTATTCCATCCAAAAATTCTTCTAAGATTCCACAAGAAATAAACGTTTTGACACCCCTGAACCCCGAATATAGTTTCTAATTTCTCTGCTACGTAGAGTAAGTACGGGAAGTATTAAATTCCATCCGAAATTCAATATTCATCGGAGATATAACTTGAGGTCCCCTGATCTCAGAAAAAAACATTTTTAGAAGAGTTTCATGAGTGAGCATTATGGATCAAAACATAGTCATTGCTATTCAAGTTTTCTTTACCAAGCATGTGGACAAAGACTACAGAAGATTCCCCAACCCAAACTGCCATTTACATGGAATATCTTTTTAAAACTTGGATTATCTGAAAATTGCTTTACAGTTTATAATAACATATCATGTGTTTCAGATATTTTGATGACAAAGGAAATGTAAATCTTGAATTTTCCAGGAATAAACTATAAGCCCTCTTTATTCGGATGAAACTTTGCATAGGCAACTGTGTGTAAATTTTAAACCATATGAAATAGAGATACTATTCCGAAATATTCACCTTTATTGGTTGATGTTTACGATATATTTTCTATAGTGTGTGTGTAGTAAATAATTATATTTAATATTTTCCAAAGATATGGCACGAAGATTTTGAAGAAAATCCCTTCTGTACTAACTACCCTTTATTTGAAACATTTAGAGAAACGTGTTGCTATCTCAAAAAGGCCTAACGGTTTTGATTAAAATGCCATATTTTAAAGATGCTTACAGTCGAATAAAATGTGAATCTTGAGTTTTATGGAGTAGCTTTTGAAGTCCATTAATTTGTAAGACATTTTTATAATCCTGTGTTGTCATAAAATTTACATTTTAGTTAATAATAGCTCTTAACTAAGATGTAATATTCTCATTTTCATTGTGCACATATAGTTGCGTACATATATTTTAATGATACTTATTACTTTTAACTAGTTTCTCCATATTTTCATGTAATTGTCATTGTAGTTTAAACATTTCTGTTATTCTATTGTGTGTTCGTTAAGTTTTACTTAGTGTCTATATATTTTAACTTGTTAATATTGTTCTTTTAGTATTTGTGTTACTTGTATTCTATTTTCATTACTTTAACTTATTTTTATATATTCAATTAATTATTATTGTTCTTGAACTATTTGTATTTTATGTTCATTAGTTTTACTTAGTTTTGTATATTTTTAATTAGTTTTGTTCTAATATATTTGTTATTTTTGCTGTGTATTAATTAGCTTCACTTTCTTTCTGCATGTTTTAAACTAACAATTATTGTTCTCTTACTGTTTGTGTTATTTCATTCTGTATTCATTAGTTAAATTAACTTATCTATTTTTTTAATTGTTTTTGTTCTAATATTTGTGTTATTTATATTGTGTGTTCTTTGGTTTCACTTAGTTTCTGCATATTTTCAACTACGTAATTTATATTGTTTTTCATATAATTGTGTTATTTCTATTGTATGTACATTGCGTATTTTTTATTTGTACTATCATGTATTTAGTATTTTGTTGAGTGGAACATGCCCAATGCTCTTAGCCCTGACAAAATAAATAATTACATAAATAAATAAAACTATATACGTTGAGTAATAGAGGAAAGCTCTATATATGTACCACAGAAGGTATGTAGAATCTGTAAAATACATTTTATTTCAAATAACCTTTTTGTAACATATTTCACTTTCGAGATATTCGTTATTAATTAATTGTTCAATACTTCTCATTCTTAAAGTCTACTTCTTAAAGTCTTCTTGATTTTTAGTTATTACTCGCAGTTTCAGTGAAGAGTATGGAATATTAATGCCAGCATATAGGGTCCATTTTTGTAAACATTTGAATATCGCTATTCCTTTTGTATCTATAATGAAATGTGTAAGTAGCTGTTTATGAAAATACTTATGTCGATTAAAATGGAGTAGATAGAAAACCCTAATGTGTTCCATTTACATGTCTCTACATCTATGTAACAAATTATTATTATTATTATTATTATAAAGCTTATTCTTCTATTTACTTCATACTAATTGAGGTAAACATTACGAGAAATGGTATTACCTCCTTGTAATTGGAAGGACAAATGTGAGAGTCAAATCTTTTAAAAGCTGGTTGCTATATGATTGAAATAGGTTTCTTTGCATGGCCAGGAGTTGACAAATTTCTAAATGAGAAAATTTTAAGTATTTTAGAACTGAAACAAATAAGAAAAAAATTTTGAAGTGGTCAACGACATATATTGTTTATTTTAACAAGATCTACATTTTTGGTGTGGTAGGATTTTGTATATTTTTTATGGTTTATCAGTTATGCAAAAGTCATCCAGAATGAAGAGTTATTCACAGGCCGTTCCCAGAAAATTCAATGTGTATATTTACTACTCATGAATATATCTTTAATATACTTTGTTTTATCAAAATATCTAGAGCTAATTGTGAGAAAATAACAATTTTCGAAATTTTTCTCACGTAAAAGGTAATAAAGGGTTGAGAAATTCTCCTCACATTCTTGAGATACTAAACTTGTATGTCAATTTTGGCATTTTACCAACTTTCAGTTTTTCAGTTACTGTGTTCAATGACGCATGAACACACAAGCGCCAACATTTTTCTAAGCATCCTAAAACTTGTATTTCCGGTGAAATCTCGGCATAGGGTTTTTGGTGGAGTGCAATACTATGTCCTATATACCAAGTAGAGAAAATAATATCCTTTAGGTAGAATGTCCAACGATAAAGCGTACGAAACATAATTTCAGTGTAACATATCAGGAATTTCTTCTTATTTAGTGAGTCCCAAAAGTTCTGAATCGCTGAAATGTCGGAATCGCTACTGGTTTGTATCTATTTATTGTAGTTGGATAAGTATATGCAATAAGATCATCTGGCAACTGAGAAATTTGAAATAATTTGCTATAATTGTAAGATTATTAACGGCAATTCTATAAAATGTAATAAAATAAATAAAAATATTGGCATCCAGTTTGGTTCCGCTGCCCCTCTTAACACTTCCGTAAAAATTCATTCTTTTTCTTTCTTTACTCAGTCCCCTAAGTAATAAAACCAGTTATGCACCGCCTTCTTTAGCACCTCATTTGATTCTTGTAGTTCATCTCTCAGCTTGACAACTAATAAATGCCAAGCCTTGCGAGTTTGACGAAAGCGAGTTTCGCTTAACTTCAAACCAAACCAGTAAGGAAACCTTAGGAGGCTACAGATCACGTCATCATCTCGGGTATAACAACACTCAATATATTACTATGGTAATCAAAGTAACTAAGGAATTCAGAACTTTATTCACTAAAATGTTCTAATTTTTCTGTCTGAGTATACTTCTATTTCAACTTTTGCTTTTCAAGCAGGATATTGAAAAATATAACTTATTTGATAGTTCATGTTCAGCTATATTTCAAGTAAGTAATTTATTTTCCGTTCCTTACATAAATTTACTACACAGCAGTCACTTATTTAGAACTAGTAGTAACAATGAAAGTTTTTTCGCAATGAAACAATTTTGAAATATATTAGTTTCTGCGTATCTTTCTTTCTTTTCTTTCTTTCTTTCCTACCTTTCTTTATTTTTCTTCTTCCGCTTACCAACGTTAGATGGAGTTGCTATTTCGACGGCCATTCTAGTGATCATTTATTGCTTTTGGTGCAAATATAATTAAAATGCATACGAACTTTCATAACTACACATACCATCTATTATATTTAAAAAATAAGCAACTTCAAATAGATCCATTTGAAAGTACAACAGAGTAATTGGATTTTATGAATGACAAGCACATCAACGTTTTTGTAGTCTCATAAATTAGCTCCAGATATATTATTTTTTTATTATTCATTATTTATTTTATTGCTTTGAGAAATTGGATCACCGATGTATTTATGTTTTGAAAAATTAATATATAATTAAATTCTTAAATAAGTAATTATAATAATAATAATAATAATAATAATAATAATAATAATAATAAAATTTAGAGGTGAATTTTTAATTATTTTACTAGTTTGGGTGAAGATAAATATTAAATATAACACTTCAATTTTTTGCTTACAATTTTACACAATATATGAATAGTATTTTAATAACTCACAATGAAGCAGGTTTATCAAATGTTAATATGATCTATTTATCCTAATTTTAAACGTCACTGATTTGTATAGAAGCATACGTCGTGTAAAACATTTTAAAATGAGAATGTGCCATCAAATGAAAACCGAGAAAAGCGTTTAAAGTTATACCACTGTAAAGAACACTGTTTCTGAGTTTATCGAGTTATAAAACATTTTCTATAAACTTCCATCCATATTTGCCTGCTCCTCTGCAACTCATTTCGTAAGTGAATATTCCTTAAATCATTTTGAATGTTTTTCTTAATTTAAGTTGGAAAAAATGACTTTTACAATAATTTTATGTAAATCTAGGTTTACAGCAATCCATTGAAGTCATGTTTTAAGACAACGAACATTTGTAGAAAGTATATAGAATTAAAATAGAATTTGTTTGCTGTTTAGTAGCTCTAAAATCCATATTTATTAATTTTGACGGTATTTTTGCTTTTTTATCTTTTTACTCATTTAAAGTATGAAACACGCAGATGCTCATAAATAGCTTTTCAACCTAAATTGCGTTTTACTAGGGTAGAATTGTTTTTCTCGAGAAGAGATTCTGAGTAAAATATACCACTCGTATATAATCAAAATATATCCGAAAAGTAAACGCGTGTCATTAATTTTGTGTGAATAGCTTGAGAAATTCATTCTAATTCAAATTTTCGAGAAGTACTAGAAAAAACTCTTAAGAGATATAAATTTACGCAGAAAGATTTATTTTCTGGTGCATTTATATGCCACCTTTAACATATAGGGCATATCGACGCCTTTTGCTTTGGAACATTATTGCCCATGGCAAGGTATTCACTCGTTTACTTTGGCAAATCATCTTTAACTTTACACGCACACACTCGCATTCTCATTCATACGTTCAGATTCTGGGCAGGATCTTAGCTAGAGAAAAATTTTCACCCCCAGGAGGAAACAAACCCATGATACCAGTCAGGCATTCTACGAAGTGAGCTAGATTTTTGAACTTTTAAACCACCCAAATTCTATTAAATGGCCTTCCTTATAATGTATATCTTAACAGAAAATTCTTCTTATTCTAGCTCCAACCAGTTGCTTCTCCTCTTTTCTTCAGCTTTTAAAGCGGTCTGTTATTTTTCATCTACGTATTTCATACACTTCATTATTCTGGGTATCCACAGTGTTTCCGCATTTCGTCACAACCCCCAATATTTTACACCATATGTACAATGACACACTCCACACAAGGGCCTTATTGATCTCTTTTCAAGTACTTTTTTCAATGATTAACATTTCCTTTTCTATTAAAATATTCCGTTGTCATTTATATCCTTTATTTTGATTTCTTTAAACAGTTCGTGTTATGGAACTTCTCAAACATCTAAAGTTATTGCTCCGTTGCCGCAGCTTGAATTTTAAAAAATATATATCCGTAATTTTTCTCCAAAAAGCATAATCCTTGTCAATTGTGCTATAATCTTATAAAATACCTAAATTAATCTAATTAGTATTTTGAAAACTTTGAAACATTCTGTTGTGTTTTCTCTTAAATGAGCTTATTTTAACGCTAAACATTATTTTCTTTATAAAATGAATTGTCGTTAGCGCTATATTAGATAAAACAACATTAAACATAAAATCTAATGTGTAACGATCACATTATTCTCTCTAAATAGCTAACTACTCTTATAAAAGCCTACTCTTAAAAAAGACTATTCCTTTATCTGAATCGTGGTAAGTGACATAAACATTTGCAGAAATTGTTGTATCAGTCTTTCGAAGTAGAAGGTATATAAAGTAATTGTGTAGTAAGCCAAAGCGATAGTCTAACCTTTAAAAAATTGGCCCGTAAAACAATTAAAATTCGGTGTCCTTTCCATGACCAGAAGTAAAACAAAAGAGAGATGAAATAAGGCACCTCTCTTTTGAGAAAATTTTAAATCGCTTAAAATTGAAACAGTTAACCACAAATATCTCAAAAATGCTCACTCTAAATAAATATATACCAACTAAATTACATTGAAATTAAAAAATAAAATCTATATGGTGTAAACTGTGTTTTAATTAGATTTACAGAAGTTGTTACCAAAGAATTAAAGATATACATTTTATTTGTAATGTAAACATATTTAATATCAGTATTTTATCTTGATATTAAAGCCATTTCTGAAAAAAAAAAACAACATTTTCAAAAAATTGTCCATTTAAACAGAGTTTGAGAAATCTTCGTGTCACATTACCGAAAGATATCTACTAAACTTAAATACCAAATTTGATATTGAACGGTAGTTTCGTAGAGTACGTATAGAAAGTAATAAACAATGTGTTCTAAGTTAGAAAATAAATTCATTGTTTTAATACATATTCTGTAATAAGAACAATAAAATTCCTATTTATGCATTAAAATCCGTTCTCTTTGTATGGTCCTAAGTAAAACAGAGATATGAAACAATAACATTTTACCGTTTTATAAATGATAAGCAATTTAAATTTGGAACCAATATTCAGGAATATCTCGGAAATGGTTTACTCTACAAAAAGTGTATAGGAATTTCAATATTATCACATGACGACAGCTTTTAAAACACTTGATTATCAGTTTAGATATTCCTTTATTTCCTTCTACTTACAAGGAAATAAGTAATAAAACAATTTTTGTTAGTGGTTTTTTTTTGGTCCTATAACAAAAAGAAAAATGAATTTTTGAATTTATGCTATGCAAAGTACTTAAAAACAAACAGTTGCCGAAAAGGTAGAGAAAGTTGGTCTGAGTGAAACACATCCGATTTTTAAGAGATCTGTTCAAGTTTATAAGCAGGTGCTCCAAGCAAAGTTGCTCCAGCATATAAAATGCATATTTGTAGGCTAAAGTCCTGGTTGCCGCTATACTCCAGTTAAACGTGTTGAAAAGGCCTATACATTCTCTAAATTATGCGAGGTTCATTATTGGCAGAAGAGATTCTGTCTTCTCGTGAAATGTGTTAACATGTTGTTGGTTGCTGTTTATTTTTTGCAAAATATTTCCCATCGAGCACATGCTACCAGCTGCGATGGGCGTATACCATATGTTTATTGTTAATAACACAGTAGGTACAGTACTGGAAGTTGGCCTTGCCTTCTCTTGAATGCTAAACCCCTTAATTACCATTCTCCCAGCATCATCTTGGAAGCGTTTGGTAGCAACGGTTTATGCTTCTTGCAAAAACAAATCGACATATCCGTTTTGTGTTGATACGAACAGATATTCCAAATCATCAGTTATTAATTACCACAGCTGCTGTGCCTTTCTGGAGTAAAGAAATCGGCTTCAATACTGCTTTCGAAATAACCAATACATAAATATATTCCTGAAATACTTCCGTTAATTTTAGCTTTTGAATACATAATAACTTAGCATGTTAATGAAAAAAATAAAAAATATGCTTTAGCACGTATGTACTTCGTGCATAGTACATAGAGATGGCATTGTATTCCACCCAAAAATTTGATAGATAGATTTCATCGAAATGCATGTTTTGAGACCCCTCTTTGTTTTGGTATTTAAATTTAGTATCTTCCAAGGATGTGACACGAAGATTTCCAAGAAAATCCCCAACTACCTTTACATAGACATTTTTTCAAAAATTTTGATTTTCTCAAAAATGACTAACGATTTTGATTAAAATTCCATGTGTCTAAGATATTTTCATGACAATGTATATCTTGAAATTTCCAGGAAATAGCCTCTGCAGACCTCTTTATTCTGGACGACTTTGGTATGACCGTATACGAGATAGAAAAGACTTACTTACAGAACTTGTAGACTGCATAAAAACACACAATTTGTCATTTATAGCTAGAATTAACCGTTGCTAAATTATCAATTTTTCTCAATCGAAAAATCCACTTTCGTTTCATCTCATTTGTTTTTTCCCCAGGTAATGCAAAAGAGAACCAAGTTATACTTGTTTCACATAGCGACAGCTTTTAAAAGATTTTGTTTCACATAGCGACAGCTTTTAAAAGATTTGTCTTTCGTTATAGCTTAGCTAATTTATCTCCTAAGGGAAGCTTAGGGCACCGTCACGATATTTCCTTGATCGGATTTGAATTTCTAGTTAGTGAATTCGCCACTATGCGCTATGCGCTATGGTGACAAGAGATCGATTTGCCCCCCACAGATGGCACTGTAAGACGAAATTATGGCTTACGGACGCGAAATGATGGAATTTCCCCCAAAACCTTCTTCTTTGGGGTTCTTTTACGTGCAAATAAGCATTACATCCTTAGCCATGCTAATGTGTTTTCCGTCAGAAGAAAATCCAGCACCCTCCGCCAGGTTGAACCTGCACTCTTGGGTTTAACAGGCTAGCATGATAACCACTAGATAACGACCATTAGCCCAGTGTATTATTTTATTTCTCTTCTATACTCAGATAAAAGAAAGTAACAACTTATTTCTACTATGTTTAGCTTCTTTAGAATTACGCAAATAAAATAATACTAATATTTTAGGAAAAGTTTGTGGAACAGCTAGAGAAATGTGGATGGAATATGTCAGAATTCTTTTTTCCCCATCAAAATTAATTCTACGGTTCTTTCCAATCTGGCTGGCTGCATAGGTATTTTAACCTATAGATACATTATTTAATGCAATAGATATATGCCACAGTTAAGGTTGGATTTGTGAGTAATTCTCTGCATTTTGTTTGCGTGTTAGGAAACTTTTGAAAGCAAATTTAATTAATCTTGGCATTTTCAAATCTATGAACATAAATTATCTAACCAAGAGAGTACAGAGGATGCAGTTAATAGATACTACTTAAACAGGGTCATACTTGTATTACTTAAAATTATATTATTATATATTATTTTTAAAATTAAATATGTACATACGAATCTTTTCTTTAAAATGTTAAGAGCAGCAAAGCATAAATATTGGCTATTAAAATCTGTTACATATAGTTACTGATATGGATTAAATTTTTTATTATAACAGATTTATTTTTTTGACCTCTAAGCAATATTTTCGATTTTCTCTCTTGAAGGATAGAAATAATTTAAGGGACATAAACATGCTTTCTTAACGATATTAATAAATGATATTGATCATTGGATTTTGGTTAAAAATGCACCATGCTTTAACATACACATTTATCATGTTTGGTTTTTCTAGGATGCATCCAACAAATGTTTTGAAAGCCATTTTAAAACTTTACGTTGGTAAAATGAATGTTTTGGAACTTTAAAGCAGTTTTCTCATTTTCAAATATATTATATTCCCAATATTCTCCCAAAAATACAGTTCTAAACATTTTAACTAAAGCATAGAAGAATATATGTAATAAAGTGTTGATATTGGTCATAGATTACTTTACAAAAAATTAATAAGTATAACATTCTTCTTTAAATGTTTTTCTACTATATGACGAAAAATTTATTTTTTAAAATATTATCTACTATAAGAAACTTTCAAACATACAATTAGTTTCAAAATATTAAAGAATGTAGTTTTAATAATGATACGTTTATCTCAATATCCGTATGATTTTCATTTTAGGTTATTAAATCGAAATAATTAACGTATCCGGAATAAAAAAGCGTATTTGAGTGAAACTTGGTATAAATGCTTCATTGTTTGTTTTATAAATGCTTCATTTATTTTGCTCCAGCTTTAATATTTTAAAAAATCACTATTATCACTTTGGTGTCTCCTTAATGTCCCCTTAACTACACATATGCAATTAGAATCATTGTTAGGGCACAAGGCACTTTGAAATGGTAAAAAATCAAATTTTTTCAACGCACTAATAAAATCTCTATTATTCCAGCTTCATAAAATATGTACATTTTGGGAATTAAGATGATTTTAAATTATTTAAATGTTATTTAAATGCTAGTCTGTTATGCCTTAAAAGCTGTCATTTTCTGGTTCTTTTACAACATTTTATATTTAACTTTATTTTTTTCAAAATGTTTTTCGATTCTTGTATATCTTTTTATCAGAAAGTGTGAGAGGTAGGGAGTGGAAACGTTCAGTACATGTATACAACACATAGTTGAAATTTTTGAGTCAGTATCATAATTTAAAATATATATTAGTGATATTGAAAAACGCGCGCGTCTTCGGATATCTGTGAACGCCACAGATGTTCAATTTTAGATCTGCTAAGGACGTAACACGAATATTTCCAAGAATATTCTCCCCAAAACACCATTTAAATGAAAAAAAAAATAGAAATTTTGATTTTCTCATAAACGGTTGTACCGATTTTAATTAAAATACTGTATATTAAAGATACTTTCATGACAAAGGTATAAATGTTAAGAACGACTATTTTCTTTTGTTTCTCATAACTAACACCTAGGTCACGGTATTTGTGTAAAAATTTCTCTAAGTTTTATTTAACTTATTTTCCATGAAAGGTAGTATAACGTGTGATAGAACTATACATAGATTTATTATTTTATGAGCCAAAGATGATGGCTATACTTTTTTCTTTTATTCAGATATTATTATAATCTTTGGGCCTTAAAGTTTTATGTCCCTTCAAAATATATTTAATTAAATTAAAAAACATAATCACAATCTGACATTCTATAGATTTTAAGTAAATAAATAAACGGGCATGAGTACTAATTAGCACTGGTTCTTTAATTGAATAATATATATTAAAAGCATTTTTGTTAACCCTGAATATTATTTTCGCAAATTGTACATACCTAGTTTCTCAAAGACCGAATTCAGGTAACTGCACTTGTGACGTAAAATGCTAAAGCTTTTGAGTGTTGTTAAAGTATGGGTTCAAAACCTCCTGCCAATATTAAATTTAATGCATTTGTGAGGCAGTTACACAGAATAGATTTAAGATATCAAACACAAATTTTTATAGCATGTAAATGGACATTATTTTAGTTTTATTATTGTTTATTGTTATTACATATTATTAAAAATGTTGTTATTCCCACTTTATAGCATTCATTCATTGCATCTATAAGGTTTCAATCTGTTTGTAAATAGTGTATAATTTTTGAAGCACAACAACCCTATTACTATTCTCTGCTTACTAGGGCTTGTTTTTGTGTTTATGGAAATTCAACAAGAATTAGTTGATTATTAAGGAGTATGATACTTTTTTTTTAAAAAATTATTCTCTGTTTATAGCCAGCAAAATGGTGCCGCAGTAACTTGTGCAACTCGGTTTCGGAAGTTCGTGAGCTCGATATACCTGACCGAAAATGGTTCTTGGTTTCCCTAGGACGCTAGCAAATGCTGGTTTGGATACTTTTGAAGTGGCACCAGTGTGGAACAAAATTTTGCAAACATGTGCCAAAATCTACACCTCTCTTTTAAAGAATATAAGAATTAGAATATTTTTGTAAAGCTATACACAGTACAATAATAACATGCAGTACATTTTTAACAATTTTTAAATAATAATCAATGCACTATCGTCCCTATTTCGACCATTTTTTGCCATTTTATCTATCATTTCATTAAACGCTTTAATCAAAAGATCTAGTACTCCAAATATACCTTATATAGATTTAGAAATTTAAACCAAAATAATAATTTAATTTCTAAAATTTTTTTTTTTGTTTTGGGATTATTCCCTACATTTTACAAACTTGACTCTGCAGAATGTCATTAGTAATAGTTGTTATTAAATGAAAAGGACATTTTTGATTTAACCACCTTTAACTGATTCAGTACGCTTAAGGGATTCGATATTGAATTTTTGTCAAACTTTATTAAGCAAATCACTTTTATAATATCTACCAGAAGAAACAAAGTATTTGATAATCACAATAAAATAACTGTTTACTCTACTGCATATTTAAATACCAAAATATGCTAATATATGGTTGTGTAAAGGGAAGTGTAAAAACACATGAGATTTTAATATTTCGTTTACTCGTAACCTTTTATTTGTAATGTTAATTTTTAAAACTTCAACATGCTTGATGCAAGGCTATTGAGACATATTTTAATAAAAGTATTTTAAGTATTCTATGTATTGAGGATTGGTAAATAGATGTAAAGAGTCTTTAAAGAATTAATCATAGTTTGTATATACGATTTTTATAATTACTACACCCACGAGTTTTAGAAAATTAAAGATGCACATAGTTTTTAAACTTTTTCGCAAGGTGTTTAATGTTTAAAACGTAATATATACATACATATACACATTCATTTAAATTGTCATATTTGAAATATATGTAGCATTAAAAAAACATATTTGGGTCGACTTTCATTTGTGAACATCATTTTCTTGGAAAGTCACGAAAACTATATAGTGCTGTAAAATGTGATATAATAATTACATTGAATACATTTTGAGAAATCAGCAATTTAGTATGCTAAACCCTAAGGTACCTACATATTTATTTGCATTTATTTTTGTGAACTGTACAGGGATTAAAAATGAAGACTACTAGATCTTCTATTTTGTTGTCATTTTATAGCCCTGACTCACTGTGACCTGATTCTACTGTCCGAATCCAGAGGCCCCGGGTTCAATTCCCAGCTGGAGAATGGGTATGTTTCTTTAACCAGAAGTATTCCCTTGTTCCTTATAGTACAGAAATGAGAGAGAGAGAATTTATCAGAAATAATCCTGATGACAAATTCAATAGCCTCCTCTAGCTTCTATGATCACACCAGGTGACTCAGCTGTCCTGAATTTGAACTACGCAGATATCCCTTTTGTGTCAAAAAAGTTGAAACCCTCTAGAGCGAAACTAACTGCAGCTACCCTCATTTTATTCCTTTTGCAGTGAGTGAATCGGTTTTAATTTGAAACAGCCCCTTTGAGTTCTGCAACTCTTATAACTCACGAAGTGATATCTTTACAGGTCAAATACAGCGTAGTTGGACCATCTGGTGTAAGAAAAACAACTTGAGAAATAACTCATTAATGAGGTTATTTAACGTTTAATTATTTTCATTCATTTATGATTTGAAACGCACACGCATACACACCAACATGCAAGGTGTAGTTGCACATAAGTTGAACAATAGATTGCCATACTTTTGTTTAATTTCAATAAAAAACTAAACGACTACGACAATGTATCAGAATACCATATAACGTTGTGCTTTAAATTGTATTGCAATTCGTTTAGAAAGAATCCTAGAAATGGTGGCAATATAACCCTCAGCTGTTACTGAGGTAAATATTATCTTTGAATATATCTTTAAAAATTAAATTTTAATTTTACACTGAAATTCTTTTATTAAATGTAATATCATTAAAAATTAATTACTCCGTTAATATCAATTGCAATTTTATTTCATCCCCAATATTCACGGACTTTTCGAAATATAGGTAACAGTTCAGCCAGAAATTGAACCCGGGACCTCTGGATTGCCAGGAGGGCACACGAAGGCAGGCTACGGAATGTTTATATGAACGTTAAATCCGATGAATATTATATATAAACGCACGTAAATAAATATTTTTCAATTGAACTTTCAATCTATCTGAATTTCTCATTGAATTACTGTAAGCATGTCAAACATTTTGTATCTAAGGTTCATTTGTTTTATAACCGATTTTCCAATATTGGTATTTGGATACGAATATCATATTCAGTATCGATAAAAAGGTTTCGTTTAGTTGCATACACGCTTGTATCTTGGTTTGATATTCATAGCCAAGTATCAGATTCACTTTGAAAGTTGCCAATGCAACAGTCAAATGCATTTATTTTCCTTCTGCAACATGAAGCAATTGGAGAAGATAACACATGCAATTAGATTTATGTCATGCCACTGGTCGCAAGCATGAAGGCAGCCGGACACATATCGTTTGCATATGGCAGATACAATAATACAGTGTCGTCCATAGAAATGTATACGTTGTTCGATTTAGAACATGTGTGAAACTAATCTGATGGAAACGACTTTTTGTAATTATGAAAAAATATTGTGTGTTCCAATCATATGACTTTCTATACATCTCTGAAATAAATTATTGTTAATAAACTTATTCTTCCATCTCCTTCATACTAACGAGATAAATATTAGTAGAAACACTCTTTATTTCTTACTTATAAATAAAAGGGAAACAAGGGAATGCACGAGACTAAACCGACAGTCAAATACTTTAAAATTTGGTTGCCATGAGATTGAAATCCGTAGGCCAGGAGTTTTCAAGTTCCCGTATGAGAAACATTTAAGTATTTTAAAACAGAAACAAATAACAAGGAATATTCAAAAACGGTTAACTCTACGAAAGAAAAATGTATATGACGTAAATTGTGACCTTTAAGGAGATCTGCATTTTTGTTTAATAAGTTTTGTCTATCTTTTATGACTTGCCATTTATAAAAAAATTCATAAAATGCGTCCAAAATAAAGACGTCTTCAGAGGCTATTTTCTATAAAATATTAGATAAACTTTCATATGCCCTTAAAATATCTTAAAACATAAGAGATTTTAGTGAAAATCGTTAGCCATTTTTGAGTAGACTAAAATTTTCAAAACTTTTCCATGTAAAGGGTAGTTGGTGGTCTCATATCCTTGGAAGATACTGAACTTAAATATCAAGTTTGGTATTTAAACTACGTTTTGCTTTTGAGATTTGGCGCCCACAAACACACACGCACACACGGTCACTTTTCAAAATATGCTATTTTTTATTTCAAGGGGTCCCAAAAGGTATTTCCAGTGAAATCTTAGGATCGATTTTTTGGGTGCAATACAGTACCTCCTCAATACACTATGTACATAGTAGTGTAGAGAATTAAAAAATAAGAGTATAGGATTTAAGCGAGGTTTCAAGTGTAGTGGTACACAATTTTTTAAACATCTGGGCATAGTGAAGTGAAATATTTGTGTGGTACTGTAACACAAATTTTCTGCACATTACAAAATCACACATATAATATATATGTATATATACAATAAAAATAAAAATCTTATTTGTAACCTTCCATAAGTATTCAACAAAATATTGTAACAAAAATGATTCCTGTATCTAATTCATGTTAATCCAGACATCATTTAAATAATAATCATTTGATACCCAGATTTCACCGGAAATACATGTTTTGAGACTTCCTGAGACCAAAAAAATGTTTTTAGAAACATTTCGGCGTGTGTGTGAGAAAGAGACAGAGACAGAGAGAGAGAGAGAGAGAGATTTATGTGACTGAGCATCATAGCTCAAAAACGAAAAGTCCGTTTAATATCAAGTTCGCTATTTTTGAAGGATGCGACAGGAAGATTTTCAAGAAAATCACTGTCCCCAACACCAATTACCCTATACATGGAACAATTTCGGAAATTTTGATTTTCTCAAAAATGTTTCTAAGCATTTTGATTAAATACCGTATATTAAAGATAATTACTTGCCAAATAAAAGGTATATATTTCGGATTTTCAGGGAATAGTCTCTGAAGACCATCTCATTCTTAGTACACAAAAATATACAGCTCCTCAACACACACAATTCATGTCATAAATTTTTTTTCGCGTTTTCGAGATATTCATGTTAATGAATTCAGTTTTAAAACATTTGTCTTTTCTCTTACAGGAACTTATCAGCTCTTGGCTTCAAAAATAAATGGATTTCAATCCCATAGCAACCACATTTTAAAACATTTAACTGTCAGGTTAGCGTGGCGTTCTCCCTTATTTTCTTTCTACTTTAAAAACCTAAGTAATAAGACAATTTCTGCTAATGTTTACCTCAATTAGCATGAAGTATGTAGATACAAAATAAGCTTTTCAACAATAATTTATTACAGAGATGTAGAGAAAGTCATGTGAATGGAAGGCATCAAATTTTTAGAAAAACTTTGTGCAATAACGGATTTCTTTAAAACTAAATTCTTTTTCGTGCTGAAACGATGTGCTTTCTTAAGTTTCCTCTATATGGTTTTTAGTGTGAGGATATTGGAAATTACACAGAATACGAGATATCATTGAAATGTATTCTAGTTATTATATACAATAATACTTAGTTCTCAGGTTTTTTTTTTATCTTCTAAATCCATGCTTCTAATAGAGTTGTGTGAGAAATTTTTAAAAATATTAAAATACAGAATTCCAGTTTTACAGCGAATGAGAGTACAAATAGGTATGTCATATTATATTTTTATTTTAGCCTTAATTAGTGTTGAAAACGTATTGCTTTTCATGCTCTCCAAAACTTTTGATTTATCAAAACGTAATAATTTATTTAGTAACATTGGAGCATTGTTTCGAAAAAAATACTATCGTTTTCTTTAATGTGCTTTTGAGAGACAGTAAACTTTTTTTTCGAAACATACTACTGAAAATTTCCATAATGTGGAACATTGTGACTATGAAAAGCGTTGGAAAATAGTTTGTAAGAAAATGAGGTTTAATACACCTACACATCTGTAGCTTCAGTAAATTTGTAGTTAAATTGCGCCAAGTGCGTAAAACAATATATTTTCTTAAATCTTTGAATTTATTGTATTTTATTATGAAAAAATATAGTTTTTAATTTTTGACAAGTTTTACAGAAGGATCACCTTATGCGGATAGTGTATTATTATAAAATATGTTACATATTTTATAATATCAGGATGAGGATTATCCCTGAAGGCTCCTCAACGACTAGAGCACAGCCGACGTAACGTATTCCCTGGACGGAAGGGACGAGGAATGGATCCGAATGGCCCCCAGAGGTGGCTGACGGCGGGCGAAATCGTGAATGGAATCCCTAACGTTTCCAGATAAAAATGTATCCGCCATCTCTCGGCGCATTCACATAAGCCCTGGTGGCACTGCTTGCGATACCCCTCCCGAAGGATCAATGAGAAGGTTGACAGAGCGGCCTGCACAACGACGCCAGGAGAAAGTCTGAACGCAAGCTATCTCCCAGCCGCAACCCGCCGAACACCGTCACGTAGTCCTGCAACCCTGAAACATATGACATAGAAGTGATAGGTATAGGAAATAATGGTCTGGAAAGTCGCTCAAGAAGATAAGCCACCCCAGCACTCCCCTGCCATTTCAGGAAACTACGAAAAGAAAAAACTGAAAATAAAAAGAAACGAAAAAACATGATTCAGATTGGACATTCATCGGGGAACGAATCGGTAGCTACTTTATGACGATTCGCATAAAATACCAGCTGCCTCATATTGTTATTTCGTTGATGGTCCATTTATTTCTATGTTTCCATTTACTCTTTAGGTAGATAAATACTTTGATACATTTAGAAACGTTACAACCCCGTTAATGTTAGTTGAAAGTGACTGGTGTATGTGCCTAAGTAGTAGCATCTGCAGATCATATAAATATAGTTGAAATAACCAAGAGAGAGTGGATAGTTGGAGTCAGACTGAAATGTTCAATGCTATAGTCTGGGACTTAAGTACTTACGACATTGTAAATCGCCATTGGGGTTGTCATCTCAAAATAATTTGAGATCACCTTGTGGTTTACGGGAAAACATGCAAGTCAGCTGAGAAATTTAAAGCCGTACCGGTATGTTGCCATGGTAGCTCGATGGTAGAGCAGCCGGCTAGAGACTGGGAGATCCGCGTTTCAAATCCGGGCTAGGGCATTGCATCATTCTCCCAATTCCTGTCCTACACACAGCTTGTATGAAAAAACAATTAAATTAACAACCAAGGGAGATCTTTCGCAGATATATACTACTGGAGGAGAACGTAAATAAGTGGAACTTTTAAGAAACAAAGAGAAAACAGTGGCTATTTTACAAAAGAGTAATAGTAGACCAGAAGGGGAAATATAAGGAACATCTGGAAATAGTAGCATTAAACATTTACTAACGACGGTTAGTAAGAGAGAAAAAAGAGAAGAAACCAAAACCAGAATAACAGCAGCAATCAAGGCGTATTTCTATCTGCAGAAAATAATAAATATACACAATGATGTTTTCTAAAACGAGAATAACATTGTATGCAACACTCGCTAAACTTGCACTTATACATGGCAGTGACGCTTGGGCAATGACCCATGCTTTGAAGGATAAATTACTAATACTGTCAATAAAATACTTAGAAGAATATATGAGCCGATTCAAGTGAATTAAATATGGAGAAACACATGTAACAAATGCCTGGAAGACAAAGAATTTTAAATGAGTACAAGGGTCATCAATTAATTGCTCTTTGAGTAAAACAGAGACAGCAAAGCATTTTTATAGGTTTGGTGGTAATTGGTAGTCATAACATAAACAATTGCAAAAATAATGACAATTATACATGTATTACCACATTATAACAATAAACTCCTTAACTTTGCTAACATCACTGCAATCGCATTGTGTGGTAAACGTATGTGAAATAATTTGTAACAGAAAACTTTCACATTTATAGTAGTGAATATGAATAGGCTTGTTGATAATTAATTGTAATTGAACACAAATCAAAAGAAACGTCTTATCCCTGTTGAAATGTCTATTTGTGGTATTGTTGATGGTTATAAGTACTTGTAGGAGGACATAACATATACACACAAAGCAATATAAAAGTAGAGTTGTGCATAATGGTATAATTGTAAGGAAAGCAATGTTAAAACTGTTGAGAATATTTAGTGGTAGAGGACGCCGGAGACTACCACTGAGTTCTCGCTACATAATGGCTCTGCAAATTGCATTTTCTGAGTGTAGAACTTTGCCAAAAGTAAACACTTATTCCACCACTTTATATACATAAGACATATTCCGCTTATGCAGATATAAACGTAGGAATTGATAGTCTGTGTGTTCCCGACATTATGAACTAACACACGTCTCACTTCCTTGAATACATTGTTATCTTGAATACCTACGGAAGATTCATATTGCTAACACCCAACTATACAACTGCACCATTTATCCGATGCGCATATGTCATTTATATTTGTGTTTAACAGACTTCTACACCTTGACTCACAGTCATGTTAATAATAGGTACGTACAATTAAATATAGTCATTACTATGTTGTACCTGTGTCTCCTGTCCTATTATTACACCACTACATATATGTATCTTTGGCTTTAGACAACTAAAATTGAAATAGTAAGTATTGATTGCACCTTTCCGGCGTAATTAATTTTATTTCAGTATCGGTGAGACGGTTCGCGAATGTACACCCGTGGACACAAAAAATGAGTCTCCCCAGAGTCCATTTCAATCGAAGAGCTTCTAATATCTTCGTAAAAGCTATGTTCACAATGCACACAAAAGAACTGTCCAGTGGTCTGTGACAGAGAGCAATGGTTAACATATGAGTACCGTAAACAATCACAGAAAAAGGTTACGGTGGCCGAGAGTTAAAAAGGCCTTGCTTGCACTTATATGTTCCTATGTTCCAATCTCGCGCTGTTTGTAATTATTTTATGTTTTTAAGTTTATGACTGGACATATTCAATATAATATTGCATTAATGTAACTCTGGTTTTAAGTTATGGCCTTCTATGCTCGTAAAAATATAATTCTAACATGCGTGTTAAATAACTAAAAAAATATGTAGAAATAAACTTTTATCTTCTAAAATTAAACACAAATAAAATATGGGGTGTATGAACCCTCAGACCACATAACTAGTCTTAATCTTCAGGACATAGACAAAATTAAATGCCTGTAATATTTTGGACGTGAAATCTCAAGATCCCAGGGCTCTTGAAGTTGTGCCCAGAAGTTACCTTTTGTCCTTCACCCATATACAGGTAAATTGAAGCGTAGCTCATTTTTTACACAGCCCACACATTCTCAATAGGTTTCAAATCTGGTGTTTAGGGAAGCCAGTGTACCACTCTGATATCCTGCTGCTTTGACAGCCAATTTGAAACCTTTCTAGATGTGTGGACAGGATGGTTATTGAGTATAAATTCAACAATTCTATTAGGATATCTCATCCTCACACAGAAAAACAAAATATTATTGAGAACTACTGTGTACCGCACACCGTTCAGTGTATTTTCAAACTGCCACGGCACACCTGGAGCGTCCCTTGATATCCAACCGCAATACGATACGCGGCTATAAAAGATTTGTGAAACCACATATTTTGCATCGTATTAGGATCCATTTGGATGATAGACAATCACCTTTCCCTTATGTGTGGAAGAAAATATCACCTCGTCTAAGAATGTCACGTTATTCCTGCTGCGGTTGGCATTTTTCTGTTGGATCGGTTTGTAAACGGTGTATTGAGTAAAAAAAAAAAAAATTAAAGTTCTTACCTCCCCAAAAATGTTAGATTACCCATAACTGGATTCCTAAATATATTTCAAAACTTTGTTTTTTTAACAATACTTTTTTAAACTATACAGATTCGATTTTTTCCCATTGACAGAGAACTGTTCGTTCCTGTTGCGTTTGTGCACCATTCTGCGCACCGCATGCTTTCGTGTGTGCCGTTCGGTAAAATAAACCCCCAAAGAAGCATCACAATAGCTCATATTATTAACTGTACCGAATTTCGTGTATGCAATAACTATGTCTAAAATAAAGAGCTACTGTGTGTTGATTCTTCAAGAGGTGGAAAATAATTGTTTGCTATATGCAAGAAGCGAACTTGTGACCCTCACCAGAGTAGTAACCTATGCTTTGCCACGTCGCTCTAGTGAACACAAGGAAGGTGGATTTAGTAATGCGTTACAGTACCAAGCGTATCATGTTTAATGTCAATATTTTAGTTAATATTGATAGTTTGTTGTTGAAGAAGCTTAAGTTATATATTTGATTATGATTATTGATCACATGGGTTAGTAATAATATGATTTGGAACTGATGACAGCTTGTTGCTGCCGCTATACAACTGTATCGCGGATGGTGTATACAAGGCGCTGAGCCGTGTAGGACGAATTTGGCATTCCAGATATGACTCGTGTTTTTCTGTCCACAGGTGTGCCTTTAAGACCGAAAAAGAACCATGTAGTAGCAGGGTGTGCCTATCTACCATGGGGCATTTCGTATAATTTTCTTTTCAACTTGAATGTGTCAGTAGGATAAATTACATAACGTAATGAGTAGCAGTGCTTGTATTTATTACGTATTCATTCCAATTTATGATTTGTTTTGTTTCAGGTGAACCATTGAACCACGAGTTATAATTAAGGACTTTAATGCTGTTAAGTAATGTTGGGATATATGAAGCTTACAAAGCTAACCTTTAAGAATTCAAATTGTTTGAAGCGACATGGGTGTGTACCTAATTAAATTTAAATATTTTTACTTAAATCAGTTGCAATAGAATTTCAACCGTATTTGCCGTGTTACAGTTAAAGAATTTGATATATAATACAACTTGAAATCATTAACGTTTTGGCCTCCTCTGACGATTCTCATCCTTAACAAACATGGCGTGTATAAAAACCTGATATTTCATTCACATGATTTTCTCTAACCAATCATACTTATTTTTACATAGCTTCTATAGACCATTGTTTTGAGGTTCTTAATATCTGTCTACTTCATGTTGGCCGCGCCATGGCCGAGTGGTCAGACCACTCGCCTCTCACCTAGATGAACCCGGGTTCGAACCCAAGCGACCGCATGTGAGATTTGTGGTGCACAAAGCGGCGCAGGGGCGCCTTTTCTCCAGTTTCCCCCGCCATTACATTCCAACGGGACTCCAACTTCATGTATCATCAGTGTCATCGCCTGCGGTGCCTGAGCAGTAAAAGCGGGCGTTAAACACTACCCAAAAATACTTAATATTAATAGAAATAAACCTGCGAAGAAATGATATAATAAGCCATTTCATTGTTGGTACAAGGGGATAGAGAAAACTGATTTGATAGTTATACGAGTATGTTTAGAAGTTGGTCTGTACATGCTAGACAGGAAAAAACATTACATTGCAAGAAACGACTGAATATCAACTTTATAACACTTCTGATGTATTCCAATCATATGAACAACTTTTTAAAAAAATCGAATGTATTTCATTCACATGACTTTCTCTAAATCTTGATGTTAAAAAGCTTATTCTTCAATGTATTTCATGCTAATCCTGATATGAACACTAACAGATGATTTTATTACTTGCTTCCTTGTGAGAAGGAAATTAAGGGAGTAACTTATGCTAAAGCAAATTTTACATTTCAAAAGCTGGTTGTAATGTGATTTAAATCGTTTCTTTGCAAGTCTAGGAGTTGACAATTTTCCGTTTTAGAAAAGTTAAATTATTTTAAAACTGAAACCAATTACAACGAATAATTAAAAAATGGTCAACTAGGCGAAAAAATGTGTATGAAAAAATTGTGTGTTTTAAAGAAATCTATATTATTTAGCAAAATTCATTCTGAATAAAGATGTCTTCATAGTCTATTCCCAGAATATTCAAGCTATACCTTTTATTTGTCACGTAAATATCTTTAATATACGGCATTTTAATCAAAATCGTTACAGATATTTTTGAGAAATTCAAAGTTTTCGAAACTCTTCCATGTAAAGGGTAATTAGGGGTGGGATATTTTCTTGAAAATCTTGGTTGGAAGATATTAAAGTTAAATACCAAGTTTAGTATTTGGCGGACTTTTCGTTTTTGGGTTATGCTGCTCACAGAGACGCACACACATGGACATTTTTCTAATTATTTTTTTAATTCAGGGGATTCCATAACATGCATTTCCGGTAAAATCTTGGTATTGAATTTTTGGGTGCAAAACAATACCTTCTCTATACACTATGTGCATAGTACCTGAGGAGAAAGTAAAAATGCCAAAATGTTGGAAATTCAATGGCTAGCATATAGGTATTTAAAAAATGGCTAGCATATAGGTATTTAAAAATGGAACCAAAGAAAAAATGATTTTTAAACAAATCGTGTGACCACACAAATACATTGCACTTTTGCTTCTATTTCAAGCAGTAATCAGTGGAATTATTGTATTCTACCTAAAACCACCCATGTTCAAAGCATAGGATAGTTAAATCTTGACAGGCATCGAAGTCCCATGAATAAAAACATATTTGGAAAAAGGTTAGTATGTATGTTTGTGTGAAAGACAGGTAAATATAAATTAGAAGCAAAATTTTGATGAAATAACGAATTTTATATACGCTATTTTTGTTAAATGGTATGTATACTATACTATGTATACTATACATTAATGACCGTACCCGAGCGACAGCAGGGGCAGGAGGCGGCTGGCGGCGTGCCGGCGCCCCGAAGCACTCCTACACCCTCACCCAGAAACATAACCCCCACCACTCCTCCTGTCCTGCAGATGTCGGATGTGATGGCGTGGATACAGCAGCTACTGCTGAACCACGGCCGGAGCATCTGTGATCTGCTGGTCAGATTCCTATATGCCACAGACCCAGCCGCAAAGATGGCTGTCGCCATGGAGGGACTTGCCCTCCTGACCGTTATCGTCCGGACCGCCCAGAATGGCGAGTCGAAATAGGTCTCGTACCTCTTTTCGATTCGCGTTCTGGAACGCGGGTGGCCTGAACGGTCAGGGGAGTGAGCTCCAGCATTTTGCCGGCTCATTTGCCCTAGACCTTGTGCTAGTCAGCGAAACACATCTCCGTCCAGATACCCCTTTCCGACTTCCGGGCTACAACTGCCTCAGAGTGGATCGTGTGGGCCGCCGAGGAGGTGGCACAGCGATCTTCGTGAGAAACAGGGTAGTCCACAAACCCATCCAGCTCCCACCTCTTCAAACCATGGAAGCCACGGCTGTCTGTGTTGACCTAGGCGGTACGGAAGTTTTACTGGTGTCTGTATACCATCCACCCCATAGGCAGTTCGTACTAAACGATTACCTTTCCATCCTAGCCCTTCATCCTAATGTCATCCTGGCCGGGGACTTCAATGCCAAACATCCGCGTTGGCATTGCGGCCCCCGGGCGGACGCCCGAGGCAATGACATCATACGCATGATAGATGCGGACCCTCAACTCAGAGTAGAGGGCCCCTGGCAACCCACACACCATCCACGAGGTCAAGGACGGGCATCCGTTATTGACTTCGCGATCATCAAACAATTCCCTTTTCATACATCTCTCACATCGATCAACGCACTTCATTCCGATCATAATCCTGTGTTAGCTGAGGTTAACACACGGGTTGCCAGTCACGACGTCTCGGTTCAAAACCGCGACGTTGACTGGGAATGCGTCAGGGTTTGCCTCAACGACTCCATCCCGCCGAACCCTAGGATCACAGACATCCCATCCCTAGAGGCTGCGGTCCAATCCTTTACCTCCATCGTGGTGCGAACTGCCCATAACCTAACTGTTCACACCCCAGCTCCTCTACACCCAGATGTCCTACCCCTAGAACTCCATCTGCTTGTACGCCGTTCCTGGGCCGCCCGCAGACTATACCAGCGTCACCGCACGCCACATAACCGAGCACTCCTGAGGCGTTTACGCCGAGAGGTCCGGACCCGACTACGCGAGCACAGGGTGCGAGCGTGGGAGGAGACTATGACCCGCTTGAGGCTCGAGGATGGCGACGTGTGGAGGATTGCCAAAGCTCTCCGGCACCGCGGAGGTCAAATCACCTCCCCAATCCAAGGCACCCAAGGCCTGGCTTATGAACCCCGAGCCAAAGCTGATGTGTTCGCTGACTACCTCGAAAGGTCTATGAGGCCACGAGAAGACCCCCAGGACGAAGACTTCTCGGACCGTGCTCGGCGGGAGGTGCGTCGATACCTTCGGCGCCCCCCCGACAAGGCGGACCGACTTCCCGTCATCCGACCCAGTGAACTCCAGGGCGCACTCCGGCGCCTCAACCCCAAAAAGGCAGCGGGTCCTGACGGACTAACCCCCGCCATGCTCCGATGCCTTCCCATCAAGGCGGTACTCTTTCTAACCAAGGTTTTCAACATGTGCCTCACCTTGTGCCACTTTCCACGCGAGTGGAGGGAGGCCCGGGTGATATGCATCTTGAAGCCGGGGAAAGACCCGTTACACCCATCCAATTACCGATCCATCAGTCTCCTATCAGTTCTCTCGAAGGTTTTCGAGAGGCTAATACTAGCCCGCTTGTCCCCTCTCTTGGGCGACATTCATGCCATCCCAGATCACCAATTTGGTTTTCGCCCTGGGCATTCTACACCCCAGCAACTACTGAGAGTGGTGGAGGCCGCTGCCCTGGGCTTCCAGGACAGAGCCTACACTGCGGCAGTGTCGCTGGACGTGGAGAAAGCCTTCTCTACGACCTGGCACGCGGGTCTGCTCCTCAAATTCATCCGACTGGAGCTCCCGACACACATCATACACCTACTACACTCATATCTCAAACACAGATTTTTTGTAGTTTCAGTTGCGGGACACAAATCAACACCTAGGCCAGTAAGAGGCGGAGTCCCCGAAGGCTCTGTACTTTCCCCTACGCTCTTTAGCGTCTACATGGTCGACCTACCAACAGTGCAGCAAGTCAACATAGCTCAGTATGCTGATGACGTGCTGTTATACTGTACAAATAAACACCCACGCAGAGCCTTCAACCCTATCCAGAGACACCTCTGCCTCATCCAAGAGTGGTGCGAGCGTTGGCGATTGTCCATAAATCCGGAGAAAAGCCACGCTATTCTTTTCACCAAGCGCCGCTTTCCCGCAAACTTCCCCACATTCACGTACCTCAGACGAAGGATACAATGGACCAACACCATCACCTACTTGGGGGTGAAGCTCGACAAGGGCGTCACTTTTAGGGAGCATGTCCGGGGGCTGTGGTGCCGGGGCAATGGGGCTGCGGCCTCACTATACCCGATGCTGAGGTCCTCGATGACGGTTCCCCTTAAGTTGCGCCTTTTGAGGGCTCTTATTATCCCCTTATTAATCTACGCCTGTGAGATCTGGGGCATGGCGGCAGACTCCAGTCTGCTGTTGCTTCAGCGGGTACAGAATAGGTGTCTCCGGGCTATCTATTCTGTGCCTCGAGGCTTTCCAACGAGACTCCTGCACGAAGCCTCTGGTCTACCATACCTGGAGGACGAGATTAGGCGTCGGGCAACAAAATTCAACGAAGGGTTACCATTCCATCGGAGCGCCCTCGTTAGGTCTCTTGGGGATTACGATCCCACAAACCGCCGCTTCAGGCGATACCGGCTTCCCCGCATGGCTTGCGGGCATCCCCGGTAACGAAGGAGCACCACCAACAGCTGCTACGGCTAAGCTCCTTATTATCCTTCAAGAGTTGCTTGGATTCAAAATTTAACCTCAAGAAACATTTTGATAAAAACACACCAGCGGTGCACAAGGGCCGTTGCACCATCAAGGCAACCGTCGAGGAGCAATATTCGCCTCCTCCTGTCACTCCACAACCCCAATACACACCCGCCATCCTACAAAACCCACAATCCCGTCAGAACGTGGTTAAGTTCTCTCTGAGAACAGGGACACGTCTAACACACCTCGGGCTGCCCTCAGCCTGCCAATCACACTGGACATTAATGACAAATAGAACGTGTGTCTTAAATATTTGAAGAACAGCCCCCGAAAGCTTCTGCATTCTGGTTCACTTTTATATAATTGGTAAACCGCATGAGATAGACAAATTCTTATTACATCGAAAAGTGTAGAGTCCATTAAAGAGTATAGTTTGTCAATTTATTAATATTAATGCTATTATTATTATTATTATTATTATTATTATTATTATTATTATTATAAGTTAACTATTACGGAGATATGCCTTGTTATAGGTTTATATTTGTCGGTACTTAATACTTCTTGAAATGGGTAGTCGTTATTCCTTTTCCCTCATAGTCATGCAAAAAGGAGATTTAAACACTATTACACAGCAAACGTTTCTAAAGGATTAAAAGGATACTCGGAGTGAAAGTTTTCTTACAATCGGTTAAAAAACAAAAATATTTTATACCAAACCTTTGAACCTTTGGGAATCCATAC
Source organism: Hymenopus coronatus (assembly GCA_030762935.1). Classification (NCBI taxonomy): domain Eukaryota; kingdom Metazoa; phylum Arthropoda; class Insecta; order Mantodea; family Hymenopodidae; genus Hymenopus; species Hymenopus coronatus. The sequence continues at coordinate 62,883,421 of CM060895.1, read as the reverse complement.
AAAACATTTACCGATCCCCCACCTTGCTTCGAGCTCTAAAATAATGTAAGGATAATATAACATAGATGTTTCCTAATATACTATCTTATAAAACAAGTTTTTTTCTATAAACTATATTTTCACACCTTCAAAATGCAAGTATCTGTTTTTGTTTAAATATAAACAATTTTTTCAGAATGTACTGTAGTATCTATTGTAATACCTACTACCGCGACAAAATTATCCTAATACTAAAGGATTAATGTTTCTAACTTTTTAAAAAGTTATCTATGCTGTAGTGAAATTATTGAAATACTAATGCGTGAATATTTGTGAGATTTAGACCTCAAATTCTAAAAATACAAATGAATATTCTTATATTTTGAGGCCTATGAAAGAATTAATTATGCAAAATTTTCAAGACAAAAATCTATATAAAAATATACATTGTAAGTTTTTTTCCCATTTTCCTTTGATTTTTGCTTTAGCCTAGTATATTCCCTTGTGTCTGTATTCCTAAAGGGAAATATGTATTTAAACCATTTTTGTTGAAGTATAATCTCGATTCAATAAAGTGTCCGGAAGACTAAGCTCTTATTACAATAATTAGTTGAAGAAGGTCATTTCAATGTAACACACGATATTTTATATAGCATGCTTTGTCTGTTTATTATGGTTTACCCTTAATCAAAATTCCTACCGATAAAGAAAAAAAAAACAGCGCCCATAAATAGCGTATAAACCATTAGCTTAAATTTAGCCTACATTTCCAGACTGAAATGAACTTCACAGGCTATTTCTAGAAAATTCGAGCTAAATCTTCCCTGAAATTCAATATATGCCTTTTATTTAGCAACCTAAATATCTTAAATAGATAGATAGCATTTTAATCAAAATCGTTATGGCAATTTTTGATAAAATAAGAAAATAAATAACATGAAGTAGTTGTCAGAGGTGGAAAATTTTACTTTCTATATACGTACTATGCATATAATGTATAAAGAAGGTGTTGTATTCCACCCAAAAGTTTGATACGAGATTTCACCGCAAATAAACGTTATAGGGTCCACTATAATCGAAAAAAAATAGGAAAAGATCCGCACGCGCGTGTATGAGTGTATCAGTATTTCCGTGTGTCTATGAACATTATAACTCAAAAACGAAAAGTTGCTAAAAACGTAACTTTGCATTTAAGTTTAGTATCTTTCCAGAATGTGACTCGAAGATTTTAGGAATTATCACCCCACCCAAAACTACACTTTATATGGATTTCGATTTTCTCAAAAATGACTTTAATGATTTTGATCAAACTACCTTATATTAAAGAAATTTACATGGTAAATAAAATGAATATCTTGATTTGTACGGGAATATCCTATGATGACGAATTTTACTTAACTAGTAAACTGTAAGCGAGAGGTAAACCTTGTTATACAAAAAAATAATGTAGGTTTCGTTAAAACACACAATTTCTGTCATATGCATTTTTACCGTTTTTATATGTTCCTTTTTATTGGTTTTACTTTTTAAAATAATTTTAACTTTTCTCATACGGGAATTTTTCAACTCCTGGTCATGCAAAGAAATGAATTTCAATCACATGGCTACCAGATTTTAAAAGAATTAACTATCGTTTTAGCAAGGATACTTCCTTATTTCCCTTCTTCTTACAAGCAAACAAGTAACAAGACCATGTTTGCTAATCGATTAGCATGAAGTAGAGAGGAGCATAAGATTTTTAACAATAATTTGTTATGGAAATGTAGACAAGGTCATAAGAATGAAACATCACATTTTTATTAAAATTTTCGGTAATCTCTGGAGGATACTGAATGAGAAAGGACTGATTTGAAACTGATATTTGTCTTCTCCTATATATCGGTCAGGCATCCCTTTAGAGCTTTGTGGTTATTTTCTATTCTGCACACTATAAGTGAGGGAGGTATTGTATTCCAATTCAAAACACTCCATATCGAGATTTCACCGAAAGTATTTTGAGACCCTCTGAATAGGAAAAATACTTTCTAGAAAATGATCGGTTGGTGTGTGTGGATATGTGTATGTGTGTATGTTTGTGTAAGTGTAAGTACAGCAGAATTCAAAACCGAAAATTCCGATACCTAACAAACTTAGTCTTTTTTAACTATCTTCCGAAATTGTTGCCTTGAAAATATTGAAGTAAGTCACTCACTACAAACTCACATTTGTGGCCAAATTTTTGACATTTGATTTTATCGAAAATTCTATAGCGATTTTGATTAAAACGCCACTTATGATAGCTATTTACACGGCAGTTATAATGTTTATCTTGAATTATTCGAAAATATAATGCGAAATCCTGTTCATTGAAATGAATTTTATGTAAAGTTTACATATAGGTAAACAAGCATGCACTGTATAAAAATCACAAAAAATATTTAAAACATTAAGTTTATAAAAATGATGTACGTTATTATTGGCTTTCATATTTCAATACTTTATCATTTTTAAAGTGCTGTCGCTCTTCAGTTGTTTTTCACACTGGAAAGAGTACGGAGTATGGAATTGTTAAGGCCAGCATATATAATCTTGGTAATCGGTTCATTTTCCTCTATACCTTTTATATATACAACAACATGTATATAGTGGTTTCTGCAATGGTTATTTCTAAATTGGCATGAAATAGATATAATGGGATCTGTTAAGTCGAATAACACTTTCTATCCATTTTTAATTAAGCCGTTCTTTAAAAAACTTATTCTTTATCTACATTACGCAAATAGATAAACATTTTCAGAAATGACTTTAATACATATTGCCATGTATAGAAATATACACTAGGTTTAATATATAGAAAAATATTTTAATAGTTAATCGCTAATTAATAGCTTTAAAATTCCGTTCTTTCCTTAAACAGATGAAATAAAAACGAACAACAATTTTCTAATTGAGAAAAGAAGTTTTCTATTTCCAAAACTAAAATGAATAACAATAAATGCTTCGGAAATGGTTAACTTCACAAAACATTCAATTTGACATTCTTTGTACTGAAAATTATGTCTTACGGTCCACTATTTATGAGAAAGTCATTCAGAATGAACAGAGTTCGGAGGATAGTCCCATAAAATTAATGTGCATTTTATTTTCGATTTATGTCTGAAGTATCTGTTATTTTAATCAATAAAATCAATATTTTCTAAAAATGTTCCATGTAAAAGGAAGCAGGAAAATATTTTTCAAAATTTTCGTGTCGCATCTTTGGGAGATGCTAAACTTAAATATCAGGTATGCTATTAACCACTTTCCGTTTTTGCGTTAATCACACACACACACACACACACACACACACACACACACACACACACACACACACACACACACACAGCACAACCGGACTTTTTTCTGAAGACTTTCGATGATTGATGGCATCAATATTTTGCACTCTCCGCATTATGTACATGATAGAGAAAGTAATAAATAAGTTTATGTAGGGATATTTAGTAGAACGTACATAAAATACCTGATGCGTTCCATTTACATTACTTTCTCTACTTATTCTGTTACAACTATTCTTTAAAAAGCCTATTATTCAATGCACTCAATGCTAATCAAGAGAAAAAACCTTATTATTTATTTGTTCTGAATCATAAATCATTTTGCCTGGTGACACCGAATAGAATTTACATTTATGGATTTTTAAAAAAAAATTGAGTGTTACAAATATATTTTACCATACGTTATAATAGTTATATAAAAATTAAGCTATGGGAATAAATTGTAACAAAGATTATAAAAGATTATTATTATAATTCCTTAGAAGCAGAAGAAGAATAAGAAAAAGTTTAGGCAAAAGTAATATTACAATCTTTTAAAATCTGTTTGCTACTGGATTGAAATTAGATATATTACGCATGACAGGAATAAATCAAAGGACAAAAGAATGAAAAATTAACTTGCGAAACAAGTATTTTAAAATTGAAACCAATAGCTGAGAATGTTTCAGAAATTATTACCTATTCAAAAAATTAATGCCTTAAAACGTGTGGTTTTACGAGATATATTATTTTAAGTAAAAACTTTCTTATGGTTTACCAGTAACGCAAAAGATGCCCAGAATGAAGAGGAATTTAGAGCATACTCTCAGAGAATTCAAAATATACATTTTATTTAATGTCTTAAATATAGTGTTATTTTATTAAAATGGTTAGTGCCATTTTTGTGAGATCAATATTTACGAAAGACAATACAGGAATGAGCTTTTTTTTTTTTTCAAAATCCTCGTGTCATATCCTAGAGAGAGAGAGAGAGAGAGAGAGAGAGAGAGAGAGATATGCTAAAATTAAATATTAAGATTGGTATTTAATAATTTTTCTTTTTGAATTAACACATAGATAGCTTTCCTTTAAATTTCCGTCATTTGTCGGTATCAAATATTTGGGTGGAATGCAATATATTATCTACCTACTACATATGTGTTAGAGAGATTAATATATAAGTTTTCTATGAGTAAGTGTAGAAGCTACATAAGTGGATAGAGAATTTCTGTATACCTAACACATGAGATGTACTTTTTTAAGGCAAGGAATAATCATATCTACGCCATTGGTAGTCATTGCTCTTAGATATAATTAAATTCTTTATTCACAATATTATTATCTGCTGAAACTTAAGCTTTCAATTGTTTTGTGCATGATAATCCTACGAAAGCCTGTTTATATCACAACAGACCGCTTATCAGTTTTGCTTATTTCTCACAACCAAAATATAACTGTTCTCACCCTAAACACCTAGGATTTAGAGCGCGTGTTAAATAGGAAGGGGTAGGTGCATTTAACTCTGCGCTTGAGTGAGCCCTATAGTGGGGGGGGGGCACATTCCCCGAGCCTTACTCTACAATATGTAATTTCCGTTTACAATGTTACGTGAGAAGTAAGTACATCACTAGACTAGATGGGACGCTAGCGAAACCAGTATTTCCACTCCTCCGAACTCGAACCCAGGACTGCTGCTTGTTTGCTACTACAGGCTTAACTAGCACAGCTCTTACGTAGCCATTAATGCGTTTGAATAATTTAATAGGAGAAAATATAACGCTGTAACGATCCGCGGGCTCAAGGAAATACTGTTTGACCCGAAGCTTTCAGTATTTGTGTGGGGAAGTCAATACTGCAGCAGGCTTCCAATAAAATAGACAGCTCCCTGGGGAGTTTTGTAAAAAGAAAATCTGATGTGTACCATTCTCGTGGCTTTCTCTACCTATTCTGTAAAAATCTAATCTTACAAATGAGTATTATTATATCTACATTAGTAATCAGATAAACATTTGCAGACATGTTTTTATAAATTAATTAGTTCTTCTAAGAAGGGAAATAAGGGCTTCTTCTACTCTGAAGCGATAATAAAATGTTTTAAAAACTATCGCTGTGCGATTGTTATTGACAGTTGGTTTTTTTTCTATTGTCAGATGTAAAATAAAAGAAGGGAAGATTTGGATAAGCATTTCCCATTTAAGAAAGATTGTCAGTATTTTAAAATTCAAAACAGTGGCAGGGAATATCTCTGAAATAGCTACAAAAATTGTGTACTTTAATAATATATACACTTATTCATTTTTGTCTCATTTACGGTTTACCATAATTATACAAGAGTTATTCAGAATAAAAAGGACCTCAGAGTCTACTCCCCAAAAAATCTGGACATACATTTTATTTGCCATATATCTTTAGTATATGGCATTTTAATCATAATCATTAGCAACTTTTTAGAAAATCAAAAATTTCAAAAACGCATTCATGTAAAGCGTAGTTTGGGTAGTGGTATTTCCTGAAAATCTTCGTATCGCATCCTTGTAAGATAGAATGAACTTACTATAGTGATTTAGTGTTTAACTGACCTTCGTTTTTTAATTATGCTGTCCACAAACACTCACATACATGCATACAAAATGCTTTTTGTTTTGGATTCAGGGGTTTCAAAACGTGTATTTTCAGTTAACTCTTGCTATGGAAGTTTAGGGCGCAATAAAATATTTTCTCCAACTAAGTACATTGCACATTGTCCATGAGTACTAGAGAAAGTGAATACTTATTTTTAATTTCTGTAACACTTACATTGGTAGAGAAGGCATAACATTCCAAGTAGAAATTCAATTTATAAATTTAAATGCAAATACAAGTTTTGAGACCCTCTGAATAAAAGAAATTAGAAAAATATCCATGTGTGTGTATGGGCGCGCGCCTGTAAAGCAACATAAATCAAAAGTGAAAGGTTCGTTAAATAACATTTGAATTTAGTATCCTCCAAGGATGTGACAAAGAAGGATATCTTTTCAACATAACCCCCACAGAAACTTCACTTTTTATGAAAAAAGTTCCGAAATGTTTCTTAAATGGTTTAATTAAACTACCGTGTATTAAGGATATTTAGAAGGTAAATAAAATATGTATATTACAGTTGTTGGAAATAAACTCTGAAGACCTGTTAGCTCTGAATAACTTTCTTGTATATCTGGTAAACCGTAAGAGATGGAGAAGAACTTACTGAACAAGAAATGTAGATCATGTTAAAACACAGCAATTATGTAAAATGCATTTTTATCTCTAAACGTTCTATGTGCATGGTGTATAGAGAAGGTAATGGATTGCACCAAAAATTCGATACCAATATTTCACCGGAAATACATGTTTTAGAACTCCCTGTATACAGAAAAAGCATTTCTAGAAAAAGGTTCGTGTGTGTGCTTGTCTGTGTGTGTGTGTGTGTGTGTGTCTATCTGTGGACAGTATAGCTCAAAAACTAATAGTCTGTTAAATACCAAACTTGGTATTTAAGTTCGTTATCTTTCAAGGATGTGACACGAAGATTCTGAGAAAAATCCCCCCACTCTTAACTACCCTTTATGGAAAAAAAATTGAATATCTTGATTTTCTCAAAAATTACTAACGATTTTTGACTAAAATGTCGTATATTAAATATATTTACGTGAAAAATAAAATGTATATCACACATTTTCAGGGAATACATGTTTTTTCTGATGAATGTTGCGTAATTCTGCATAGCTGGTAAACTGGCACACCGTAAGAGATAGACAAAAACTTACTTAATAGAAAACGTAGAGCACGTTAAAACACACAATTTATGTTATGTGCATTTTTTCGTGGAGTTGATCGTTTTTGAGATATTACCTGTTACTGGTTTCAAAGGAACTTCAGTCACATAGCACCAGCTTTAGACATCACTTCACATCAATTCTTCCAGTCATTTCCACAAAAGCTTATTTTTCTCTCTACTTCGCGCTAATCGATATAAATGTGTGCAGAAATGGTTGTTCGTTCTAAGTAGTAAGGGAAAAGTTTAGAGTAGAGCGATAGTCAAATCTTTTAAGATCCAGTCGGTATGTGACGCCATTGTTTGCAACACCATTTGTATGTTGTGTAAAAAGATAAAGACCTACCCTGTTAACCACTAAGTTTATGATTATAAACTACTGAGCGACCAGAGAGTCACAATGATAAAGAACTTTAACAATTCGAGAACAAAATGACCAGTATACAATGGAAATTTAGTAGACAAATATTTTAAAAGCTTTTAAAAATATATTTGTTAAATAAATTTTTATAAATTGCAAATTGAGATAAGATGAAACACAAATTCTGTATTATTCTTATGTATTTTAAGTTATATGTGTAACTTTTCTAAAACTGTGGATTTTGAAGCATGCAGTGTTGTAATAACAATGTGGCATGCCGAGTAAATTACTTTAAAAACACTAGTTTTCTAAAAACGTTTATTTTCTAATGTGCTGAGATCTAGTTATTTGATTCTTCGGCTGAATACAAAAATTCCTCTTCTTACTAGGTACGTGGTAGTAGAATTAAAAAAAAGAATAGCATAAATAACTGTCGGCCCTCCTTCTGATTGAATTTTAAATTCATCGTGTACATTTGTTTCATATGTAACATAAACATCTGATGTGCTTCTCCAACTATTCTGAAACGTCTTACGAAAGCATGGTCTTCTAACTTCTTCATGCTTATCAACATAAGCATTAGCAGAAGTCGCCTAGTTACTTCGCTCCCTATAAGTATGAAGGGAATAAGGGCATACGCTAGTCTAAAATGACAGCCAAATCTTTTAGAAGCAGATTGTTACTTGATTGGAATTAAATGGTCAAGAGTAAAACAAAAGCAAAAACTCTATATGTTCCAAAATATCTGACTGTCTCTACATCTCTGCAACAAATTATTGTTAAAAAGCTTATGCTTCTTTTAACTTCATGCTAATCGAGAAAAAATTAGCAGAAATTGTCTTATTACTTGCTTCCTTCCAACGTCAGTGCACATTTGAAACCGTTCGTGGCAACATTTTTTGAAGCGGGTATTGCAAAGCTTGTGCACAGGTATGATAAATGTCTCAATCTTTTCGGTGATTATGTTGAAAAGTTACCACAAGTGTACAAAACTTATAGTAATAAAACAATTGTTTTCTATGAACTTGTCTTTTACTTACAACTTATCGGAGGTTGAAAAAAGGAAACAGTAAACGAGAGGCACGCCTTGTAAATTTTATGCAGATTTTATTAAGCATTATGTTGAGTATTTACAGTAAGTGATTAAAAAGTGTAAAATTTTTTTTTCTGGGAAATGTAAGTGCAATTTCACTCTTAATATATATGTTATGCAATAAAAAATATGTACGATATATCAATTAGCTGTTTGATGTGGCATCATAATGGGGTCTTCAGCCATTTAACTTGCATTGATTAAAGAGCTTGTTTCTTTCGATGACAAAACAACATTTTACTTTCTCTAGCAGGTATGTACACTGTACATAATAAGTGGAGAAGTTATTGTATTCCACCCAAAAATTCGATACTGAGATTTCAGCACGAATATCTGTTGTGAGACACTTGACTAAAAAACTGATGTGCATTCACATGACTTTCTCTACATCTCTGCAACAAATTATTGTTAAAAAGCTTATGTCTTGAATCTACTTCATGCTAATCGAGAAAACATTAGTAGAATTAGTCTTATTACTTACTTTCTTGTAAGTGGAAGCGAAATATGGGAGTACCATAGATTAAAGTGATAGTCAAAAGCTGGTTACTATGTGACTGAAGTTCCTTTGTTTGTATGAAAAAGAGTTGACAAATTCCTGTACGAAAAAGTATAAGTATTTTAAAGCTGAAACCAAAAACAAGGAATATCTCAAAAACGATCAACTCCATGAAAAAATGTATGACATAAATTGTGTGTTTTAACATGCTCTACATTTTTTGTGTGTTAAGTTTTATTCCATCTCTTACGATTTAGCAGTTATGCCAAATTCCGTAAAATTCATCCAGAATAAAGTAGTCTTCAGAGGCTATTCCCAGAAAATTAAAAAAGTTCACATTTTAATTTTGATTTAAATATCTTTAATATATAATATTTTAATCGAAATCGTTGGAGCCACTTTTGAGAAAATACAAATTTTCAAAAAGTTCCATGTAATGGGTAGTTGGGTGTGGGTGAATTTTCTTGAAAATCTTCGTGTTACATCCTTGTTAGACACCAAAGTTAAATACCAGGTTTGGTACTTAACGGAATTGTCGTTTTTGAGCTATGCTGTCACACACACACACACACACACGCACACACACTCACGCACACACCCAGACTTTTATCTACAATTTTTTTTTTGGATTCAGGAGGTCTCAAAACATATATTTCCGGTGAATTCTCAGTATTGAATTTTTGGGTGCATTACAATACCTTCTGTATACAGTATGTACATAGCACGTGTTGAGAAAGTAAAAATAAACTTAGAATAAGGTAGGTCTGGTTGTGTGTATGTGTATGGACTGCATAACTAAAAAAAAGTCCATTAAATACGTTAAGTTTAATATCCCCTAAGGATACAACAGAAAGATTTGCAAGAAAATTTCCCCTTCCCAAATTACCCTTTATATGGAAAATTTTTCGAAAATTTTGATTTTCTCAAAAATGGCTGTAACGATTTTAATTAAAATGTTCTATATTAAAGATACTTATGTGTCTAATACAATGTATATCTTGAATTTCTAGAGAATAACCTCTAAAATCCTCTTCATTCTGGATGGCTTATGAATAAATGGCAAACTGTAAGAGATTCACAAGAACACAAAACTGTAGATTACGTCAAAACACAGAATTTATGTCCTTTCATTTTTTGTGTAGGTATCCGTTTTTGAAATATTCTATATTTTAAATTTTAAAATACTTTTACTTTTCTCAAACAGGAAGAAAAGTCCGTGTTTGCTTTGTTTTAATCTGGCTATACAAAGAAGCGAATTTCCATGACAATCGGATAGCGACATATTTTAAGATATGATATAGACTATCGCTTTAGCATAGTTTATTCTCTTATTTCCGTTTTACTTGTAAAGAATTAATAGGTCAGCTGATCCTGCTAATGCTTATTGCGAGTAGCACGGTGTAGAAAAATACTCTTTTGCAACAAATCTGTTTGTAGAACAGGTAGGAAAACTCATGTAAATAGAACACTATTATTATTATTACTATTATTATTATTATTATTATTGATGGTGGTGGTGGGGTGGTATCGTTATTTCTTCTACTTTCCGCTTCTAAGTTTACTGTTTTCTATAATTTGTAATAAAAATGTTTAAAGAATACTAAAAAATTATTAATTATTCCGAAACATTCCAACATTTTCAGTTATTTGAAAAATGAGAGAAAAATCATGAGAGAAAAACATGTTTTAAAATGCAGCAGTAAAGCTTAAACATATATATATATTATATATAATATATATTATAGACACTATTATGTAAAGTTTAAAAATGTTTACTACTGGATTTTTCTCCCTTATGATTTGAAGGGGAATAAGAGAATACATTAGGCTAAAGCGACAGTCAAATTTTTAAGAGCTGATCGCTATACTATGACCTTAAATCCTATTTTATTTGCATGACCAGAATGATCTCTTAGCTGATAAAAAAGTGAGTATCTAAAAAATTAACTCCACAAAAAGTATAAGACGTAAATTTTGTGTTTTAGTAAGATCCACAGTTTTTGTGAAGTAAGATTTGTTTCTAACTTTTTCATTTTATCAGTAGTGAAAAATTCATACAACTTGAAGAGGACCTCAAAGACTATTCCGAGAAAGTTGACGGTATTTTATTTGTCATGTAAATATCTTAAAATGTAGTTTTTAGATATAATTGTTGGCCATTTTTGCAAAAAAAAAAAAAAAAAAAAGTGTTGGCAGTAAACTGAGTTTAGGGTGGGGGATTTTCCTAAAAGTCACACTTTCACATCTTTGAAAGTTTGGTAGTTAACTAATTTATTTTATTTCATTATTTATTTTTGTTATACCGTTCAGTCACATACAAAGACACAGGCAGACAGATCGAGAAACAAATCTAAAACGTTTTTATTCAAGGGCCCTGAACATATGTATTTCATGTTTTGGGGTGGAATGCATTACTATTTCATTGTACCTGGCAGAGAAAGTAAAATAACTGCCTCCTTTAATCAGAACTTTAGTTATATATGATTTCAATTTTTTGAATGTTCTTATAGGACATTTGTTTTTCTGTCCATCTTTTGATGTTTTCTACCATCCAAAGTCCCACTCACTTAGATTTGATTATGATTTCACTGCCTTAATATTTTACCAGAAATAACCGTAGCTCGTCTCTCGTAAACCCGATCAGCTCCAATGTTTTCTAAATTATTTTCGCATCCGTCGCTAGAGATACTCATTAAGTGCCTAAAGCGTGGATTATCTTAAACACAAGTTACGGATTCTTCAAGGGATTTCTTATTCATTCATAGACACATCACATTTGGTCTTTGTTTATCTGAAGATCAAAGCACACATCTGATTGATGAGATAGGAATTTTCTAACTGAACATTAGGATACACTATTTTTCTTATATTTAGGTAAATCCCGCCATACACAGAACAAAAGTATTAGATTTGTGGCTTGCATCCATAACACTGAATCTCCAAAATGAAAAGCTTATTTCTTGCCGTCAGATTATTCTAGATTTTTTCCACTTAAATTCACCATACTTTATGTGGAGCTTATAGTTTGTTAATCACTAAGTTTTATCCCAAAATAAGACACAATCTAGCTTCATCTCAGTTTTATTTCACGCCATGTGTGTATTACCTAACGTGTTGCTTTGATAGAATGGAATTACTAGTTTGTGATTTCGCCACTATGCGCATGGTTACGAGGGGTCAATTCGACGTCCATAGATGGCGCCATAGGATCAAATCACGACTTACTGACGTGAAAATGGCGGACTTTTCTCCAGGACCTTCTTTTTGAAGACATGTAATTCTTTTTCGTGAAATAAAAAATACACGGCAACATGGACTCTAAGCCTGGTTATTTAATATGACGGGAGATAAAATAAAATTAAGAAAGATTGTTAAACTGAAGACTATTAAGGGGCACTTTTTCTTAACACTAAGGAATTATTCTTAATTATTCTTCATTTATATTACTGTATGCCAATTGATTCTAGTTACCATTGAAGTCGCATAATGCAATGGGAACACTTTGTTTGTCACTGTCAAACTCTATTTTAAGATATCGCAGGTTGTTTACCTTCTAAAAAAAAGATTTTTTTACCGGGGTACCTAAAACTTATTTACAGTGAAATTTCGGTATGGAGTGCAATACATTCTCTACTTTTATGTATTGCGTAGAAGAAGTAAAAAATGAAACTGATGGGTATTTGGCTGGGGACGCATAAACTGTAGGGACCAATTAACTGCTTGTGTATGAAACCTCAACTTTTTGCACTATTTAGAAATCTACAGCTAACCTTAAAGACATAGCAATTGTGATACAATGCGTCATATACAGTCAGAATTCCTTCTTTATTATGTGTAAAAACGAAGCTAAGAAGCACAGGTATTGCGTGAACAAAATGTAACGCTTCTACATAAATATATACATTAAAATAATGATCAATGGAAAATAATGGGCTGAGTGTGAAAAAAACATATTCATATAGTATGATAAAAATTAAAATTGAATTTCAATAAATAATAAATAATTCAAAATATATTCAAAATTTATAATTTTTTTCCTGAAATCTGCAGACGTAACGAATGAAAGAAATAAAGAAGAAGTAAGATTAATGTAGAGTGAGAATGAGAATTATTTCCTCCTGAGTAAAAACATAAATAATTTTGAAGTTATTACCTAAAAATTTGCAATAAAGCCAGTTCGCGAATTTTATGTTTGCATTGCCCTTAGAACAATGTAGTACATTACATAAATATAAGGACTAATTCAAGTTTCTGAAAATGTATATTTACGAAAAAATATCGATATCAATCTTTTGGATGGAATATTGCATCTTCTATACATTACAGTAAGACAAACTAGGATTGCCCAAACTTCAAGGATGCATCATAACCTTAAAAAGGCAATTAGATTGATGCTTGGTATATTTTACTAATGCGGATTGGCAGTTTATGTGCGAATACATTAATAACGCAAGCAGGTTTTGGGGCATATCCTCCATTCCCCTATTTCCATCATTACAGACAATGACACCATAAATGGTAATCCCTTGAATGGCACAAGAACTATAGAATCTTGGGACATAATTTCCATACGGTGCAGCTGAGAAAATCCTTGGGATTTTGAGCCTTCCATTACCTCATTTTATTAGGGAAACTACGTGATGAAGTAGTCTATAAATTGGTTTTATGCCCAGTAGCAACGAAGGCAGGATTTACATTTAGGAAAAGAAAGCGGTGAAGGAATACAAAGGTTTATAGTGACTCAGATGTGAGTCAAACATCTTTAAAATAAGTTTCATTAATATCGGAAGTTCAGTGGAAAATATTCTGTACGTTAGTGATAGATCAGTTTGAATTGATCACACGAGATACAATTTACAGAAAAGGATATAGGAATTAAATAAAATACGAAGAACAACAATGGTTTTATTTTAACAAATAAAAGTTCAGTTATAGTTTACATTGGCAAACAGAGTACAAAATCGAAAAAATGTGTGTTCCGTTCAATGGCTTTCTCTCCTTGTTCTGCAAAAAGAAAACTCCTTGAAAAGATTATTATTCTATCTATTTAATTCTAATCGAAATATACGTTAGCATAAATGGTCTTATTGTTTAGCTACATATAAGCAGAAGGGAAATCCAAGAATACAGTGGCTAAAGCGACAGGCAAATATTTCAAAATTTGGCTTTATGCGATTGGCTTTTAAATTTGGTTGTCTTTATTGGCCAAAAGTACAACAAAAAGAAAACGATTACTACTTCCTGATTAAGAACGTATATGCTTTGAAAATTGAAATGAAGGATAAGGAGTATCTCCGAAATCGTTAACTCTACAGAAAAGTTGTACATGGTATAAGCTATTAGTTTTAACGACATACCATATTTGTTTAATAAGATATTTTCTATCTCTTACAGTTTATTTTTTTATGTAAAATTCATTCAAAATTCAGAATAGGCTAGTCCCAGAAAATTTAGGTTACATATTTCATTCGCCACGCACACATCTTTAATGCACAGTAGTTTAATCAAAATCGTTTGAGCCGTTTTTTGAGAAAATAAAAATGTTGGAACATTTTTCCACTTAAAAGTTAGCTTCATTAGCGGAATTTTCTTGAAAAATTTCGTTTCGCATCCTTGGAAGTTGCTAAACTTAAAAAGAAACTTTGGTATTTTTTCATTTTTGAGATATCCTGTTCACAATGCCACGGACCAACACACTAACCGATCTCTTTCCAAAAAATATATTTTTGGATACAGGCGACCCTAAAACGTTAGTTTCAGTAAAATTTCGTATCGAATATTTGGGTAAATAAATGTAAATGGCGTGTTATTTATGGACGCTCTTTAACTGGTTCTCAGCGTCCCGTTCTAAATTGGGCGTGAAAGACCGCTTAAATTTGCTCAGAGGTTTCTCTATCAGGCTTAAGGTTCGTTTACGTGCCGTAAATTTACGACACGGGACCAACGGCTTTACTTCCCTTCCGATGGAAGCCATGCCAAGGAAAAATCCATCGTCCTCCGCCGAGTTTGAACCCGCGACCTTGGGTACATGAAGTTAACGTGGTAACCATTACACCACGGAGGGCAACTCAAATATTTGGGTGGAATGCAATGTCTTCTCTAGCTATATACTATTTACGAATTAGAGGAAGTAAAGTTTTTATAGGAAATAATATTAAAGAATAGGTAGATGAACATACATTTTTGGGATGCTATATGAAATATAGTCTAGCCGAATAAATACAAACGTTTTTATTATTTAAAGAATTACTTTTAAAAGAATCTTATATCTCATTGCTTTCTTTCTCCATTATTCTTACCAAAACTTATTGATCTATCTCTTCATGTTAACCAAGTTTGTGTAGATACAACAAAGAAGAGTTTATTTATATGATATTCAAATGATTTAAAAACTGAACGCTTTGTACAAGTAATGGCTTTCAGATTCCATTCTTCTTGCATGAGAATAAAATAAATCTGAAGTGCTCCATTCATATGATTTTCTCTACATCTCTGAAACAAATTATTGTTAAAAAGCTTATGCATCTATTTACTTCATGCTAATTGAGAAAATAGTAAGTAGAACCGACATAAAGGAGTACAATAGACTAAAGTGATAATCAAAAACTGGTTGCTATGTGGCTGAAGCTCCTTTATTTGTATGAACAGGAGTTGACAAATTCCTGTATGAGAAATTGTGTTTTCTAAAGCTGAAACCAAAAACAAGAAATATCTAAAAAAAAAAAAAAAAAAAAAAAAAACATCAACTCCACGAAAAAAAAGTATATTACATAAATTGTGTGTTTTAACGTGTTCTACACTTTTTGTGTGGTAAGTTTTTCTCCATCTCTTACGGTTTAGGAGTTATGCAAAATTCTGGAAACTTCATCCAGAATAAAGTAGTCTTCAGAGGCTATTCCCGGAAAATTCAAAATATACATTTTATTTAGCAAGTAAATATCTTAAATATAATTGATTTTAATCCAAATCGTTAGAACCATTTTTAAGAAAATCAATATTTTCGAAATTTTATCCATATAAAGGGTAGTTGGGGGTGGAGGGATTTTCTTGAAAATCTTCGTCTCTCATCCTTGGAAGACACCAAACTTAAATATCAAGTTTGGTTTTTAACGGTCTTTTCGTTTTTGAGCTATTCTGCGCCCCCCCCCAACACACACAAGGAACATTTTTGTAAAAATGCTTCAGGGGGTCTCAAAACATATATTTCTGGTGAAATCTCGGTATCAGATTTTGGATGCATTACAATACTCTCTCTATACACTATGTACATAGTACTATAGAGAAAGTAAAAACGAATAGTGACTTATTAGATTAAAAAATGCTTTATTCACATGTCTTACTCTACTCATTTTTTGCCAAATATTCCTACTATTGTACAAACTTTAATGTCTTATCCACTTCATGTTAAAAGAGATAACGTTCAGAATGAAGAGAGTTTCATAGGCTCTTTGCAGAAAATTCAAGATATGCATTTTATTTTTCAGGCAGATATCTTAATAATGGAATTTAATAAAAATATGAGAAATTTTCAAAATATCACAAATAAGGATATTTTCCGTGTAAATCGTGGTTTGAGTTGGTAAATTTTCTTAAAACCCTTTACGTTGTGTCCTTGCAAAATACTAAATTTGATCTATAAATTGATTGCTGAGATAATTTACAGTGAGGATTCTACTGTATTACCCTGAAAATTCTTCAGTAAATCCCTTTGTGATTAAAGCTACAATTACAATGATAAATTCTTTCTAAAATTTTTACAATCACTTCTTCTTTCTAAAATTTATCATCACAACGTATCCTGGTTAATATTTTAATTAAGATGTGTTTTCTAATTTTAAGTTTCCATTTATTGACAGAATATCGAACTTGATCATTATTCACAACTTAAAAAGCACGTTTGTGATTTAAACAAGTTTTCTTTTTTACTCTGTCTACTATGGGTGCATAGTGTTAGAGAATGTATTGTATTCCACCCAAAAATTGGATAATGAGATTCTAACTAAATATATGCTTTGAAGCCGCCTATATAAAAATAACATTTGTGTATATCCGTCTGTGAACAGTGTAGCTTCAAAACGAAAAGTCGGTTAAATACCAACCTTTACATTTAAATTCAGCATTTTCCAAGAATTCCATGCGATTTTGAAGAAAATCACTCCAAACTTCTTGATTTTGAATTTTTTTTGTAAATTGCTATTTTGTAACAAATAACTAACATTTAGGTACAAATACATTTTAAGATATTTTATGATAAATGAAACGTATATCTATGATTTTTCAGAGAATAATCCTGAAATTCCGTTCATTCTATATGTTTGCATACCTGGTAAACTACAAGACGCAGAGAAAATATTGCGTAAAAAGTGTAGATCAAGCTAAAATACACATTTTGTGTCAAGTAAATTTTATTCTATATATTTATCCTTTTTTGAGATACTTCTACGGGTTATTGACTCTAATTTTAAACCATGCATTTCTGAATAGGAAAATTGCTATTGATTTTTCTTTCTCTTGGTCAATCAAAGAGAATGGAATGTCTATGCATCATATTGGGACCAGCTTATGAGATATTTGATTATCGGTTTAGTCTAGTATATACAAGTACTTTAGCGTTCTCTAAAGGAAGTATGAAATAAATTCATTTTTGTAAATATTTACATCGAAATAGGTGAAGTATATAGAAAAATGTGCTTTTATAAGCATGATTTGTTCTAGAATAGAAAATGAAAGTAATGTAAATGTCACACATAAGATTTTTTTAAATTACTGACAACAGACACACACAAATGGAATTATAACTAAAATATTTTCATTTTATTCAGGGAACTTTGAAATGTATTGTCCATGACACCCCGATATCAAATTTTTTGCGGAAAGCAATATTTCCTGTAGCTACTATATGTGTATAGTAGAAAGTATCGAAAAGTAAGAGACAAATTTGGTAATAAAACGCCATTGAATTATGTTCCTGCCAAAACTAGTAGATATATATTAGTGACAGTTTCATTTTGACAAAAAAATCTTGTGTTCCATTCACATAACCTTCACTAAATATTATGTAACAAACTATTATTAAAAACCTATTCTGTCATCTAATTCATGATAATCAATGCTTGGTTTCTGAAAATCAGATGGGAAATGAGGGAATATACTAGGCTGAATAGTTTAAGTTCTTTGTTATGTGATAAAAAATTCGATCTCTTGGTATGATAAAGAAAAATAGATGGCAAATTCTCAATTGAAACGTTTTTTTTTAAAATTGAAACAAGGAAGGAATTCACAGCTCCACCAAAAAAATTCTCATGTTTTCCATTCACATGACTTTCTTTGCATTTCTATAAACAGTTATTGTTTAAAAGCTTATGCTTCTATTTTCTTCGTGGTGATTGAGAAAGATTAACATATCTCTTATTACTTGCTTCCGTGTATAGAGGTATAGGTTAAAGAGATGGTCAAAGTTGGTTGCTATGTGACTGAAGTTCCTGTGTTTGAATGGACAGGAGTTGACAAATTCCTGTGTGAGAAAAGATTAACTTTTTTTAAAGCTGAAATCAAAATCAAGGAATATCTCTAAAACGATTAATTCCACGAAAAACATTTATATAACATAAATTATGTTTTAATGTGCTCTACATTTTTGGTGTGATAAATTTTTGTCTATCTCTTACGGTTTAGCGGTTATGCAAAATTCCGTAAAATTCATTCAGCCTCTTAGGAGGTTATTCCCAGAAAAATATACGATATTTTAATCAAAATTGTTAGAGCCATTTTTGAGCAAATCAAAATTTTCGAAAAATGTTCCATTTGAAGGGTAGTTGAGGGTGTGGGTATGTTCTTAAAAATCTACGTGTCGCATCCTTGGAAGATAGCAAACTTAAATACCAAGTTTAGTATTTAACGGCTTTTAGTTTTTTGAGTAACGCTGTGCAGAGACACACATATATACACAGAGACATACACGCACACACATGGACCTTTTCCAGAAATGTTTTTTTGGATTCAGGGGGACTCAAAACATATATTTCCGGTGAAAGGTCGGCATTGAATTTTTGGGTGCATTACAATACCTTCTCTAAACCCTATGTACATAGTACGTGTAGGGAAAGTAAAATGTGATGTGTTCCATTAAAATGACCTTCTCTATCTATTGTGCAAAACAAATTCCTTAACAAAATATTCTTTTTCCATTTAGTTCATGCTAACGACTAAAAGTTAGGAGATTAGTCCAATACTTTGTGTCTTATAATTGGAAGGGAACTTGAGCGAATGCACTAGGCTAAAGCATTTTACAAATATTTTAAAAGCTATCGATCTAGGATTGTCATTGATCTTTCGTACCTTACGGGTAGCTAGAGTAAAACAAAAGAATCAATGATGTCTTCTCTTTGGAATAAGTTAAATGTTTAAAAAAGAAGGAATATCTCGTCAAGTTTAGCTTCACAATAAAAATGTATAAAACATAAATTGTGTGTTTTGACGATATCTAAATGTTATGTGCAGTATGCTTTTTTATCTCTCTGTATTAGGGTTTACTAGCTATATAGAAATCATCCAGAATGAAGGAGACTTCAGAGGCTATTTATAAAAAAATCGAGATATACTTTTTATATCCCATGTAAATATCATGATGATCTAGACTGGTCGCATTCCCTTATTATTGATTTGTCTAATTTTGTCTAATGTCTAATGTTTTGTTGCTGAGGAAACAGTTTCCTTTTCTTTTGAAACATTTCTGTGGTCTCTAAAATACATTCTGAAGAAGTCTGAAGCTGTTTGCTTCCTGCTTGAAGGTTTTGGTATAATTTTGTTTCGAGATGGTAACTACTCGTAGTATGAGATCGAAGGATTTGGAAATTTGTTGTTTTCCTGTATAACTGATTTGTTGGAGCCAACTCAGATTCAATTCGTCTTTCAGACAGTGAATTTCCATGATGTGGCTTAGAACCAGAACGCTGAAGTTCATCTTCAGCCACTACATTTTCATTAACTGGATAGTCTGTTGTAGAACGAAATACGCTTTCAGCATTCGCCTGTGTGGCTGCCTTGAAAATGCCCCCAAAAGTAGGTTTATCTTTCTTTCTCCTTATATGCTCGTAAATCTCATACATTCAGTGTTATATTAGGCTTTAAAAACCTCAAAAATGACCGTATACAGGGCCGCAAGGGATATGTGGAATGGCGAATAGACATTATGATATTTGCTGTTATAGCTTTGTTAGATTTGTTATAGTATGGCCATATAAAACTAAAATGCAGTGTCTCGGAATTCGATGAGCGCTAAAGTGATTAGAAAATCCTCTTTCATTATCATCTGGAGTCCACATTGTGACGAACTGTATTTTGCATGTCATGTTCTGTCGAGAGAGATTTTGTTTTTTGCCTGCATATCCCACTCTATAGTTGAAACGAAAAGAAAGGAAAAAATGAAAAGATTGACTCAGAAAATATGACCCTTTCACCTGAAATACAGAGTTTCATTTTGACTGTGTTGTACCCTTGTACAAGCATGATACAGAGTGAAAATCACCACAACCTCTAACAAAATGGATTATCATATCAGACAGATAATGATTAATAAATAATTAATAAAACTATTCAAACAATTTCGATATTGCTTCTATACTATTTTAAAGATGAACAAAAATCACGGACTCACATCAAACAGCACATATTTACAGAGGAAGCTGCACGACAATTAAACAGTGTACGCTGATTTCTTGCTTCCAATCTCTGGACGGATTGGAAATAATTGCTGCTAGATGATAGCTCTTAGGTACTTTTTGTTTGGCAGCGAGGACGAAATAAAAAATTGACCCTCTTCGCCTTCTGGTCCCGACCGTATCCTAATATCTACATATTCTATGTATGCACATAGTACTTGATAGAGAAATTTAAAATGGAACACTACAGTCTTCAAGTAAGTGAAGTTAAACTCCTAAGAAAACTGCAGAATAGAGGAAAACCGACCATAAAAATGAAAACGTGGAAGCATTATTAAGAAATTATGCAGTAATGGTATCGAAAAACTATGTTGTCTACCCATTTACACAAAATAGCATCTGAAGGATTTAATTACTTTATGCATTGTAAATCAAGAAGAAAGAGAACTGTAGAAATCGATATGGCATTCTGTAATTTTCATAAATGTTATATTACTTATTTTTTCTGGTGCGATTATTTCTGTAAAGCTCAGTAGTAATCATCTCCCTCACAAATCTTCACATTAAGACACTTAAAATGTTAAAATCTGTTATTCATAAAGTAGTGTATGCTATTATCTTAATTAATTTATAAGCCATATGTGATGAAATACATTACAAAAATGTTACCTATCCCTATTTTTAAATCATGATAAATAATGAAACAAGGCAAACGTTATTTTTTAAAAAGCTAATCCCTTTTAAAATAAGGAATATAAAATATTTTAATAATCAAATATTAAAAACCTATATTAACGTTTTGTGCAAGAATATTTAATTTAACAATTTGACTTCTTGATCATAAACTAAAGCATTACATTCTTCTTTTTCTAATTTCGAGAAAATTTATGTCACTGTAATATAGTTGAAGTTTTTTTGTTTAAATACACTGCTAATTCATTGGAATGAATTTAAATTGTGTATTGTTATGATTTGAATTGAGTTAGTATAAGTAAATATGTTAATAACCAACATTTCAAGTAATGAATTTAGTTTATTATATAAACGCTATCGCAGTCATGTAAACATGAGACACACACACCACCATTCATTTTCCTTCTGTACATTTGAAGGCAGGTCAATTAGCAAACATCTGAAATTACAATATATACATATATATACACAAAGGCATTAAATTTCTGATTTTTGTATATTTCATGAGAAAAACGTAGATATGACATTAGTAAAACTAATATTGTTAAGACCACAATTCTCCACCAGATAAGTGTAAAAGAAGACCATTTTAAATATTTCATATAAAGGTCACTTCATTGTTTTGAATGGTAAATTTATGCACAATTTTATCTTTTTATCTCATGCATCTTTGGATAGTTTTCTGTAGCAATATGCTCAAGTTTTATAATTTCAAGATTAAGGCTTCGATAATATCTGTCCCTTCTAGACATAAAAATATCTTTTGGCTGGGTTTAAAGTAACGGATAAAAATCGAAACAATATTTAATTACTCATATATTCGTGTGTTGCTGCGAAATTTTACCCATCAAGTCATCACTGTTGTATGACTGAAAATCACTATTTACTAATTTGTATGTATATTCATTTTATTATTATCGACACCATTATCATAGCCGCCGTCATTTGTTAGATGATCGAGAGACCTAGGAGAGATTCGTTCGTGTTACATTGGAGACAAATGATGTCTGAAGAAGTACTCATAGTGAGCAAAGGGATGTAGCAATTCTATATATAGTGAATAATTAAATAGATGGAATATTAAGGTTTTTAAGACTTGGTTGCTAAAAGAAGGTAGAAAAAAATCATATTAGCGTAATACATAAATATGTTTTGGTTTACACCACGCGTAGTTGTATTGCGGGTGTGCTTCGTCCATGTTGCAGGCGCTTCCTAATGATTTTGTACTGTATAGTATTTCTACATGTGATATTCATTTTAATTTCTTTCAGGTCAATAAATCATATGTTATAATATAATTACTAGAGCTTTACATTTAGAATGTGTTTTATTTATCCTTTGTTCACCATTTATGTATAGTAGATCTAGGAAGTATTGTATTTCACTAGCAAGTTAATACTTAGATTTCATCATTAATTCGAATTTTGAAGTTTCCTGTATTCAAAAGGAATTTCCAGAAAACGGTTCCAGTCTGTATATATATCTCTCTCTCTCACTCTCCAGACATAAATAAAATATATATCAAATACCAACGTAATATCCAAGTGCAGTATATTTCAAAGATAGTACTCCAAACTTTGATTTATATGCAGTATTTTTCATTATTTTTTATTTTTACATGACTCTAGTGAGTTAGATGTAAATACTTTACGCTCAAGATATGTAACAGAGTAAATAAGATGTATAATTTGCATTTTCTATGAGAACCTGTAAATTCGTCTTTATTTTATATACTTGCATTAGCCATAGACTAGAATGTACTACCAAACATGTAGATCTGGTTAGAATCCACAATTTTCACCAAACTGTCATTAAAAGTTTCGAGATATACTTACTTATTGGTCTGTAATCATCTATTAATTTTGAATTGTTAAATCGTCATTTGTTTGATTCTCTTGCAACCTGTCTTTTACACAGTTGGCTACGCTTAGGTCACATATAACCCCCTAGTAACTACAAAGTAATGTGTAGAAAACAAATTCCTGCAAATGGTTATTTTAATTAACACAAAGTAGATGTAAAAATACTTTTTTTGAATATTTTCTGGAACTATGACTAGGAAAGTTCATGTAAGACATCAGATTTTTCAAAACTGTGATATATTCAACATTATTAAAATTTTACTGAGCCAAGTACTGCAATATCATTTTATATAATAACACATTTATTTTAAACTAAGTTAGTAAATAACAGTTTGATACTTATTATGCAAAAATGTACAGATACCACTTGCATTTTAAAAACGGGTCACAGAGAAGATATATTTTTGTTATTTAAAATATTACGTAAATATACATATTTACAAATGAAGTTGTTTAACTACTATAACAATCAGTTAGATATTTTAGGACATGCAGAATTAAATCTATAGAATATATATTAATCAACCAACTAAATTACTTTTTAATTACCATATTAAAAATTATGGGAACTCGTTCCCAATTATAGTATACACTACAATTTTATAAAGAAATCGTCCCTTAATATTGAAGACCTAAATTCCTACTCGCACTATTATAAATCATTTGAATGAAATGATACTGCAATTAATAACATACCAAGTCCTCTGGAAATGGAAAAAATAGTTTTGGTATTCTACACAAATGTGAAACATTTTCTTGTATATTGAATTCACAAGACTTTTTTACGTTGTTAGCGGTACACACTCAATTCTTATGAACGCTTATTTCCCTACCTACTTCATTTTAATCCAGATGAACAGAAATAATAATTCACACATTTTGCTATGGATACAAACAGAAATAGTCCAATGCTTAAAAACAGTATATATAGGTATAACAAGTCCATACTCTCTCCCTGACATCGGAAGAAACAACTGAAAGTTTACATGTCTTTAAAAGAATGAGAAGGCATTGAACAACTCAAAATAATGGATATTTTATAAAGCTATATAAAATAAATTGTGTATTTTAAAGTAATATTCCTTTCTGAGTAGTATATTTTTCTCATCCTTCAAAGTTTTTCAATTATGCAAGACTACATAAAAATCTTTCAGAATAAAGAAAAGTGTGCAGGATATTCGTAGAAAGGTCAAAATATGAATTTCATTTATCATGTGCATATCTGTATAATATAAAATTTTAATCTAAATCGTTATGGCCCTTTTAGGATAAACAAAATGTCTAAAAGCTCTCTGCGTAAGGATATTTTGGTGTGGGGGAATTTCTTAAAAAACATTTGTTATTTAATGGACTTTTCTTTTATATTATGTTGTTCATAGACATAACATACAGACATTTTTTCTAAGAAGGCCTCAAAACCTATTTTAGATATAGAATTTTTTTGATGTAATAATACATAGTAGGGAAATAAGAAGTAAAATAAAAATATATTTACCTAACCAAATACGTATTGTAATGATTAAAGTTCATTGTATACAGTTTATATGTATTCATGGCTTTTACCTTCTAAAAAAATTAATGTCTAGATTTCATAGGAAATATACACTTTGAGGTACCTTGAATCCACATACACACACACACATATATATATATATACACGTGCAGTATAAATCTACTGCACGTGTATGTATCGTAATTTAAATATGAAAAAAAAACACTGGTAGATACTAAACATGATATTTCAGTTCTTCTTTCAGAACATGCTTTTCTAAAACGTCTCCCTAAACTGTATTTACTGGAACAATTTTCAAAAAGACAATTTCCCAAAATTACTAGACAACATTGCTTGTAATACCATATGTCATAACATATTATTTTCATAAGAAATAAATTTTATATTTTGAATTTTCTAGAAATAGTTTCTGGAGTCTATAATGTGTGATGATGTACACATGGTAAGCCGCAAGATAAACATTTGTTTGCTAGTTTTGAGGGACATTTAATAAGATAGAAAAACAAATTATTTTTGGTAGATGTTTTTATTATTTTTCAACATAATCTCCTTTTAGCTCGATACACTTTCCCCAGGGTTTCTTCAACTGTTTTAAGCCTTCGAAAGGTAGGTGTTTGGAAGATGACTTCTTTGTTAGACGTGAAACGTTTTCCGCCGAACCATTATTTACAAGTTTGGAAATAAAATAGTCACTGGGAGCCAAATCTAGTGAATATGGTGTATGTTGTGATTCATACTCTAATTCATCAATTTTCGCCATCGAAACTGCGCAGGGATGCACCTTTTCTGGAAATTTCTTTCTTTGCTAGATAAAGTTTTTTTCTTGATTTCTCCGTTCAATCGGAGCAATAACGCTGCATAATACTCTTCATTTATCGTTCTTCCTTTCTGCAAGTAATCAATATAAGTGATTCCTCGTGCATCCCAAAAAAACCGAGGCTATCACCTTGTCTGCAGATTTCACCATCATTGCCTTCTTCGGAGCATTTAAAAACCCAGTGTTTCGACTGCACTTTTTATCTCTGGAGTGTAGTAGTGTATCTTTGTTTCATCCACAGTTACGTATCCACACAGAAACTTATCAGGATTGCGATGGAAAATTTTCATATCAGAATCGATCACGTGATTACGTTTGTTCTCCATTGAGGCCCCCCATCTTGCCGGGACCTTTGTCTGACCTAATTTTTGTTGCAAAATTGAGAACACTATACCTTGTGATATGCCTGTGGCCTCTAGTATCTCACGGACTTTGATTCATCGTTCACCCAAAACCACATCCTGGGTTTTGTCAATTATTTTGTAGTCATTTCCACTGCACGTCCGGTACATGTTCATCATTTTTGGATGTAAGGGCACGGTTAAGTTCTTTTACCTAGTTGTAAATTCCAAATGTAAGAGCAGATGTGCCTTAAACTATCGAACTCAGCTTTTCTCTTTTTCGGTGTTAACCTTTTAAATAGAAGTGTGTAATCACTGAACGAATCTCTTTTTTTTCCATCTTTCGAAACAAGTACAAGCTTTTTTATTCAATTGTCTATGGCAATGAAACCACGTGATGGATATACAGCTAACTTTAACTGCCATCTAGAAAGAGACGACGGTTACTAAATACAAACTTTTTTCGATGCTAAAGTGTAATTTCTTAGATTTTCTAAGGGATTATTAAACGCTCCTTATATCATTCTGTAGATACCTCGGATAATATAGCATCACTCAGTTGGAATTTCGTCACACAGGAGTGCTTTAACTTGGTAGTAAAGCTAATGATATGGTGATCTCGCTTTTAAACATGTTAAAAATCTGAAGTTCTCTATTCATATGACTTTCTTTACATCACTGTAACAAATTATTGCTAAGCTTACTCTTCTATTTATTTAATATTAAACATTAACCGAAACGGTCGCATTTCTTAATTCCTTTATACGTAGAAGGGAAATAAGGTAACACAATAGGCTAAACCGACAGTCACATTTTAAAAATGTCTATGACATAAATTATGTATTTTATAGTGATCTACATTTTTGTACAGTAAGTTTTTGTGTATCTCTTACGCTTTACCAGCTATACAAAATTCAATAGAATTCATCCAGAATAAAGAGGTCTTTAGAGGGTATTCCCAAAAAATCCAAAATATAAATTTTCTTAGACATGAAAATATCTTAAATATAAGAGATACTAATTAAAATCGTTAGAGCCATTTTTCAGAAAATTAAAATCTTTGAAAATTTTTCCATGTAAAGTGCAGTCCTTGAAAAATACCACACTTGAATTTTATAGTTTCGGTATTTGACGGTCCTCGGCGTTTTTTAAGCTATGCTATCCACAGACGCACGCACGCGCGCGCGCACACACACACATGGAGCTTTTTTTGGATTCCGGGGGACCCAAAACATGTATTTCAGCTAAAATCTCGCTATCGAATTTTTAAGTGCAATACAATACCTTCTCTATACACTATGTACATAGTGCGTGTATAGAAAGTAAATACTATCGTTCTGGGCTGGGTTTGAATCCATAACGTTGGGATCAGAAGAGTCGCTGAATTGTTAATTTTCGGGGAATAGGATTTGAAATACGTTTCGCTCTGAATGGCTTGTGTAAAAGATATAAAAAATGTTACATTTAAAAAAATGTAGATCTCATTAAAGCCTACAATTTATGCCAAATACATGTCTTTTTGTGGAGTTTACTGCTTGAGATAATCTTCGTTACTATTTTAAATTATCTATTTATTATACTTTTCCTAATTTGAAAGAATTTATTCATTTTGTTTTTATTTTTTCTCATGGCTGTGCAAAGAAAACGAAATTTCAGTGTCATAACTAATGGTAACGACGTCTTAAAAAAATTAACCAGCGCTTTGCTTAGTATACTTCTCTTATTCAGCTTGTGGCTACATTGAAATATGAAATAGAACAATTTCTAACTAATGTTTATCTCAATTAACGTGAAGTAAATAGAAGATTCAACTTCTGTGTTTTTATTGTCTCTACACGTACTGTGTACATAGTGTATAGAGGAAGTAATGTATTCCACCCAAAATTCGACACCGAAATGTGTTTTGAGGTCCCATGAGCACAAAAAAGCGTTTTTAGAAAAAGGTACGTTGTGTGTATATGTGTGGACAGCATCTTGTGGTATCTTGAGAGGATGAGACTTTAAGATTTTCAAGAAAATCCCCACCCCAAACTATCGTTTACATGAAAAAAATTTGAAAATGTTTTTCCCAAAATGACTGACGATTTTGATTAAAATACCTGATATTAATGTTATTTACAAAATAAATTAAATTTATATCTTGAATTTTTGTGAATAACTTTTAAAGACCTGTTCATTCTGAGTGAGTTTTGCTGAATTTTGCATAGCTCGTAAGCCATAAGAGATATACCAAAAATTCACCACACAGAAATGTAGATATCGTTAAAAGACACAATCTATTTCGTAAGTTTTTGTTGCAAGGTTGACCGTTTACGAGATACTCCTAGTTATTAGTTTCAATTTTAGACCACGCATCTTCTCAAACGCGGTCACCTTTCGTCTCATCTGTCTTTTGGTGTTCTGGAAATGCAAAGTGAACCGAACTTCAATTGTGGTGATCTATCAATGGGCTTTTGAAAGATGTTACTGTGGCTTTAGCCTGGTGTATTCCCTTATTTACCTTCTACTTACAGGGAACTAAGTAGTAAGACCAATTGTGTTAATGTTTATCTCGTAATATGCATGAAACAAATTAGAAAAATTTTGCACAGTAACTACAGAAAGTCCTGGCAATGTAAACATCAGATTTTTATTGTTACATACTTTCGTACACTTTTTTTAACGGATTTTATACTTCTTAAGAGAGTTTTTGAACATAAGCGTCGCGTACATTTTACCGACAAAATGTGGAGGTGTTGGCGGTGTGCAGTTGCACGTTTTCCGTGAGTAAAGCCTCACGAGTACCCGTAAATGTTTCCTCAGACAAGCGTCTTTATGTAAAACCAGTGCAACTTAGAAATAAAAAAGGCAATAGTGAAATAGACTTATGGATGTTATTTTAATCCCACCACTATGGTAAAGGGAGCAGTTATTTCCTTCCAAACGTTATGAATCGAGTAGTATTCATACATGTGTACAATTTGAGCTTGAATACCTAATCATATTAATGTGTTAATTTCACATGAATGTCTCCACTCAATCTTCAACAAACAATTTTACAGAGCTCATTTTTTTCTAGTAGCGTAAGCGAATTATGGGAAAGCTTAAAACAGGTTGCTATGTAATGGTTTTGAAATACCGTTATCTCATTATAAAAAAAAGACAAAAAAGGCAAGAAAAAACCAAAACGAATGACTTCTAATTTTAAAATTCAAAATTAAAACCACAAACGGAGAACATCTCAGAAATGCTCAACTCCATAAGAAATGTATTTGATAAATATTGTGTGGCTTTTAACGAGATCTACATATTTATGTAGTAATGTTTTGTTTATCTCTTATGGGTTTCAGAATGAAAATTCAAGACATATCTGTTACTTAAACTGAAAACATTAAAAAAACTGGTATTTGAATCAGATTCGTTTGGAATATTTTTAGATAAAATCAAAATATTTCGTTGTTCAAATATTTCTACGTAAAGAATAATTTATTTCACTGAATTTTATTTTTAGTTTACGTTATTCAGAGGTACTCAAAAAGATACGCACACACTACAACAACAATAGCATTTTGTAAACTTTAAGAAATAGCTTAGGTGCATATTTTATTTGACATATTTTTCTCTATTTGGTTCTTTAAATGCAAACCTCGTGTATAAAATATGCTATTTAGGTATATATATTTAGGTAACAATAGCAAATTGAATCATTTGTACTTCCCTGTAAAATCTATAGGCATGGACCTTATAACAATATAAATTCAGTTTCGAATTGACTTACGACCAGGAAAAGATGAGCAAATGATTACCAAACCATATTACCAATTTGAACACATTTTCAAACCGGCCGGTACGTGTGCTCGTGGTTCTAGAGTGGCTTGTAATTCCCGAAACACTATGCTAGTGCTCATAAATAACCAATTATTACGTTACCTTAACTATATTCATGGCCTAGTTAACAAATAACTTAGAAACATTTAACAATGTTCTGCTTGAAACATAAACTCCTCTTACTTTCCAGATAGGACAGACCGAAAGTACGATATATTTATTGAAACATTGTGGAAACCATTCCTAGATTCTCTCGTATTTTTTCGGTAAATGGATTCTCAAATATATTATTTTCGTATAAGAATGTTTTGTTTATTTTACACATACAGTGTAAATTTAAATATAATGTACTAAGTAGTTTTATTTATTATTAATGGAATAACGTTTTTATATTACCTCCTTATACTGTAGATAAAATAGTCTGTTCAATAATAGTATATGAAAACTACTGCAATCGCTCTTTAAATAATGCTTTGATATATATAAAACTTAAATTTGTTCTTTTGTATATTACATACTATAGTAATGTTATAAATAGGAGAATGTGTGGATATGTAATATAAGAAACACGATTTAGTATCTAAAAAGACAAACTGAATAAAGCAATAGGAATAAAATAATTCTGAACTATAATGATACAAAAAATTAATTTATAAAATTTATATTCTGTTCCATAAAACAGATTCATGAAAAATTTCGCATTAATCACTGAAATAAGTCTATTCTAATTCTAATCACAGATTTATATCGTGAATTTTCTAGATACTGTTTATGTAAGACAGTTTTGTTGTATACTTGAACTTTGTCGGTATATACGAGTGTTAATGAATAGAGTATATAGAGTGCTAATGAATTACACCGAAATAATTTGGGAGATTGTGCACGTGACTGATATAAGTAATTTGAAATCGGAAATGCATGGTCCCCGGATAAATATAACACACTACATAGCGTTAAACGTGTGGATATCAGGTGCTGATAAATCGGTGTTAAAGCAAAACAGGTTGAAAAAATGTCTTAGAGAGGCTTTAAAACTGCTACCAAAGTATAGAAATATCGATTTTTAGAAGCTCATTTAATGTAGCAAAAATCTGTAAAATCCCGAACTAATCACTTGACAGTGCGACTCTGAGCATTCATTAACTACGCTCTTGAGTTATGTAGCCTACTCTGGAGGCGTTTTTTCATCTGCTCTGGTGGTTTTATGCGTAACGCGGGAAGCTGCTACTTCTAAGGTCATCAGTTCGATTCCTGTCATAGAGTAAATGGTTTTTTAGTATTATTTTTTTTAATTTCAGACGAAGTGCCACGATACATGAACGAGACCCGAACTCGGAAATTATCTTTCACTTGAAAGCCAGTATCATAATCACTACGCCAGAGAGGTACGCTGTAATATGTCCCTTCGTTTTTCGTGTTATGCTCTCAAATGGTTGATAAATTAGCCAGTGGCGTACTGGCACTTCAGAAACTTATAACCATTACCTGGGAATTTCAATAAACAGGCCATAAGTCTCCTATTTCAAATGACTTATTTAAGTAATCTACATATTCTGTGAAAATATTTCGGATAGTTCATTAACACCCTGTATATCATTCAAAGGCATGTTTCGATTTCAGCTGGTGCGTGGAATTTTTCTTTACCTATTCATTCCCATCCCCTAAAGAGTCTGAAGTATGAATGATATAATAGAAGCGTGTGTATTTAATAGTATAATACTGAAAAAAATCTAACATTAAAAACCCTTCAGCTCAGCGAGAGAGCTCCAAAAACTATTTCTAAAGCAGAGCCCTCAATATGACTATACCAGTTAAAGGGAGCTATATAAATGAAACTGTACTGATTATATAAAGAGAAACAAATTGTGCCCCATGTAATATCAGAAATTGACTAACAATCAACCACTGAGAATTTTCCTATCGTCGATTATTATGGACTGTTGGAAAATGATTTAAATTGAGGGTCTAGGGGTTAGAACTCTTCATATTCACCAGCTTCTTACTTGTGTAGCATAATACTGATGTCAAGAGATTTCTGTATTCTGTGCAAAAATATATAGCTTCTAAGTTTCTAAAAAAACGACGGGATCTAAGAGAGACTTCAAGAGTTTCAAACTTTTTCTACCGTGATTTACCTAAGATTACTCAACCATTCCAATTATTCATTCACTACTAAATGACTTATAAACTTATAAATGGGTATAAGAAGTATAAAAGGTCCATAATGACAGGAAAATTGGAAAAAGTGAAATATATATATTTACAATGTAGAAGGTAAATTATACAGCTCTAGTGTTCGATAACAAAGACAAAAAGCATTAGAAATGACATTTGATGTTTACATAAAATTATTAAGGATAGAATAAATGAACCAATAAGAGTAAAATATAATTACAAACATGTTAAGATAATTGCAAATGTCTAACACTAAACCTCAGTAAGTACTACAAAATTCCACATTAGTATTAGAAATTAATTGCATTGTATCATTAATTATATTAACAATTTTCTAAATAATTTACTCCTATAAGAAACTATATAATTATTCAGAAGTTTTCTCTATATTGCTTAAATCCAAATTATTTATAGTAGATCGTGCAATTTTTAAGCGCAGAATGCTGATGAATAGCTTTACCGTAATAAAGCAAGCAACACACCCTAAGATTTGAATTTATAGTTAATAATAACTTCATTATTGTTGTACATTATTTGTATGTTATGATTATCATTAACGGTTTTATAGAGAAACAATTGTATTTTCCTAGATTTTCAAATGATGTAGTGGTATATTTTCTGATCAGCTCAGTATACCTTATATGACTAGGACATGCATCTGATTATTTGAAATAATTGTTTGAAAAACATTTTATTTTGTCAATTTATGCTGTATAATATTTGTAGTGTGGCAACCAGTATTTGAATCTTAAAAAACTGTTAACAAGGCACAGAAAATATACAAATGTTTTTTAGTGTACACCGTTTCTAATTATGCATTGGTTGTCGGTTTGAAAGGGGTTGTGTTGGATCGGTATGTTCGGGGTATGATAAGTAAAAAGGAACAAAGAATCCTCCCAAAATAATCAAATTTACAGGTAATTCGAATTTAGTAGTGTTTCAAAACATTGGTTTGTTTATAATATTTCTAGCATAGTTTTATTCTACACAGATTTCACTTTTTAGTTCTATTAATATATATATATATATATATATATATATAAACTAGATTAGCCTAAAATGAAATATTTTTATTCAAATAAAATCCTTTTAATTATTTTCCTTTTACCAATCGTTTTAGAGCGAAAATTATTAGGTTATAGTTTCATACTTATATTTATTCACGATTTAAAGAATTGTCTGTTTTCTTTGATATAATACATATTCAATACTAGTTTAAAAGAGTTTTAAACAAGCAATTGCATGGCAACATGCATTTAAACTTTTGGAGCCATTTCTCAACATTTTTGTACTTTATTTTCACAGTGTGAACTGTTCTTCATTTTACTGGCTGTTTAAATTTTCAGATTGTATGAGGTTATACTTTAATAATTATTTCGATTATGTGACACGCCGCCACATCCGTATACGTATGTGTAAATCAATGATTACGCTTATTCACTCGTTTTGGTTGCTAAGTATATGCAGTAACAATTTCACACTTCTCTTGATGCAAGAGAAACATTTCTTCAATGTTTGGAATAGAACCACCTATGAATGAATGGTCCAGTAGTTAGAACAATATTTTATTTTTTCAAGTTACAAGCATTTTACATACAAAGTTCCTTTCCTGGAGTAGCTGAATTCGGTATATACACAGTTAACACCCTGGTATTAAGTTCTATTCATCTTCGTAAAGGTACTAATAAGATTGGGTTTATAGAACATCCTATGCTCTTAAGCTCCCGATTCACTGTATCATCAATATGCTGCTTAAAAATAACATTAAATGTGAAACCTAAATTTTTAACGGATTTAGTGAACAGCGGTTTGATATGGTTCATAATATTCAGGTTATTAAATATATGATCATGTTTAGGTATTTGATAACAAGCATTTTTGTACATTATGTTTTTTCATTAAACATTATCATTTCAGTATGTGCACCATAATTGTAACACTCTGAAATTATTCTCATTTCTCATTATTTTAAACAATTCGCGATATTCCACTTAAGGAAGGTGCTTAGAGAATTGTATTACACTAGATAAGCTGTTAATGAACAGTAGAAAGGATAATGGCCCTAGATTTGATTCCTGAGGAATAAATGATTTAACACCATACTAACATTATAAATTATTCTACATGTAACAAATTGTTGTTGGTTTGATAAGTACACATAACAAAATACTCGGTAATAATTGCTCAGAAAAACCAAAATTGAAAATCTCTAACCAACAGTACATGATGAATTTTATCACATGCTGAAAAATAGATGTATAATATAGCCTCTAGAGTATTATCAACTACATAATTTAAAACGATTCTTCTGAGTAGATCTGTTAAGAAGGAAGCCCTTTTTACGCTTAGATATATAAAAATAACAAAAAAGATATGTTTATTAGATTTGTTCAAAGCATTAGCAATAGCAGATAAAAATGCAATTGGTTGCATTTTTATATTTATTTAGGTTGCCTGATTTATGTAAGGACATACTTTGTTTATTTTTCATATTTTTGGTTATTTTATGAGGTGTTATAATAGTATCGTAAGTAAGCACAAAGGTAATTTTGGAATTACCTTTTAAAACATATGGTATTGAATCACTGGGTCTATCACTAGTTTCAGGCTTAGGATTTTAATTACTTCATATACCTCTTAGGATTTCTGATATAAATAATTAATAAAAGAAAGTGTGCTGATATGTTAATGCCATTACGACTAGGCATTTCATCCTGGTATAAAAGTTTAATATAGTTGACTAAACTGTTAGCAGTACCATTATCATTCATTTATACTTCCATCATATTACACTACTTTTGATTCGTTCTGATGTGTAATCTTTTTTTAAATTAATATAATTAAAAAATATTATGTTTTGTATACTCAAAGTAAGGTTCGTATGATCTATAGGCCATACTAAACTTCAGGTGCTAACCTAACTTCTTCAAACTTGTTTTTTTTTAAACAAACTTGTGTTGCTATCTTCTTTTTGAAACAATTATTGCATATTAACCTAGAAATGATTTACTGTATTATATCACTAATACTATAAGCCAACTCCAGATTTTTCAGTTTGACTCTTTGATCAACTTACATATGCTTTTATGTAATTAAGCTTCTTAAAATTTAATTCTAATGCTGAGAGATGTATGTGTACAGTAATATTTGTTTTAGAGCAAGTGCTATAGTTAGAACAGGATGATTATCTAATGGCTCGAAATAAGCATTATATTAATTTATTTAGTACTGAAATGTATGTTAGATAACACATATTAACCTTTCGATATTTTTTTTTTATTAAGGATATAATTTATTGAATAGAAACCGAAAGCATACTATAGAAATTAAAAGCAAATTAATTCTAAGTGTTCGTGGGTTTCTAGTGGTAAGTTCATGGATTTACTACAACGTTCAGTTTTCCCTGAAGAGGAAGATGATGTACATCTTCGAAACGCTGGAGTCAATCCTTCTATTTACCTGGCTAGAAGCCCGAGAACACTTGGAGTTAATACATCGTAAGGAAAGTTTCAGCTTTAATTTTAAAATGAAATTATTCTAAAAATAAGAAATCAAAAATGGAGAAGAGATATCTGATGATTTTAAAAGTAAAGATCAAGCTTGATTCTTTCGCCAGCTTTATAAACATTCATGTTCAAAAGGAAAGAAAGTATGGCTATGATAGAACAAAATAATGCAAGTACACTGCAAAATATCAATTTGTAATAGCAGAATATTCTGATCACCGAATATTTAAAAATCCTCCATGAAGTGAGTAATTTAAGTTTAGAAGAAACGTTAGAATTGATTGAATAAAATAGAAGAATAAGCTATCAATATGCAATAATAAATTTGTAATTGGTATGGAGACACTCGGCATATGGAGGATAAAACAAGGAAATGAAAAGATGGAACAAGTCATCTAAGAAATGGAACAGAAAGGATTAGAGACGGAGGTTGAGAAGACAGGGAAACATGAAGAAGGGAATTTGAGTTTATCCACTGTAGACATGATGATAGTATATGGTTGAAATTACATATCCCTTCTCTTGAGAATTTCATTTTTCTTATGAAGGTTTCCTCCTAGTAAGGATACCCTTCTGTTTCTTCATTACTCATATTTAACTTAATATTTATTCAACAAATACACGGTTATTTATTCTTAATACTAATACATTTTACCAACAATTTCTAACATTAAGATTCATATAATTGAGGATAATTCACGCAAAAATGTTTCATGACATTTTGTAATATAGACAAAAATATGGCGGTAGTTGATATACTTGGTTGATATTATATTTATTTGGGAATTATAAGAAACATGATACTGTAAATAAATATTTAATATAATGTAATAAAAACTTAAGCATTCCTATAAAAAATAATGAAACCTGTGTTTAAGACAAGCAACTCAGTGTTTCTAAGAAACAAAGTTGCGCAATATAATTAGCATATTTAGCTGAAATAGACATATTATAAAAATAAGAAAGTTGAATAGAATACACGGAAATTCACCCCGACTGTGCAGCGGAAATCCTGTAGAAAGAAACTGCACTGTTGCACTTAAAGAGGTAATTTATAAACACGACGGAATACCCAGGGTGCACAGAAGCTTTCGCCATTCTTGTTAACAGGAAGTGAAATCTAACCTACCTCCCGTGAAATAACAAAATGAATACAATAGGATTGCATAGCACAGTGTAGAACTCTCCACCCTCTGTAATTTGTTTAAAACATTCTTTATATTTTGACTCTGAAATGGAATTTGTAAACATTATTGAAAGAAATTCCAATGCTTGTATTGCACTCCACAACTCACAGAAAATAAGAGTGGTTTCTTGAAAAAAACTTGAATCTTGAATTGGATAACAGTATCAGAAAGTAGGTGTAGCCATGAAAGTGACTGTTTTAACATCGAAAACTTAATATATTTTTACTTTCTCTACACGTACTATGTACATAGTGCATAGAGAAGGTGTTGTAATGCACCCAAAAATTCGATACCGAGACTTCACCGGGAATATATGTTTTAGGGCCCCCAAAATCTAAATAAATAATTTTTAGAAACATTTCCCTGTGTATATGTGTGTGTGTCTGTGGGCAGCATAGTACAAAAACAAAAAGTAGTTATAAATACCAAACTTGATATTCAAGTTCAGTATTTTCCCAGGATACGACACCAAGATTTTTAAGAAAATCCCACAATACCCAACTTCCCTTTACATGGGAAAATTCTTGAAAATGTTGACTTTCTGAAAAATGGCTCTAACGATTTTGATTAAAATATCGTATAATTAAGATGTTTACCTGCCAAATAATATATATATATATATATATATATATATACACACATTTTTGGGAATAGTCTCTGAACTCATGTTTATTCTGAACAAAATTTGCGGAATTTTGCATAACTGATAAACCGTAAGAGATAGACAAAATCTTAATTCACAAAACACGTAGAATTCGTTAAAACACACCATTTATGTTACATGTATTTTTTCGTGTAGTTGGCTGTTTTTTGAGACATTCCTTGCTATTGGTTTCAGCTTTAAAGTGCTTATACTTTTCTCATACGGGCATTAGTCAACTCCTGTCCATAAAAACAAATGAACTTCAATCACATAGCAACCAGATTTTAAATTATTTTCCTTTCACCTTAGCCTGTGGTACTCTCTTATTCCCCGTCTACTTACAAGGAAGCAAGTAATAAGACTCTTTCTGCTAATTTTTCTAATTAGCATAGAAGAATAACCTTCCTAATAATCATTTATTGCAGTGATGTAGAGAACGTCATGTGGATGGAACACATCAGATGTTTTATTTTAAATTAGGAGCTGCTAAATTTTAGCTTATGATTTACATTTCGCTAATATTCATCTCAATTAATTAGATAAAAGAGTAATATTTCGTAAGAATAGTTTGCAGAATAGATGGAAAAGGTCATGCGAATGAAACATCAGATTTTTCTTAATATATAATTGGTATGAGAAACTCTAAATCCAGAGATTGTATTCAAATTATTGTTGTTTAATCTGACTGTTTGCTTTTTTTCCTTACTTTTGTTAAAAGAATATTTGATAAGATTCCTATGAACATTTTTATTCTTATTATTCTGATTCTTTTTTTCTACTTCATGGTATAGTTGTCTGTTTCGATTTCAAGGTCTTGTAGAACTGTTTCCTGAATCTGCACCTCCCCCCCCCCCACCCGATCTCTTACCTTTAACATTGTATTTCATAATTTGTTTTGTATTAGGCGTTCTTTCAAGGTTTTCCTTCCATTATTATTTTAAAAATCCTGTAAGCTTTCATTCGTGTTAAAGATTCTTAGTTCATCTCTTATACTTTCTTTTTCAATATGATCCAGTTTTACACCCTTTTAAAATCCTTAAAAAGTTAATTTCCGAAGCTTGTAAATAACTTTTCTGTTTTGTTTTTGCTTTTTTTTTTTTTTTTTTAGTGTCCAAGTTTCATTTTCTATGTAAGGGTGGTTACAGTACTTTCTAATATTTTAGATTTGTCTCTTTACGTCTTTGTTTCTGAATATTCGTTTAATTGTTCCATATACTCTCTGAAAATTGTAATTTTATATTCTCTACCACGCATGTACGATGTACACAGTAGATAGAGAGGGCATTGTATTCCATCCAAAAATTTGATACGGAGGTTTCATCGGAAACAGCTATATGTTTTGAGACCCCCGAAATTTAGAAAAAATGTTCGTATATGTGGGCGGCGTAGTTCAAAAATGGAAAGTCAATTAAACACTAAATTTGGTATTTAGTACAGCATCTTCCAAGGATGGACACGAAGATTTTTTTAGAACATAAACCCTCCTTATCTCCAACTACCCTTTACATGAAACATTTATCGAAATTTTTGAATTTCTCAAAAATGGCACTAACGATTTTGATTAAAATGCCACGCACTTCAGCCATTTTTATAACAAACAAAATGTATATCTTGAATTTCTGGGAATACCCAATAACTTCTTCATTCTCGATAAATTTTCCATAACTGGTAAACCATAAGAGATAGACAAAGCTTACTATAAAAAAAAATATCTCGTTAAAACATAACTATTTCCAAGATATTCCTTGTTGCTGGTTTCAGTTTTAAAGTACTTACATTTTTCTCAAACGAGAAGTTATTCTTTCATTTCTTACCCCTTTTGTTTTATTCCTAGCCACGAAAAGAGAACCAAATTCCTATTATTTCACATAGGATAGGTTGTAAAAGATTTGCCTATCGCGATAGTTTTGTGTAGAACTTATTTCAAGTCTGCTTACAAGGAACCAAGTAATAAGAAAAGTTATACCTATATTTATTTTGATTAGCATAATGTAAATAAATGCATAATCTTTTGTAAGAATAGTTTGTTACCAGAACAAGTAGAGAAAGTCAAGTGTATCACAGCCAATATTACATCTTGGGTAGCTAAAATGGCTGTGTTCTATGCATATATTTTTGATAGTTTTTGTTCTAATTGGATCTTTCCCTATAAAAACTATTAATTTTGTCTTTGTATTAGAAATTTTTATATTATAGTACTCACATATTTTAGTAAATTTAAAGCAGATGTTTGTAGAGCAGACCATAATTTTGGATGATAATGAAATTATCTGCAAACAATAAGAATACATTTCAAAACCTACATTCACTAATTGCTTCTATTCCTGAACTAGATCGTCAATTACTTTGAAAATTGGTGCATCAGTACCTTAGGGGGACTTTGAAAATAGGAGAGGGGGTTCATAAGGATAAATACATTAAAATATGCGTCTATGATTTAAGCGTTTTGACTGTACATTTATAACATTTTGATGGTATATTTTAAAGGTTATAACAATGTATGTTCACTCATATGTCCACCTAAACATGTTACCGTGAAAAAAGTGTGCATCTGAATGCATTGCAAGCATACAGTGAGAAAAGTTTTTTTTTTTGTTTTTTTTTTTCGTCGTTTTAATTACGCGATGGATCTTTTGGGTGAAATACTTCGTTGATCGATGTGTGGTGGGTAGATAGCATTCTAGTTCTCATACCTCTTTGCTTTGCGCCAAGCAGATGCCGTTATGGTGCGTTCAATCTAGTTGATTTCATTATATTTTAGAATTCTGGTATGAACCATAGGACGGGAATAGCGTGGCTAAAGTTGGGGAAATTTGTAAGATAGTTGATGAAGATGATAGGGATTAAGAAGACGGGACGCATATTTTGGCAGACTGTATGCAGATGGAGGATGTTAGGAAAAAATATTGCTGGAAGTATTTTAGCTTCACACCTCGAGCATGCAGGTACTTTATTCTAAGCAGTCAAAACTAGCCAAGCCTGGGCATATAGGTGTATTTAATGGAAATACGTGTACTAAGAAATAACAATATTTTTTTAAATACTGTATAGGCACATTTTGTATATGAGTTATCTATGTGTGTGAGTGCAGCTGTGAGTGCGAATGTATGGGCAATATCAGTGTTATTTATTTTATTGGTACGTTATTCTATTGTAGCATGTGTGTTTTTGTGTGTATTTCCAGTGTTGTGAAAATATATAAAATAGGGATGTTTTAAATTCTAGTATTTTTAGAGAGTTGGCGGCAAAACCTCAGTCATATTGGTTGGCCAGTGGGATTTTAACCCAGGAACTTCCAAATTCAGGCTACCTACGTTACCACCTAAACCATTCCTCTCAGAAACAAATCTGTACACTGTTAACATTTTAGTCAAGTTTTAACTTTGGTAAACTTCCCAGAAATTTAATTTTAAAACATCACGTGACATTAAGGGAACTCTAAGATGCTAGAAGTCATTTTCTGAAGTATTAAATCTAGAGCTTTGAATTTTTGCATAGACATTGCTAGCAACAAAACAATAGTTATACCAACACAATCAACAACGTCATTCTGGATTATATAAATTAAGTTATATTAAATTTATTACCAAAATTCTAAATCTTCTTCGACACATATCGTAGCTAAAGTGTCAAACTTTAAAAATAAACTTCTTAATAATCTTTTAGCAAAATTTTTCACAGCAATTTTCTCACATTTTATAGATTTTTAAAAATATATTTTATTCCACTAAGAAAAAAAGCTAAAAATAAGCAGTCCATGATTATGCTAATATTTTTTTTAATAACCAAATATCAAAATTCAAAAACGTCATTTTATTGCTCCCGTTCTGAAGTACGTTGGCTAAAATATTCAAAAGTGTAATAGCATTTTTGTGGGTGAAGATAGATTTTGTATATAGCAGAGCATTGAAATCATTGAACTTGAGAAAAACGACTTTAAAGTTTGGCATGTAGAATTTTTTTAACATCTTTAACGCTTTAATATGGCACCGAAAATATTTTTTATCTTAGTCCTAGGAGAATCAAACATTTAGAATATGCACCCTAAAGTATGCGCCTTAAAAATATCCACATTTGTGACGAAAATTTCCAAAAAGGCACTTCTTATCCTCTTAGTTAAGTTGCATGTTGTTTATTTACTTTTTGATAGGCTGTTAGTCAGTCATATCCTATTTGCATTGTGACGTGCAATTTTATGAATATCAATATTTACCTTATATTGAAAAATAAAATATATATCTATAATTTTATGGAAATAGCCTCTGAAGACCTCACTATTCCATAAGAGGAAGGTTAAATCTTAACACACAGAAAATGCATATATCGTTGAATTTCACAACTTAGTATGTCATACAGTTTTTGCAGAGTTAACCATTTCAGAGATATTCCTTTTCATTGCGTTCAATTTTAAAATACTTGTACTTTTCTCAAACAAAGTTTGTCATTCCTTCTTATTTTTACTGTGCAAATAGAACCGAATTTCAATCACAAAACACTCAGTTTTTAAAATACTAGTATATTCCCTTATTTCCTTCCCACTTATAGGTAACTAGATAATAAACATAGTATTAATGTCGAATAGCAGGAAGATAACAGAAGAATAATGTTTAATAAGAATAGTTCGTTAAGAATAGTTAAAGTCTTGTGAATGGAACATATCAGATTATCTAAGTATATAGTACCGTTCTTGTACGAGAATTCTATTTAAACAACTGATTGTTATCATGTTACATTTCTATAGGGGCTATAACATAGCATACATTATTACACGAGAGCCTCCTTAATAATCACCGCCCGCTAGGCAACCCAACTCACAGAATAAAACCACCAGTTTAGCAAGCTTTAGTGAACGATTATATTCTTAGTCTCCGAATTTCCAGTAATAAACAACCAGGATATATGAGTCATATTAAGAAACACTCCATCATTTCAGGCATACTGAATTTAAAAGTCTACCAAGCTTTATTTCTTCAATTTTAGAAAATACTGCCCACACATCTTAATGAAATACAAAAAACATACACCATAAAGCACTCGATATATTTTTTTCTGATGAATATTTCAGATAAATTAAATTATTCGAAATGTTACTCCTCAGTTAGTGGATATAAGTTTAACGTTTCCAGGAGGCTCTGTACGAGTTTTTTCCATTGTTATGCATTTTATTTGCAATTTATATTTGATTAAAACTTGGTTCTCAAGATTAAATTCATATTCATATACTGTTTTCTCTAGAACTAGTTATTGCCTTATCTAGAGGTCACAGTTTAATTGGCTAAGCATAAATGGAGAGCTAGACTGTTAATGTTAGAGGATGGGATTCTTGCTGATCTGTGTAACAGAAGAGTTTGTGTAACGTAAAACAAATCTTTACTGTCATTTCTCGTGGTAGCTCTTGAGTGAAGCAAAAGTTTTATATTTATAAAATTATAAACCCTAAATTCATTTTTGATTGATAAACAGACATTTAATATTGTCACAGAAGTATTTAGCTGTTAAGTCAATGCTTTTTGGAATCAGTATTTGAAGAAAACTATTTTATGAATTTAATAGTATAACCTAAAAGGGGCATTCTGTAGTTTTCGTTTCAAAATGATACTTTAATAGATTAGTTTTTATCATTCAAAAGCTAGATGTTTTAATATAAAACACTTTTCATTTCCAAACTTTGTTTGTTTCAAAATACTAAACTCCTGTTATATGGAGTTCTTATTTTAGCTGGTCTAAAAAGCGAAAGTAGTAGTTTTTAAACAAAAGCCTACGACTAAACGCGAGAAATAGTGTATTAGTATTTTTAGTTGCCCTATAAATACAGAGAAAATTTCTCTGATACATATTGAAACCCATAAGCATCAATTTTCCTCATTTAAATTCATTCTCTTATGTAAACGTGTATATGTATCCCCTAGAGCTATAAAGGAAACTGTGGAAAGCAAATTGGGTGTCATTTAATTTATGGGAATAAAATAAAATACTAACTTTTAAAGGTATTAATGCAGCATATTGTAATTATAAACTTAGAAATAGATATTTCACTCAAACTGCCTTTAACCAATATCTAGATATTGTCATTTAAAAATCCCATAACATATCTTAGACCATTTTAGAAAATAATATGCCTAAAATAAAAGTTGTGAATTGTGTAAAGCCCGTGTACCAAGTAAGGGCACAAGATACTATAGTATAGCGGGCATTTATTAACTAGGCTAAATGCTTTGTAATTGTTATCTCCAAAATGATATTTTCAGCAACTATAAATAGTCATTTGAATATATTCTAATTTTCAAGTCTTTTACACTCGAGCACACTGGCAAGCGACAGCAGTATCATTCTGCCCAGTCGCCGCGGTCGGGTTATGGTCTCTGCTATAATTACGTCTTGGTTCTAACCAACCTTCACTCATCATCATTAAACTCGAGCTATATTGGGTTACATTACAGCATAAATCTAGGTGGCTAGTAACTTTAAAACTCAAATTGAATATTTTCTATTTTTATGAAAATAAAATTAAGCGAGATTTT
The DNA here is from genome assembly GCA_030762935.1 of Hymenopus coronatus. Classification (NCBI taxonomy): domain Eukaryota; kingdom Metazoa; phylum Arthropoda; class Insecta; order Mantodea; family Hymenopodidae; genus Hymenopus; species Hymenopus coronatus. The sequence goes on along the minus strand of CM060895.1, from coordinate 62,839,681 downwards.
TAAAATTGTGTATAGGATGAATATATACGCTGAATGTGAGCAAAGTTTGGTTGGAATCATGAGAGAGACCATAACCCGGCACGGTGACTAAGGACGATACCGCATTGGTTTGCCGTTGTCTTCCGCGGGATGGAGGTTGACACGAGGAACATCCAGAAAATGACAGACGATTAGGCATAACTAAATGAAAACGAAAAATATCAACACAAAACTTTATTCACAAAATAACAGTGCCTTACATTATTTCTGAACGTAATCTCCATTATATCGAGCCATTTGTCCTGTGGTAACAGTTTTTCAGTACGGATGTTATACTTTTCAATCGCCAAAGAGCTTATTCGTTTTTTGAATGCTCAAAACGTTCGGGTAATCGAATTTTATAGACAAATAACGCAAGTGTATGGTGAAAATGCAATGATTGAATCTTCAATGAGGCAATGACACATAATTTACGAGTAATCAAGAAAGAACCAATATGCACGATAAAGATCGAAATGGATGTTCATCAATCTTTATGGAGGAGTTGAAAACATATGTTGATAAAGGAATTTATAAAACCGGTGTTTCAGTTTGGACACCGTAAATGACTTTTTGGATGGAAAAGATTTCCCAGCCATGAAAACCTCAAAGTGGTATCTGATATCATGGCTTAGATCTTTAGTGGTGAAAGAGTATGATATCTGCAGTGGAAAACCGATACCACATGACAATAAATACCTTGATAGCAATTAACATTATGTTGAAAAATAGAGTAAGGTATTGTAACACTGTAAACAAGTTTTGTGTTGATAACTTTCGTTATTATGCCAAATGGTCTGTCACTTTTCTGGGTGGCCTTCGTATCCAGACTGGAGATGCAGTGATGCAGGATCCTATATATATATAAACCACTTATAAGTATATTATGTTTCCTATTTATTCACAACTGTTGTACATCCGAAAGATTAAACTTTTAAAAATCAATTTAAAATGGTAAATAACCAATTTTTTAAAATTTAATTTATCACATTTGCTTTACTGGCATCTTTAATATTTATTTTGTGTCTTAGGGAACTTTGACAATTGTCATTCTCTCATGCAAAACCTATGGTCATTCCCAACTTTTAGGAATCAATAGGAAGGCAATAGAGAATGTAGCTAATAAATAATATTTGGAAACTACAGTTCATTTGTAGTGTCATTCCTCGTAATACAAAATTCAAATTCATATTATCTCGAAAGTACCCAAGTATATGTATGTTTTTAAAAACCATAAAGGTTACAAGGATGAAGCTTTTGTGCTTATATAATACTTATTATATTATATTGAACAAGAATATTATTTTTGAAAAGTTTAAATCATTCGCATCAGAAAATAATTATAACTCTGAACTCCTTTTTTCAGTAACATTTAGTGCAAAATTCCGTCACTGCGATTCTTCAGTACTTCCTGAGAAAGAGCACAGAAAAACGTTAGAAGATTTCTCCCAATATATTATATTCTTTGAACCCGTTTTTCCTTCAAACTAATACACTGATTTACACGAAATTTCAGAAAGAGACAAAGCTGCACGTGTACGTATATTGCAGTAATTTTGGTTTACATTGCTCTATCAAGTGTCATATTAAAAGAGGATGTTTAAATTCCAGCCAAAAGTAAGATTCTTGATGATTCTTAAAATGAAACTAGCTTTTGCACTTGGAAAAATTATTTTGGCTAAAAGCGTTAGTTAGAGGTTGTTTTTCACAAACGTTTGCTTTAAAACCTTTGCGATCCTTGTTCGTTCGGTTCCCGCCACTCCCGAGGAATGTGCTCCGAAAGGGGTGGGTTTGGAACAAGTTGCTACCCAGTCTTGGAGCTCAGCTTAAAGGAGGGGGTACCTGTCCATGAGAAGTAAGAAACCAAGATTAAAATTGTTAAATTTCCATCGAACTCGCAACTGGTTCATCATTTGTGTTCTCTGAAACGCTAACATCTTGAAGCACTTCTCGGAACTGGTAACTACAGATTGTTGTTTGCAATTAATAGCTTCTTATGATGGAGTATAGTATGTTTGGGGGAGTTAGAACCAGATGTTGGAAAGAAAATAAGTAGCTATTGGCTTTTATGTTTTATTTTATTTACTTGTTTCGATATAAAACCTCATTAAAGCGAGAACAGAAAAACAATGTATTTGTGAACTTTGGTTAGGCATGTTATATTTAATAAGTTAATGTAAATGTGCAATTCACATTCGAATTCTATTATAAGCTTTAGGTAAAATTATATTACTTCTCTACACATACTATGTAAATACAAGGTATACAGAGGAGGTATTGCATTCATTCCACCCCAAATTTGATAGCGAGATTTCACCAGAAATTATGATTTTGGGGTTCCTTGTATAAAAAAATTAGAAAAAGGTCTATGTGTCTGTTAACACGATAACTCAAAAGTTTAGTATCTTCCAAGGATTGGGCACGAATATTTTCAGAAAAACCCCCAAGCTACATTTTAGATGAAAACATTTTCGAAAATTTTGATTTTATCAAAAATGGCTGTAATGATTATGACTAAAATACCGTATATCAGAGAAATAAAATGTATACTTTGAATTTCCTGGGAATAGTCTCTGAATACCTCTTTATTCTCGATGAATTTTTCTGAATTTGGAGTAGTTGGTCAACGCAAGAAATAGAAAAAAGCTTTCTAGAGAAAATATGTCGATCTCATTAAAACACCCAATTTATATCCTATGCAGTCTCTATCGTGTAATTGACGATTTTTGAGATATTCCTTGTTATTGGTTTCAGTTTTAAAATACAACCCCTGGCATTAAAAGATTTCGTCCACATGGAAAACATCTTTTAAAAGATTTGTCTATCGCTTTAGCCTAGTATACACCCTTCAACTTATAAGTAAACAAGTAATAAGACCATTTCTGATAATTTTATCTCCATTTGCATGAAGAGGATAGAAGAATAAGTTTTTTAACAATACTTTGTTAGAGAGATGTGGAGAAAGTCGTGAGAATCGAGCACGTTAGTTGTTGTTGTTTTTTTTTTTTTGTTTTTTTTAACGTGACATGATTTTGTATAAATTTGAAAGTTTCAATAAAACTTTAAGGGTGATGCACTTAAAAGACTTGCATGGATATTTAGAAAAGTGTGGAGTGACACTTTTTTTTTCCTTTTCTTTCTCTTCCGTTTAGATGTGGCAGATAAAGAATGTATTACACGATCCTAAAATTTAAATGACGAAATTTTACTACAATAATATGTTTTAAAAGTGGTAAAACAATTCAGTAAATTGACCGATTAATACAGATCGGAAAAACCCAATTCAGCTTCATAAAATTGTGTCGGAACCAATGCTACTTTAAAGTTATGAAGCTTAGATTACAAGAAAAAAAAAAGACAAAGAGAAAATGAAAAGTACAGAAATGAGATTCATGAGATTTCTGGGGATATCTAGAAGATATAGAATGGTAAGTGAAGAATATGAAAGGAACAATATAAATAGTATAGTACAAGATATAGTTAAATACAAAGACCTTCTGAATACCAAAGTAAGCTCTTATTTATAACCCAAAGGAAAGACAATTTGTAAGATGGCTAATGAATTAGTGAAAATATGAATTCAAATAAACACATTTGGCTCCGAATATGTCTAAATTTCCAAACGTAGGAAACGTGGAAGAAGAAGAGCAGGAATTTCCTAAAAGTTAAAGTAACTCATTTTTACATTTCGAAAATTGCTGATAATACAAAGAGCCATTGACATACATTGTATGTTTGGAGGAACACTTAAAGTGTTTCTATAGTAAGTTTTGGTGTCTCTTATAGTTTTCTATTTCTACAAAATATGAAGTTGAAAAGGACTTCATTGCCTAACTACAAAACAAAGGCAAATATATGAGGTGATTTAAGCAAAAATGTTAAACAATGTTTGTGAAAAAATAACGAAATAAATTTCATAAAGCTGATTTTTAATGTGATAGAGCACGGAGTCTTTTATTTGCATTAAAAATTCCTGATTTAAATATGAATTTGATACCTATCCTATTTCCATTGTTGACGATACGCACTTCAACCACGAATATGCCAATTAAATCGCACACATTTGCGTCATTACATCTTTATTTGTATGCGTATTCCACAAAACATTCATAGAAAGCTTATTACTTTTTCTTTTCTTCCACTTTTCTATACTAGGTAGAGATAGTATTTAGTTCCAGCGAACAAATCAAGTTCATCTTAAATACATAGTTTGAGATCCAAGGGATCTGGTGCTCCAGTAAAACGCTATTTAAAGATTTCAGAGAGGCTTATCAAGAAAATAACCCATTCCAAGCATTTTATGCATGGAAAATTATTGTTTTTTCCTCTCTTAACATGTGTATCACTAATTTTTCATTATACATTTGCATTTCGAATAAAGCGCATGTCTTTATTTTCGTATGAACCTGACATATCTTCATTATCATTTAATTTCATATAATTACCTTTTTATTATGTTCCTTTTTCAAACTGCTCGTTGCACCTTTAGTTTTTCCAACACTTTTGAAAATATACCTTTCTTTTATCCTCCAATATACCTTATTTAAAATGAAATTACTAGCAATATAGAGATTGTTTTTGTGAAGAAAGTGCTTGATTTTTGTCTGAATAGCATAATGATATATTAAAGAGTGTGTGACTGTCCAGTTGTGATAAAATCAAGTAAGTGTTACAACTGATTTTTGTCTTTCATCTACACTTCTCTGTCCTGAAACAAATTCCTTATACTCGATGTCTACTACATAAAGCGATAGTGATGCATACTTTGTAGGCTGAGAAATCGCTCAAATATTAAAACTGCAGGCGATATGTGAATCTTACTGAGCCCATGAGAAAAAAATTATAACCGCTTAACCTCAAATTATACGCAGAAAAATTAATACGAACACCAAATTTTTCCAGAAATAGCTAATGAATTCAAACCGTTTCAATTTCAAATTGCAGATGCCATCTTTTTTTTTTTTTTTTTTTTTTTTTTTTTTTTTTTTTTTTTGATCTTCCTGTCTTCTTTCTTCCTGAGAGGGTGTAGCTCAACTCTGCTTTGTTACAGTTACTCTTTAACCTTATATCAAAGTTTTGCCCTTCTTCGTTTTCCTTATGTTTCATTGAGCCATTGACCTATTTCATATAGAATTAAGAGTCTCTACACTTGATCTTTTCGCATACGCTGGCAAATAATCTCTTTCAATAACGTACAACCCTATCTCATATTATGTGAAGTGCATGCTAGTTCCTTCCATTATCTATCCAATTGATTATTGCTTAAATACTCAGCTATCTTATGATTTATTAATTTATAATTTGATTTTTCTTGATATATGTATACCTTTGCTCATAATATTAATTTCATTTGTGTGTAAGGTTAGTTTTGTTTTGGTAGTATTCTTCCTTCACGCATTCAACATTATTGTCCGTAGCATCTAATATCTTGTTAGTGCAATCCTTTTAGGTCTTCGTTTATCTTCCCTATCGTTTTATAATTATTAAAATTAACGTTAGTCTTCCTATATTATTTGTACATGGCTTATCCGTTTTGTTTTATATTCTTTTATTTTGCCATTCAGATTATAATATATCTAAATCCCTTTTTATGCCTTCACTTTTAGTGGTCTATTTTCTAGCTGCTCTTATAGATCACATTTCATTTTCTTCACATTTACTTTTCTCTGTCAAGATTCAAGTTTCGCGCCCCTACTATAATTATAGCAACGATCTTAGTTAATAGCATTTTAAGCCATATTGTATTCATGTAAATGTATCATTAAAACAGCATTAATCGTACGAAATTACTTTATTTCTGGCCGCAGGGCAATGATGTCATCACCGCCACAATATAATTTTCTCCAATGTGCGTATAAGAAAACCTGAAATCGTCCCTCTCGCAAGTGCAGCAACGTTCAAACAGAAGAATCACCTCATTAAATTTATTTTAAAATCAAAACCAATAACAGTATAAGTATTAGTCAGAGCTTACATTACTTGATATACTCACTTTCCTTAGTAATTTTAATGAAGCCAAGAGTGCTGAGAGTTTATTAATTCCATACAAATCAAAAGATATTTATGAAAAAGAATATGAAAAGTTTACTTGATAGAGAACCGGAAAATGCATTGGTTTAACTACTGAAACCACATTACTGGCACACTTTTGAGAGTTATTAACTATGTACACGTTTATTACTTCTTAGTATGATAAGTGTCAATTGGAAAATAATCCATATTTTCAATAGTTTTATAATTATCTTCAATTTTCTCCTATAAGTGTTAAAACAAATTAAAAATATGCTTAGAAACCAAATTAAGTTATACATCTGTGATCTCTGATACATTGTAATTTTAAATTTATCATAAATATTAATTATTTTTACTTATTTAAATGGTAAAATTGCATAAACCTTTGTATGTAACATTCTAAACATTGCAACATTCTAAAAATTAGCACGTTTGTTTTCGCTCACGCGCTTAACATATACTCCTGTAACAATCAGTTGTTACACAAATTAATTATTTTTAGTAAAATAGTATTTTGATAGTATCCACTCTTATTCAGTTAGTATATCATTGCTTGATATACTCTTGTTTTATTATTTTTATTTAAATACTTATTTTCCCATGCAATCCAATTCTCACATCCATCCACTCTTCCTGCTTGATGTACACATCTGTTCTGTAATGATCCCAGTTGGTTATTTCCATACCAAATCATTTAGTTGGTATGAGTTGCTCAATAGCCTTTCTTTCTAATACTAACTTACATCTTAAAGGAACTTTACTTTTTTTAAATGATATTTTCATGTTATACTTTCCGCAACTGAGATAAAAGGTATATAGCAATTTTTGAAGATCACGTTTATTCAAAATGTATTTATTTGTTTGTACTGTAGTGCACATTTCCTCATTATTTATTCTGCGCGAAGCTAGTCTACAATTGTATTTCTTCCGTGTTTTGTGTACTTTATTATAGACCACAGACATCGTATTTCTACTATTTGAGTTTTGTACGTGTGTTTCAGTCCATTATTAAGGTGCACAAGTGATTGTGGGCGCTGCCACAGTCTTATATGCCTTCCCTTAGTTCTAATTTTGCAATGTTCCTATTACAGAGTTAAATTTGCTAAGTCGTTGCATTAATGAATATATCATTACTTACGATATTTGACAACCAAAAAATTATATAACTATAGCTGCTTCAAGTTTATTCTTCAAAATTAACTTTAACTAAATGGTTAATTTTTGTGAACTCTGGAATATTAATTTGGTATAACAGGCATAAACTGTATCTACCTTCAGATTTTAAACACTAAATTTATGGAGAGGATTTCGAAACATATTTAAATAATTTCTGTTGTTTATAACTCCAATATATCATTTTGTGAGCATGTAATCAAAACCTGCACAGCCTGTAAAAAATAATGAAACTATTCCATAAAATATAGTTGTATTTAAATATAAAAATATTTTTCTTCAGTATCCTTAAAGTTTTACTGATCGATATTCTATTTCTGGGTGGCGCGTGCGTTTATTCACACACAACTACTAAGTATATCAAGTAAGGAAATTATTCTATTCAACCCCAAAATTCTATGTTGATATTTCATTCGAAATAGGATTTTTGAGTCCGTTGAACAAAAAAAAAAAAAAAAAAAAAAAAAAAAAAAAAAAAAAAAAAAAAAAAAAAAAAAAACATTTTTGTTAAAAGATTCTCGCATGTGTGTGCGCCTGTATGTTTGTGAGCATCATAACTGGAAAATAAAAAGCCGAATAAATAGCAAAGTTGATATTTACTAAGTCACTATTTACCAAAAGTATGACGCAAAGATTTTCAAGAAAATACAACCACTTCCAATTACACATAGTAATGCTGTTTAATTTTTAAAAAAACAATTGTAACAATTTTTATTAAAATGTTATACATTAAACTATTTAAATATTAAATAATATATATATTTCTCTATAAATACATAACCTTGTACAACTCGTATATGTTAAGCTATACATGATAGTTTTAATAACATGTGAATATATTTAAAATACACGATTTATTTCAAATACATTTTGCGGGGTTAATCCACTTTTAATAAAAATACATTGACTTATAAACTAACTTCTAAGAAATAAATACATTAATTTACAAACCAATTACTATGAAATATTCAAATACCCGTATCATTACTATTAGGAATTATATATTTATACAGTGATTTAAATTATTTCATTTTCTCTTTAGTTTATATAAAACACTTGTATGGTTCTTATTGTTTTTAAGTTTTTCAGGATTTTATCGATATTCCATGGAATTTTAAGGGTATAGTACCTATTTTTTGTTATTAAATGGTTAAATTTGTTCAGCACTTAGGCATTTAAAATTTTGTTGATTTCTCAGATATTTCTTTCTTGGTATTCCACGGAAAGATTATTGACTTTTAAACGTATATGTATAGCGTCTAGTTCTTAATTATTTGATTATTGCTGTTTCTTTTGTATTTATAACTAAATATATAAGGCTGTTCTTTCAGTAAAAAGTTTCCTGTATCAAAGTGAAATAGATTATTTCGTAAGAGTATCGTTTATTAGTGGCTAAAACTAGGGAGAGAGGCAGAGCAATTATGGGAATGTATCACATAAAACTTGTAGAAAAAGATTCGTGTGTGTGCGTGTGTCTGTAGCATAACTCAAAAATGAAAATTCAGCTAAAAACAAAACTTGGTGTGAAGTTCAGCATCTTCCATGCATGCAACAGGAAAAATTCTCCCCCCCCCAAAAAAATACCCCAAACTACCCTTATATGGAAAATGTTCTCAAAATTGTTAAACGATTTTGATTAAAATATAATAATTTTGAACCATTATCCTGACACAAATGTGTACTTTGAATTTTCTTGGACCAAGCTTTGACCTCCTCTTCGTTTTGAATGACTTTGACATAATCCGGAAGATTTACGCAAGATCTTACTGCACAAATTAGTTCACTTCTTGTTATAACACACAATTTGTTCTAGAGTTAAACATTTCCAATTTATTAGTTGTTATTGGTTTTAATTTTGAAAGACTTACATTTTCTCAAATGAAAAGTGGTTATTCTGTTCGTTTTCCCCTAACAGTCAAGATATCGCAAAGTCACCAGCTCTTAAACAGTTTGACTATCGCTTGAGCCTACTTAATTATATTCCCAATGTGCCTTTAGAAAATATACAATAAAACAGTTCCTTCAAGATATGCTACTGTAGACAGAAGCTTAACATAGAATACTTTATTGAGGAATTAATAGAGAAGGTTGTGTGGTTGTGACATTTTTTTTTTTCTTGCTAAAAATGTTTCAATAATCAGATAATATTTCCGAATGAATCTTGTTACCTATTTTTAGTTTCCTTTACGTACTATGTACACAAGATGTAGAGGAAGTGATGTATTCTAAGCAAAGCTTCGATACATTTTTGGAAAAAGCCAGTGTGTGTTGTTTGTATGTCCGTGAACCACATTGCTTAAATTTGGTATTTATCCTTAGTATCTTCCAAGTTTGCGTCACGGAAGCTTTTTAAGATCTACCGATCCCAAAACAACCTTTACAGGGAAAACATGTTTATCTCAAAGGTGGTTCTAACGATTTTTATTAAAATACTATATATTTAAGATATTTTCAAAACAAAAAAAGAAAAACAACGGAATGTCATTCAGGAATTTTGTGGGAATGACCTCTGTAGACTCCTTCATTCTCGATAACTTTTATGTAGCTCGTAAGAGATAAATAAAACGTAGATAAAAACTTACGACATAAAATTGTAGATTTCATTAAAACACGCAATTCATCTCTCATATTTTTTTTTAGAGTTAAGTGTATTCGAGATATTCCTTGTTTTTGTTTTTTAATTTAAACTATTGAAATTTTCTCAAGCGGAAAGTATTTTTTCGTTTCATATTTTTTGCTTTACTACTGAGAATTCAAATAATAAATGACTTTCAATTGTTTCACGTGGCAATATCTTTTAAAAAGTTGACTATTGCTTTAGCCTAGTGTATTCCCTTATATTCTTTCTGTTTACAACGATGGGAAATAATAAGGCAATTTCCAGTTATGTTTGTCTCGATCAGCATGACGTAGTTAAAATAATAATGTTGTTTTAAGAATAGTTTGTAGAAGGTCACGTGAATGGAACATATCAGAATTTTTCCTAAAATTGCTTCAATAAGGAGATTATATTTCTCAATTAATCGGATGCCTTTTTTTTATCGAATACTGTAATTCCTCCACTTAATATGGGTAAATTGTCATTTCCATTCCACAGATTGAGCTAAAGTTCTTATGCTGAAAACACATCGAAAACGAAAATTCCCTTGATTCGGATTTCTCTCCCACTGGATTTCTATCCATCAGAAAAAGTTATAACGTTTTAGAAAGCTGTAACATGTCTTCCACTCAGTGATAGCTGGCTGATATTATGCCAGGCGCCGACTATAAACTTTGCCCGCACGAAAATACAAGTCTCGTATCTGCCGCAAGACTTAACTAAAAACAACATACAACCAAGACGTCTTTAAGCGAAGAGAAAATCGGTCATAGTTTCATTTTTCCGCAGTGATGGGTGGTTGCAAGACAAAAATCTGATATTCAGTTCACATGACTTTATCTATTCTGCAAGTAATTACAAAAGTAATTTTCACATCTGTTTCATGCTATCGAGTAAACATCAGCAGAAATGCTCTTATTACTTATTCCATTATATACACAACGGAAATAAAGGATTGCACTAGAGTAAAGCGTCCGTTACAATTTTTTAAATCTAGTGTGTATGTGATGACCTCTGTGCATGGTCAGGAGTTGAAATCAAAAGAATAATAAATGTAGACTTTCCATTTGAGAAACTTTTAAGTACTGGAAGGTTTAAACCAATGATAAGGAATATCTCAGAAATGCCTAACTCCACAAAAAGTTATTTGATATAAATTATGTGTTTCTGTAAATAAGTTATTGTGTTTTATGGTTTACTATTTCTGCAATAGTAGTCCAGAACAAATAGACTTCAGAGAATATTCCCAGAAAATTAGAGGTATTTTAATGACAAACGAAATGCATAGGTATCTTAAACATGCGGAATTTTAATCAAAATTTCCAGAGCCAATTTTAAGAACATAAAAATATTCGAATAAGGAACCATATAGAGAATAATGTTGAGTGCGCTATTTTCTTGATAATTGTGCCGCGTCTCTAAAAGATGCTGTACTTAAGTATCAAATAGGGTTATTTAACGGACTTTTCGTTTTTGAGTTAAATTCCTTACACACGGTTACACACATACGGACGTTTTTCTAAAATTCCTATTTTGGATTCAGTGGACAGTGAAATATCCAAATCCAATTTTTTAATAGAATGCAATATGTTTTCTATCTACTATACAGGTTCTAAAGAAATTAAAATCCCAAAGAGATGAATATTGCTTATTTTGTAAGTTACCTTGAATACATTTATTAGTGAACTATTTTAATTATAAATAATAATTTTCTTGTCAAACTTGCATCTATGGAAGACTAAGCCAAGGCATGTGCATTTTTATTTTTGATCTACTTTCACTAAAAAATCCCAGCACGATCTATAACATCAATGCAATACTGACCACTTGCTAAATAAGAACTTGAAAAACTAAATATTAAAATATTTTGTGTTCCATTCACATGACTTGCTCTACCTATTCTGCAAACAAACTATTTTCGTAAAAGGTTATTCTTTTTATCTACTCCATGCTAATTGAGATAAACTTTACCAGAAATTGTCTTTATTACATGCTAAGTAGAACGAAAATAAGTGAAAACATAGGCCAAAGCGATAGTCAAAAGTTTTAAATGTTGGCCTGTATTTGAACAATTGAAATTCGGCACTCTTTTTATAGCTAGGAATAAATAGAGACGAAACGAAATAGTTTCCTCGTTTGAGATAGGTGTAAATATTTTAAAATTGAAACAAATAAGGAATATCTCGGAAATGGTTAATTCTACAAAACATTCGTATATGATATAAATTCTGTGCTTTAACGGCATCTATATGTTTTGTCCATTAATTTTTTGTCTATCCCTTACGGGTTACAAATTATACGATGGTCATCCAGAATGTAGAAATCTGCAGAGGTTATTTTCAAAAAAATAAAGATGAACATTTTATTTGTCAAGTAAATATATGTAATATGAAGTATGTTCGCTCAAGATTATTAAGAGCCTTTTTTGATATATTGAAAAATTTCAAAACTTTTCCGCGTAGAGTTAGTTTGGTGATAAGTGATTTTCTTGAAAATCTTCTAGTGTATCTTTGAAGGATGCTGAACTTAAATAGCTTTTCGTTTTTCATTTACACACACGGACCTTTTCTAAACATAAGTTTTGCTTTCTCTACTTAGTACATAGTGAACAGGTAGAGAAGGTATTGTACTCCATCCAAATATTAAATTACAAGATGTTAACGAAAATACCGTATTAGGGTACCTTAAATCCGAAAATGGGATGTATCTGTGTGTCTATTGATTTGTAAATACGATAAACCAAAAAAAAAAAAAGTTGGTATACTACCAAACTTGGTATTTAAGTTATCATTCAGAGAAGCTACACAAAGATTTTGAGGAAAATATCATACCCCAAACTACCTTTTACATGGAAAATATTTAAAAAAAACTTTGATTTTATAAAAATGGCTCTCATGTTTTTATTCAACTACTACATATTAATTATATTTACAAACAAATAAAATGTTTTTCTTGAATTGTTTGGTAATAGCCGCTGAACACCTCTTTTGTATAACTCGTCAGAGATAAACAAAACTTTATACACAAAAATGATGTAAGTCATTTGAATTTACAATTTATATCGTATCATTTGTTTTTGAAGAGCAAACAATTTATTAGATATTCCTTGTTATCGATTTCAATTTTAATCTACTTAAATGTTTCTCATATGGTAATAATTATTCGTTTCGTTTCTTTGGTTCTCTTTATAATTCCCGGAATTAAAACAAAAGCTTTAAAAAGGATTTGTTTATCACTTTAGCCTAGAAAATCATGTAAATAGAACACATTAGATTTTTACCTTCTTTACACGTATTATAAACATAGTGTATAGATAAGGTACTGTAATCCATCAGGATTATACCAGAGATATATGCTTTGGAGACCCCCTGAGTACAAAAAACAATTTTAAAAACGTCTGTGTATCTATGGGCAGCATAGCTCAAAAATGAAAACTCGTTAAATACCAAACTTGGTATTTAAGTTCAGCTTGTTCCAATGATACGGCTAATCTTTACATATAAAATTTTACGAAAGTTTTCAATTTTAAAAAATGCCTCTAACGATGTTGATTAAAATATCGTATATTAAAAATATTTACCTGATAAAACTTTATTTTGGATTTTCTCTGGGAATAGTCTCTGAAAGCCTCTTTATTCTGGACAAATTTTGCTGAATTTTACATAAGAAGTAAACCGTAAGATGTAGACAGAAACTTACTAAACAAAAATTTTGTGGACCTCTTTCATCTGGACAAAATTTTGCTGAATTTTGCCAAACTTTTAAACTGTAAGATATAGACAAAAACTTACTAAACAAAAATGAGAGGTCGTTGGCGCACATACTTTATTTATTTGTTTACCTATGTATTTTGTAGAGTTAACCGCTTCTGAGATATTCCTTGTTAATTTGTACCAGCTTTAAAATAAATATAAGCTCATTAACTTATAAGGTAACTCCTCACGTGGCCTCTCTCCAATGTGCGAGACATTCTAGAATCGCCGGGAAAGTGTTGCCGTCAAAGGGATTGTGGGTTCGAGTCCCACCTTGGGCATGCGTGTTTGTGTGTTTGAAAATCCAGACAAGGCTCCGGAACTGTATTTAATAAGCAAAATTAAAACAAAAGAAAGAAAAAAAGGCCCACTGGAGTCCTTTTCTTATGTAAATGCTGAAAATATTCACCATCTGTTCCCAAACAAACAGTATAACAAATTACAGATGTTCTCGTTCATTCACCTAAGCTTGAACCACCCTATACTTTTATCATTCGGGAATTTGTCAACTGCTGGTCATAAAAACAGAGGAACTTCAATTACATAGCAACCAACATTTAAAATATTCGGTTATTTCCATTCTTCTTGCAAATAATAATAATTCTGCTAATTATATGTCCAATAACATGAAATATATAGAAGAATAAGCTTTTAAGAATAAGCTTTTAACAATAATTCTATACAGAGATGTAGAGAAAGTCGTATGAGTGGAACACCTAAGACTTTTTGATACTGGTGACTCTAAAATTTGAATTTCTCGGTATTGAATTTTTGAGTGAAATGCGATACCCGCTCTAACTAGTACTATATATACGAAGTAAGGTAAGTAAGGATGTAAAAGTAGCATTTAAATGAGCCAGATTTCTTTCTGTGTTACAGGTTTGAGTAAACGACAAATTCATCGAGGAACCTGGAAGCAAAAACTTGTTAACTTTGCGATTCCGGAGAGAGATTTCCTTAATGTTAGAAGAAAGTGGATCGTTACGTGATGTTTGTCTTGGACTGGACTGCGTGTTGATCCTAAGGTAAGCAAGAGTGTAATGTGGTCTAATGGAATCCCATTAGTGGTCGACATGATACATGCGGAACCCCGAGGTTACATTCCAGCTAAAGTACGCAACTGCTACAAATGACAAACATGAACAAAGCTTATAATTGAACTCCCGCATAAATCGCCATGGAAATGTTGATATTTATGAATGCATATAGCGTCTCTCCAATAAGGAGGATCCATCATTAGATACGTTCGCGATTCCAACTCTGATAATGCCTCTCTCTATATGTGGCTGGATATGTATTTATTAATTAGAAATAGACTTGTGGCCAGAGTGCGCTTTGGGCCATTTAGGACATACACAACAAACATTCGGATGTAATATTAAATCAGAATGGGAATATTACTACTCTATGAGGCAAGAGTAAAAGAACGAGACAAATAATCATTTAAGAGAACTGTACATGATATTCTGTATGATTGTGGTTAGTTATTCAAACTACTGCACGTTGTTTTAGACTAAAACATTTTCAGCAAACATTTGACATGTTTAAACGTAAACAGAGAAAGATGTATTGGCGTGTTTAATTTATAGAATGGTTGCGAAAATATGGAAGTATTAATGGGTACAGAGAGTTTATGACATAAAATGTCCTGTAGTTTAGACCATATTATAGAGCAATATTTAAATAAACCCCAGGCTTGGAAGTCCTGCATATGAGGAGGAATAGCATAAAAAAAAAGAAGAAGAAAGAAAGAGAAGAAACTGTTGTGTCCATTCACATAACTTTGACTAGCTGTTTCATATATAAATATTTTTACAAAAAATTCTTACAAAAGATGATAGTTTTACCTACAACATGTTAATCCAGTTCAACTTAAGTGTAACTAGCACGCATGTACAATGTTGGAAAAGGTATTGTATTCCACTCAAAAATAATATGTCGATATTTGACCGGAAATATGTGTTTAGAGTTTCCTTGAGTCTGAAAAAAAAGTATTTCTAGCAAAATGTGTGCGCGTGACTGTGGACAGCATAGCTCAAAGACGAAAAGACCGTTAGAAACCAAACTTGGTATTTATGTTTAGTATCTTCCTAGAATGCAACAGGAAGATTTTCAAAAAAAAGTCGCCCCATCACAGGCTACCCTTTACATGGTAAAACTTTTAAAAATTTTGTTTTTCTCAAAAATGGCTGTAATGCATTTGATTAAAATACCGTCTATTGAATATATTTACATTAAAATAAAATATTTATTCTGAATTTTCTGAGAATATCCTCTGAACATTTCTTTATTTTGAATGAATTTTGCATGACGGTTAAAGTGTAAGAAGTAAACAAAATCTTACTACACAAGAATGTAGATCTCAATAAAACACACAATTACTGTCATTTATACTTTTATTGTACAGTTGACCGTTTTCAAGATACATTTTTATTATTTGTTTAATTTTTAAGCTAAGATTTTTCCAACGGGACCATGCAAAGTGAGCCCAACTTCAAATGTTTCACATGGCGACCACAGTTGACCAAGATCATTATCTCGATTACCATGATGTATATAAAATAATAATCTTTTGTAAGAATTCTTTGTAAAAATGTTAATAAATGGAACAGCTAGAGAAAGTTATGTGAATGGTTACAACAGTTTTTTCTTTCTTTCTTTTTCTGCTTATGTTCCTCATATGTAGGCCTTACAATCCAGCGCCTGGTGTCTATTCTAAGTATTTCTTTATATTATATTCATTTCTTTAAATGAGATGCAATATAGTTTCTTTTTTTCTTTCTCTGTTAAATGTCCTCACTTGTAGGAGTTAAAACCCGCCAGGACTTACAAGCCAGCGCCGGAAGAGATAAAGATGTAATATAGTAGTTTCTTTTATTTTTTCCTTCCTTTATTTTTTTTTGTTTTTTCCCTTCGTTTTTTTTTCTTTCTTTTTTCCCTCCGTTTTTTACTTCACTCTTTCTCTATTTATCCTCATATGTAGGAATTATAACCCACACCCCCCAGGACTTACAAGCCAGTTCCAGAAGTTCAGTATAAGTAAAGAAATGAAGATACGATATAGTGTTCTCTTTCTTTTTTCCTTCGTTTTTCTTTCTTTCCTCATATGGAGGACTTATAACCCCTCCCCCCAGCACTTATAAGTAAGTGTCAGAGGTAATAGTTAAGTAAAGAAATGAAGATGAAATACAGTTTTTTTTTTCTACTTATCTTTGTTTCTTTGTTTTTCTTTAATTTTCTGTCCTCCTATATAGCACTTACACTCCCAAGGAGTTACAAGTTAGCGCTTGCGGTCAGAGGCCTGTTTAGGAATAATGTCTGAATCTTAGAGTAGTCAGGATCAGCCCGATACCTGGTATAGAAGTGAGGTAACAGATGGTATGAAATTACAGTGAAGTGGATGACAGGAAAGGTGGTTTTGGAGCAATTTGTAGAAGAATATAACTGACACTTATACCAGGTGCGCCAACTCTCACATATTTGACATGTCCAGATATCCTATCGTGTGTTAAGAGTTGCAAACTCAACGGTAGTATTTCAAGTTAAAACCCGCCATAAGAGCGACCGCTCACCGCCTCCGCTGATAACCAAAAGGGACGAAAAACATAGGTCGCTCCCGCCAGTTCCCAACTGGCAGATTTTAACTATAAATAGATATGTTAGGCAATTAGTGGTCTGTTAAACCAGTTTGTACTAGCTTAGCAATTATTTCTGAGAACCACACAAGTTAGTTAAACATTTTTAGTTAATACTTCTTTATCCTTAAAATATATAAATGTAAACATAATTTTTTAAAAAGATAATGTTTGAAAGAATTTTTTGATAAAGGAAAAATATTTCATTTGAGGCTAGTCTAGTAAAATGTATAAATATAACTAATATACTCCGTAAATAAATTAGAATTTAAAAGAACCGTTGAGTTCTGCAATGTTTTAGATACGTGAAGGGACATCTACACACGTGAATCAGGGGGCAATTGGGCTACCTTATATTTGTGTATGTATGTGTATTTATGAGTGTGTGCACACGCGCGTGCGTATAGATGGATATATTTGGTGTATAACATATTTTTCTTGTTAGGATATCAGATTATATTATTTTATGTATATTATCAGATTGTTATTATGTTTCATGCTCTAACGCGTGAATTTCGTTAACCGTAAAACTGGTAAGATCTTAAGCGGTGAGATGTGTGAAATTTAGGTTTTCCAATATTTTAAAACCGGATACTTCATTTTTGTACCCACAATAGAATAACAAATACATCGTTTTTTCAAATTTAATTTCTCTAAGACTAATGATTCTTGATTTATTGAATTTTTTTATTTAAAAATGTTTGTTTTCAAAATATACTTCTGGGACTGTTTATGTTAATATAATACATTTTTCCCAATCCCAAGCATAAAGAAACGTTCCAAATAACGTAATTTGAATATACATATATATTAGAAAGGAATAAAAATTATAACCACTATAAAATCATGTTTTCTAAATTTTTCTGTTTATGCCCACATTTTAGTTTTGTTTCTGCCCATATTTTATTTTTGTTTTAACAAATTTATGCGGTATAGTCAAGAACGTGTTTATGAAGAGGCAGTAAAACTTTCAACTTTCGAACATGCATCGTATTGAGATTTGAATGTACAGAATTTTATAAAAATATATGTTCCAAAGGTGACTTTAAATAACCCAACAATGGGTATTTAAGTAACACAGACCTTAAACATGATGTAATTAAGGCAACCCACGAACGTCATAAGACTTTGAAACCTTGTAACTACTTTAAAGTCACTAGAATTGTCCATGGCAAATACCCAAAACTCACATTTGACTTAAATTGCCTATTGTCCTCACTGAGGGAATCCTGTTTATATTTTAATAAATCGAGAGACTTCCATTTCACTATTATTTTCTCTTGCCTATAGTAAGTAGTGAAAATAACTCCACTTATTGTAAAAGGAAATTTTATAAGGTGGTCATGTGTATGTAAACACCTGGAAAAATGTTGATGACTTTGTTGATTTTTAATAAAATATCGTATATTAATTTTATTTTCAATAATAGTAAAATGTATATGTTGTTTTTTTTTGGGGGGGAATAACTTTGAATTCCCTTTCATTCACCAGAACAAACCATCTTATTTAGTTTAAAATATAAACAAAGTCCAGAGTAAAAAGTTAAAGTTCTTGGAATATGGTTAAATAACAAGCTTTCCTGATTATTGCACATGATGAAAATATGCAAAAAGTTGTGAAATATTTTATTTTTCTTAAGAAGAGTTAGGACGTGTGTTTTTATTAACACTTTATTAACTGTTCATTATATTTATTTTTGTTTTTTTCGTTGTCATTTTAACTATAGTATTTTACTCTAGGGCAACAGTACGGAAACCAATCAAGTATTTTTGCTCCAGAAGAAGGCTCGAAGAATAATACAAATTTGCAATTTTGCCAAAATTGTGGACCTAGTTTTAAATACCTTTAAGGTTTAACTGAGGCATCATTGTATTTGCATGCTTGAATTTTTTTATCTCTAAAAGACAGATGAGGTACTTTATTCCAACATACACAACCATTACAAAGGATTAGAACTAACATGGGACCACCTAAATTTCACTTACAGAAATCACTTAATTCTAAAATGTATCTTGGAGTGAAATTACATTATAGATTTAAATTTCGCTTACAGAAATCTCTTGATTCTAAAATGTATTTTGGAGTGAAATTACACTATAAATGTAAATTTCGCTTACAAAAATCTCTTGATTCTAAAATGTATTTGGAGTGAAATTACACTATAAGTGTAAGACTAATTGTGAATGTAAATTCTTTTAAATAGTCCTAAAATGGGATCAAGGTACTTAATTTTAAAGTACAGAAAAATACTTAACACATATGCATTTTAATGATTTATTGACAAAACTTATTGCATTGCACGTATGCTAAAAGTTGAAATCGATTATCATTCGGAAGGTATTTTGTACAAATCAGAGAGTAGTAAATGCATAGAAATAGGCGAAAATGCAATCACAGCTGCTTAAAACGCACACTAATTTTCAAATGATATTTTTGTGGCATTAAACATCATTAGTGATTCAATTTATCAACATTTTGTTAATATTATTGAAGTCCCGTCTATTGGCTTAGATGACATATCCCAATGGTGACTTGCAATATCTCAAGTACTTAAGTCCCACACTTCATAGTTTAACCAAAATTTGATTAATAATCGTTCTTTCAAAAACGCCGTGTGTAGGACAAAGTTGGAAATGTAGAACAGACTGATAAATTCAATTTACAGCCAGGATTTCAACCACGGTTCTCCCAATTTCCATCCGGTTGCACTATCTAATAGTTGTTTAAACTATAAAGCCAGGGATTTCATGACGAGCAAAATCAGTTGAGGTATTTAGTCTCAAAATAATTTTACATTTTCTGGTTCACCGGGGAAATGGAGTCAAGTGGGGAATTTAATGTCGTACCGGTATGCTGTCGTGAGCAAAACGATAGAAGCCGGGAGATTCGTATTGAGATCTAGGCTATAGCATTGAATTTACTGTTTGATTCTGCCTTTTAAATATTGTCCTACACCTAGCTTGTGTGAAAAAAAAAATTAATTATTATTCAAACTGTTTGTAAAAGTTTGTATACACACTAATGAATCATAGAGGGTAGAAAAAGGCATGTGAATATAACACAACTTATTTGTACTTTCTCTAACATATACGTATAATGTATACAGAAGGTAGGGAAGATATTCTATTCCACTGAAAATTCAAAACCAAAATTTCAGCGAAAAAAAAATGGTTTGAAGTGCCCCGAGTAAAGAAAATCATTCTTACAAAAAGCTCCTTGTATGTATCTATGAACACCACGGCTCAAAAAGAAAACTTATTTTTCAATTCAGTAACTTCTAAAAATGAGAAACGAAGGTTTTGAAGATAATCTCCCCATAATGAACAATTTTCGAAAATGTACCTTTTTTAAAAAATGTTTCCAAGAATTTTGATTAAAATATCACAAGTTTAAGATAGTTTTATTCTAAACTAAATTCAGAAATCTTGAATTTTCTGGGAATAGCCTTTGAAGACCTGTGCATTCTGGATACATTTTTGCAAAACTGGTAAGCCATAAGAGAGAGCTAGAGATAATCTTACGTCACAAAAAATGTAGATCTCTTTAAAACAAACAAATCAAATACAAATGTCAAATATATTTTTATGTAAAGTTAACTGTTTCTGAGATATCCCTAGTTAATGGTTTCAATTTTAAAATACTTAAGCATTTCTCAAACACAAACTCGTTATCCGTTTCGCTTTTTCCTTGGCGTACAAAGAGAACGGAAAGGTATGCAATGCATAGCGACCAGCTCTTAAAATATTTGACTATAGCTTAGCTTAGGGTGTTCATGCATATGTACAAAAAAGTAAGCAATGTTTATATGGATATAAAATGGTTGAGAGAATAATTAGTCGCAGAATAGGTATAAAACGACACGTTAATGTAATACCATATATTTTTCTTAAACAACACTGCAATATCAGTTCGTGTAATGATTTATTAGTTTCTCTACACGTACTATGTATTTAGTGTATAGAGAAGGTATTGTGTTGCACCCAAAATTTCGATACCGAGATTTCACCGGAAATATATATTTGGGGTCCCCTTGAATCCAAAAAAAAAAAAAAAAAATGGAAAAAGTGTGTGTCCGTGGACAGCATAGCTCAAAAACGAAAAGACCATTAAATACGAAATTTAGTATTTAAGTTTGGTATCTTCCAAGGATGTGACACTAAGATTTTCAAGAAAATCCCCCACCCCAAACTAACCTTTATATAGTAAATTTCGAAAATTGTAATTTTCTCAAAAATAGCTGTAACGATTTTTATTAAAATCTCTTATATTTAAGATGTTTACATGCTAAATAAAATGTATATCTTGTATTTTCTGGGAATAGCCTCTAAAAATCTCCTTATTCTGGTTGAGTTTTATTAAATTGTGGATAGAAAAAAACATAATACGCTAAAAATTTAGATGACGATAAAACACACAATTTATGTTCTATACATTATTTTCGTGGAGTTAGCTGTTTGAGATATCGCTTATTATTGATTTCAGGTTTAAAATACTTAAAAGCCTACTTATACGGGAACTTGTCAACGCTTGGCCACGCAGAGAAACGGATTTCAACCTCATAGCAACCGCATTGTAAAGCATTTGACTGTCGGTTTAGCCTAGTGAATTCCCTTACTTCCTTTCTAATTGAGTAATAAGGCCGTTTCTGCTAATGTTTTAACATTTAATAGATACATGAATAAGCTTATTAACAATAATTTGTTACAGAGATGAAGAGAGTCATGAGAATGGAGCACAACAGATTTTTTTCAAGTTTGGTAGCAGAGAGACGGGCAGGAATCGCCGAGTACAAGTGAATGGCATGGCGAGATGATGTGAAGCCTATTCCGGCCGATAAGAGCAAACCTGACCGCTCTCCCGCACGCTTCCTCTTGTTAGTCTAACTGAAAACAAAAAGATCTTTCTTCCTCTACTGGTGTCGCTTTATTTCTGTCTAGTGTTATCAGAACCTAGCCGGCGGTCTATCATTCTGCGTTGCAAGACGACAAATAATTAATTATTTCTACACCTGTTTCAGTATTCCCAACCATTAATAGCCAGAGAAATACGTATACTTGCGCATTTTTAAAATTTTTGTCCTGTTGCTAAACTAAGCGATAGCTTTTCTTGAAGTTAAAATTATTTCATTATTATTATTTTATTTAATTTAAATATCAGTATCTATGTTGACGTTGCAAATAAATATGCAATTATATCGTAACGTAAATATTATCTTCTGGGTAATATATTTCAAGGCTTTCGAGAGTAAAATAACTCCATTAAAAATATATATGGTAAATTGCATTCTTGAACATTGATCAAAAAAGACGAAAAATACTCAAGAATGAAAGAATAGTGCCGTGTGTTTGCGACTTTACTTACCATTTACCGTTTATTTTTTTCCAAACTATCATTGGAATAAAATGTTCACAAAAATGCGTATTCTATGGTTCCCAGGCCACAAATACGAACTGCGGGAAATATACTGAAGCTCATGCTTGAGTCACACTATTTATGAATGCCAGATAAAGACTTATCTTTAAATTAAATAATTAGAGAAGTTTTCTGTGTGTTAATTTTATCAATAACAGCGCACCATGTTGATAAATATCTGATGTGTTCTATTCACATAGCTTTCTCTGCCTGCTCTCCATTACAAAATGTTCTCAAAATATTCTTTTATCTAAATCTTCCTAATTCAATAAACATTAACAGAGGTCGTGTTATTACTTGCTTCCTTGTAAGTATAAGGGAAATAAGCGAGTACAATAAAATTAGGCTAAAGCAGTAGTCAAACCTTTTAAAAGCTGGTCGCTCTATGAAACAATTAAGGTTCAGTTCACTTTGCATGGTTCCATTTGAGAAAAGTTGGTAGTTTAAAATTAAACCGTAACAAGGAATATCTCGAAAATCGTCAACTCTACAACAAAAACGTATATTGCATAATCGTGTATTTTAATGAGATCTACCTTTTTTGTTGTGAGTTTTTGTCTACCTCTAACGCTTTAACCGTTATGAAAAATTCTACAAAACTCATCCAGAATAAAGAGGTTTTCAGATACTGTTCCCCAAAAGTTCAAAATATAATTTTATTTGTAATGGTTACAACCATTTGGAGAAAAACGTTTTTCAAACATTTTCCATGTTAAGGATAGGTTGTGGTGAGAGAGTTTATTGAAAATCTTCCTGCCACAGCCGTTAAAAGAACTAAACATAAATATCAAGTTTGCTGTTTAACGTATTTTTATTTTCGAGCTATACTGCCCACACACACACACACACACACACACACACGTTGGACCTTTTAGTAGGAGGACCTCGTATACTTCCGGTGAAATCTCGACATTGAATTTTTGGGTGGAATAAATACCTTCTGTAGCTATTATGTACATTGTCTTTACGTATGTGCTAGAGAAAGTAAACATATGCGCTTCAAATAACTGTAACTAATAAGTAAAATGTGGAGAGTCAACCGGGGCTGATATGATAAAAAACGGAGCTTTTGAATGTCAGTATAAATATATTGATAGCAACCACATCTGAAATAACCAAACTATGCATTTTGAATTCGTTTATTAATATTTCAGCTCTGAGAGTTGTAATGTTTTAGGAAGACACGTATTACATCATTCAAATAGAAATATTATGCTATAGTGATCTTAGTATACTAATATCCTTTAACGATATATTAATATAAATACTTTTGTTTCATAGACTAGAATGTCTATGTAATTAAAAAAAAAATATTTCATTACGTTTTGTGACAAATCCAACGCTGGCTTTCTCTGCCCTCTATCATTTGTTTTTGGCTATAAAATTATTCTTATGAAAACGTATTTTTCTATATACTTAATTGTAATATAGATTATTTGTTGAAATAGTCACATTACACATTTTGTCATAATTAGAAAGAGAATAACGTTAGTCAGGTTTCAACTACTCTACGCTACATGCTGACTTTAATTTTCCTTACTCATTTCATGCAATAGCGAAAAAGAACAGAAAATTGATTGAAGTTTAAAAAAATGATCGCAGATTGATCAGTTGGAATCATTATGGGACACTGGGAGTGAAAATTCAAACTTCTATATTACTGTATAGTGATTGCGTTACTATTAGTTTAATATGAATATAACATTTCATTCAAATTTGATAAACTTTTTGAAGTTATAAATTATTTTATAAAATGATTTATGCAAAAAATTACATAATGAAAATGCTCCACACGTCTCGTTCGTTTCATATTCATTTTGTTACTCCTGGCCATTCAAAAAGAACCACCTAGCAGTAGATTCTAAAAAAAAGACTATAGATTTAGCCTAGTCTATTCCCTTATTCCTCTTCTTCTTATAAGGAAGCAAGAAATAAAGACAATTTTTGATAACGTTTGTTTCGATTAGTATGAAGCATACACTCGTAGAAGATTATAAATAAGCTTTTGTAAGAGCAATTTGTTACCAAATAGAGAAAGTCACGTGTATTTGAACTTGAGTTAATATTTCGCAATTATGCATAATCAACTAGCTCTATAATCCTAAATAATAGCAATATTAGAGACGTTCGAACTTTATAATTGGGAGTTTTTAAGTCTTTTATAAATACTTTAACAAAAATTTAAATAGATACATTTTACTTTAAGCTTCGAATTTAGATAAATGTTATACTTAATTTAAATATACAGCTATTTATTGAATTATTGTTAGCCAACGCATACATTTGTAGCCATTAAAATTACTCATATAAAATAGGGGAAGAAATATGTATTACATTCACATCCTGCTTTGTCTACCTACTCGGCAACAAATTTATCTTGTAGGAACTTCTTCCTTTATCGCCTTCTTGCTAATCGAAATAAACATTAACATGAATTGTTTTATTGCTTATTCCTTTGTAACTAGAAGTGAAATAGGGAATTACATTAGGCTATAGAGAATGTAAAATATTTTAAAGCTATCGTTAAACAGTTCTCTTTGCATGAACAGTAGCAAAACAAATTCATGCGAAACGAATAATGATTTTCTGTCTGAGAAAACTATGTTTTAAAATTGAAACCAATAACCAACAAAACCCGCCTGGGTAGTGTGATGGTAGCGTATCTGCCTCACATCTAAAAGGTCGTGAGTTTGAATCTCGCTTAGGGTGAGTTACTCGGGTAGGGCTTTTTTCCGGGGTTTTCCCTTATCCTGAGAAGACGAATGTCAAGTAACTTTAAGCTCCATGGACCCCGAGACCATTTGAGCATCATTTTACCAAGGTCATGCATCGTCCGATAAGACCAACCAGGTTAAAGACGTTAAGCTACAAAAAAGAATAACCAACAATATCTCAGAAGTGGTTAGCTTGATAAAGGAAATGTATTAGACAAAATTTGTGTATTTTAACGAACTCTACATTTTTATGTAGTGAGTGTTTTCTCTCTGTGTTATGGTTTCCCAGTTATGCCAAAGTAAACAGGATGAAGAGAACTATTCTCCAAAAAATTCTAATATTTGCAAATTTAATGACATTTTAACCAAAATGGTGAGATCCGTTTTTGAAAAAAAAAGTAAATTTTGCAAAATTTTCCATATTTTTGGATTGCAAGGATTATCATGAAAATCTTCGGGTAGCATCCTTGAAAAAAAAACTGTACTTAAGTACTATGTTTAGTACTTTAAGGTCTTTTGTTTTTGAGTTATGCTGTCCTGTCATACCAGGCATCAGACTGATCTCCCAACCTGACTTCCCTCTGCTTCTCAATAGATGTCTGAGTCCAGGCGTTGGCTTGTAAATCCAGGGAGGGTAAAAAAGAAAGAAAGAAAACAACGTATATGATAGTGCTGGGCAATCCTGGTAATAGCATGCTGTCTTACAACTCCGTCACACAAGGCTACAGAATCACGATACACCACTTGGTAAGTAGATCTCGTTAAACTGTGACTCAACTAATGTAAATCGCATATTTTATACACATGTAGTTTCCGAATAGAAACTCTGAATAGAAACCCTTCTAAAGTAAGTAATATTCGTATAGGCTTAGTGAGATCCTCAAAAACGGTGTGCAGTTTCCAGGCACCCACTAGAACTCATTCTAAGTAAATCTACAACATAAAAACCTTAACAGTGAAGACTAATAATATTATAATAGATTAAATAACACTTTTTTAACTTACATAGTTGAAAAATACATTTTTCATTGATATAGTTTTTTCCTTCATATAGTACATATTTTATTTATTTTACTAAATGTTAACTATTTTCAAAACCATTAAAGTATTTGCAAAATAGCAGCATAAACAACTCCTGGAAACTTCAGCTCAAAACCTCAATTGACGATTTAGAAAATTGAGGAAAAATTAAAATTTAGGGAATTATATCCAAGGTTAAATAAAAACAGACGAAATATACAAAGTTTACATATTTTAAAAATGTGCATACTTATATAAAATAATATATCAATTTAAAAGGACAACAAAATGCAAGAACAATGGATCTAAAAAGATAACAGATTTCAGAAAATATCTCTAAAGAAATGAACGCCATTTGAGAGAACAAGGATAAGAAATCACACATCTTGATTATAAAACTTTTGAAGGTTTAAAAAATCTTGGGAGAAAAATCCTTGGTGGTTACCCGTGATCGTCGTCTTAAGGTGCCATTACTCTGGTTATTTTAAGTTAAGGAGATTTCTGAAAGAAACTCCACTTATACCTTTATTTGTGTAGTTGCACCAACATTTGGTATGCTTTTAAAGCTACATTACAAACATTTCTGTATATATTCCTTTTCCTTGTTTTCCAGGTAATTCCAGGATTTCTTCCAGATAGTTCAGCTCATTACGTCATAGCTGACTAAGGCACAGCTAGCGCGTTGTTTGGTGAAACAGCTTGCATTTCAACAACACAGTTTTGTAAGTCATAATCAAAGAGTTTTTATTTAAAAATATATTATTACACAATATCAAAAATATAAATATCACAATTGCAAGAAATAAGTTGATTAAATTTGATTTTTAGGCATAAATAAAGAAAATTGGCTCGTAACTATTTACAGTGTTCTACCAAGCTTAGGTATTTCAAGAATGGAACAGAATAGTATAATACCTATAATATGCTGAAAACGGAATACTTTGTCCTATGGTCATTGTATTACAGTTGCAGCTCTTAGTTTTACGTGGTGTTTATAAACTCTTTGCAATTTACACTTACTTTCACGTTTTCAGCAATCTTTATTATTTTGATAGTATTTGACTTAATTCCTGGCATTTATTTTCGGTGTTGTAACACAAAAAAAAAAAAAAAATCTGTGGTGTTCCTTGAATTAACCTTTTAACAAATATATGTGTGATCATTTTTACTCATAAGCTTAGGTATTTCAAGTGATTCTTTTATATTTTTAATACACGTCCTCAAAAATGTATTTGTCGAACGGTTAACACTTGAAATATTTTGGCGACCCAAGCCACTTAAGTTATAATTAAAGGTTTAGCGGTGTAACAAACAAAATCCAGGTGGCAGAGACCAATAGAGTTTTAAACAAGTTACTTGACCATAAAACAGAAAATATAAGCCAGCATTGATTTTACGTAAAGTTGGTCAGAACTTTTCACAGAAAACTCACAATATAAAAGTGAATATAAATTAACATCCTTTTGTTGTTTATCAGACATTTTTCAAAAAATTAAGTATTTGTTTAGGAGAATAGAAATGAAAGCTAAAATTTATTACAAATTTGAAAACTGTCAGGATTTTGCTGACAGCAACTTCAACTCAATTTGTTGGGGTTGAAAATTACTTGAGAATGTTCATATTTTCAGTTACAAACTTGTTGCTTAGAAACAAACGCTCAGAATAAACATTGTCATCTATATCCGCATCGCGTATGGTTACGAACAACAGTTTCTAGGAGGTATTGGTAGGTTTATATCTAGAATGTATAGAAGTTATAGAAAATAAAAGTAATATAATTTAGAGAGGCTGTATCAAAACTATTCTATAGAGACTTTAGTGGACTCATCTGAAGCGTTATTTTGCGTGCCTACTTGATACAAAATTATAAATTGTGTTACGTTTGATTTTATTCAAATTATTTTGGGTACTTGAGGTTTTCTTTTTCTCTATTATGGAAATTTGAGCCAGACTATACCTTACCTAAATATATATGTACAACAGCATTTAATAATTTCAAGACACTTTATTTGTGCATTGTTAAATTGTTAGAATAGTACTTGAAATGATAGAGGTGTTGTTGAATAACATATGGTTTTCCCTATTTCAATAACTATATCACCCAATGAAACATTTACATTTAATTTTAAAAAAAAAAACTGATACATGTACCTATATAAATTATTATTTTAAATTTGATACTACATTAAAACAGTTACAAACGCTTATGTAAGCTGAAAGTAAATTGAACATTTAACTTTAACCCTTGAGTTAATATTTTCTAAGACTTGCATAACCTTTTAAAGTATTAACTAATATTTAATTTGGACAAATCATACCTCTTGGGCCTATTCTTTATGCAGCTGATTTCAATAACCTTATTCGTTATTTTAGAGCATCACGATAATATAGAGAGGTTACCACATCTATTTAATACATTTCAAAATTGGACCGAAAAACAACAGTAATC
Source organism: Hymenopus coronatus (assembly GCA_030762935.1). Classification (NCBI taxonomy): domain Eukaryota; kingdom Metazoa; phylum Arthropoda; class Insecta; order Mantodea; family Hymenopodidae; genus Hymenopus; species Hymenopus coronatus. The sequence continues at coordinate 62,810,897 of CM060895.1, read as the reverse complement.
TGTAGTGTGATGTTTTGTAAACAGATAAGACACACATACGTTATGACAGTGTTGCTACGCGGCAGGTAAATCAACAATAAACAAATGAAGCCATGATTATTGTATGATGTGACTCACATTGCGTTTTGCTAGCATTGCTACAACAAAATGGAGCCAAGATTATCGTTTGAACAGCGGAAAGCAATTTTGAAGGGGTATTGGAAAACCGAGAATGTTATTGAAGTTCAAAGGCAATAGAGACGTGTGTACAGAACAGAGCCGAGTAACAATTGCACTATTCGCGACAAATTTCAGACTCATGGTACCGGATGCGATGTGCACATGTTGTAGGAGACCTCGCCCAGCGAAAAAGCCTCGACTGTAACTTTGATACGATTTGAGCAATCATTGTAGAAATCGGCTAACAATGCACATGTGACTAGGAATTGTGGAACCAGCTTACTTGTATTATTAAAACATCCAAGTTGAAAGTTTTCAACACAGCACTTTTGCATAAATGATCCTGGCGAGAATGCAGTATGAGTAGTTTTGTAACATGGTGCAAGATGACGAGACCTTCGTAAGGAAAGTTGTTTGGTCCGTTGGAACAGTTTAAGTTGAACGGAACTGTGATTCGGGATAACTTTGTATACTGTTGTACAAACAAGCATTTTTTTTAGTGGAAAAGGTTGATAATTCATCTAAAATTGATGTTTTGTGTTGATTGACATCTAGGGATCTAATTAGACCACCATTTTTGAGGGACATTAACTGGCCAAGTATACATAAACATGATAAGCGTTTACGTCATCCTCGATGGAAATGAGGAAATTTTCTTCCAACAGGATGGTGCATCACCACATTATCCTTGAGAGGCACGTGAGTATCTTCCAAAGCACTGGATAAGACGAAAAGTTCCGATTAAATTTCCACCTCACTCACCGGATGTAACTGCGTTGTATTTAAACGGGGAAGCTTTGGGAAGAAGATGTAAACGCAAGTGCTGCAACCGCTGAGAACACATTCGCAAAGGTTGTTCGACCAGTTCAACGAACTCAGAGGAGCATCGATGGTGAGCGCAACTGTTGTAACTATAAACATCTAAGATGGTTAATGCTAATCATTTTCAGGCTGTGTGAATTCAGCTTTATTATGTTAATACAATTTGTTATTTGCATCTTTGTATACAAAGTAAGAAAGCGAAATAACATTTGAGAATATTTCGGATACATAAATAACACCATATTCACTGGGTAATGCAGGTTAGACCACTCGCCTCTCACCAAAGTGGCCCGGTTTCGATCCCGGTTTTCCTTCTTCATTCCATGTATCATCAGTGGCATTGCTTTGTTATGCGATATGTAGTAAACGCCGGCGTTAAATACTATAAAAACTGGGTTATGGAGTTCATATTTACAGCATTATCGGGCTTTAGGGGAGTCTGCCATTACAGATGTGCAGGATAATTTTAAAAACAAATACATCTTCCGTTTACGGTTTAAATACGAAATTAAATGTGTTTATGGTTCATAAATATGAACCTTAGTAATACAATACTAAGAGGTAAATTGCCGTAATTGGGGATTACACCTAAGTGCTCCCACCTAACCTCCTGCTCAACTTTAATTTTTCAGGAAAAAGTCCCAGGCACTTACCAATACTTTGAATAACTTTCTTGCATTGTATCACTTTTTAAGCCTACCTATTTGTATAGGAGAATGGAATAGAATACACATTTAATATTTAACAAGTGAGTATGAGCTTGATTTATTTTCTTTTCTATTCAAGTAAAAGTTAAGACCGCGGCTTCCCTTTGAAGACAGCAGGGAATACCTACGTAATATAGTTCACTATTATCAAAATATAACTGCATTACACAGGTGATAAAAATAGAAATTTAAAGATTTTGAAGGTGCATAAGTATCCTACGATAGAAACGCAATAATAATGCGGCTAGCAATTATAATAAAAAGTATTACACCAAAGTTAATTGTAGAAAAACAGACAAATGAAAGCACATGCAAACAGAGAATTTATTATTAATTTTTCTACTTAGTACACAGATAGAGAAGCTTTTGCATTACATCCAAAAATTTGATACCAGGATTTCACTCTAAATATACGTTTTAGGGATCTCTGTATCCAGGAAAATCATGTTTAGAAGTACGTTCGAGTGTGTATGTGTGTGTGTGTGTGTGTGTTTGTGTGAGCAATATAACTCAAAAATAAAAAGTCGGTTGAGCACCTAACTTAATAAAGTTCAGCATCTTATAAGGATGAGCTATGGAGATTTTTAAGAAAATCCCTCACAAAATACCCATTACATAGAACAATTTTTCAAATTTTTGAACTTCTCAGTAATAGCTGTAACAATTTTGAGGAAATAAAAAGAAATTTAATATGTAACAGGTAAAGGATAATTTGAGCTGGAAAGATTTTCCAGATAACCTTCGTGATGCATGGTTTTAAAAGCATATAAATTCTGTAATGTATAAGTAAGTTTTGCACTTATGCTGCATTCACGTTTTTCTAAAAATGCTTTATTTAAATTCAAGTGCACTTAAATACTGCATTTCTTGTGAAATTTCGGTATCGATCTTTTGGATGGAACACAATGCCTTCTCTACCCTATATGTGTATACTACATGGTAGAGAAAGTAATAAACATAAAAAAGTATTAGTTGAAATGGCATCCATTGATAATAAAGACAATATTGAACAATAAAACTATTTAAATTACGCTCCAGTTTTATAGAGGTACAGGGGTTGCTCCAAAATACGCTGTGGTACAGTTGGGCTTTGTGTGTGTGTGTGTGTGTGTGTGCGCGTGTGTGTGTTTGTGTGTGTGATATAGTGTAATTAAAATGTATTTTAGGATAAATGAATGGAATCATTTGAAGAGAGAAGTAATTATACAGATAACGTACAAGATGGAATTCGCAAGAAATTAAATTCAGAATCCTTATTCCGACCAACCCTATTCACGTGAACACCAAACAATGTGGCAGAAAAATATAGAAAATATAACTCAAAGTTTATATGTTTAGAATGAGATTAACTACTTCGAACAAGCAGATTCGAATAGATCAATAAGTCAGATGAAAATAAATTAATCTATGAAGTGAAATGAATTTAGGTTCAAATTGTTTAGTATTGATAAAATCAATACATCTACAATATTTTTCTTTGAATGCCATGTTGATGCACATAAATATAGTTTTTGGAAGTATCTCTTTGTCTGCTTAAATTCTCCTCTGCCCCTCCATCTGAACGATTCTTCCCTGTTCAAGATAATAGAATGGATAGTAGCTTACTAGGCGTTATCAGTTGTTATGCATTTCGGCCTGAAATATGAAACAATTCCCTCTAACTACAAAGACAAAAAAAATGACGAGAAGTTGGTGTTGAATTAACTTTCTCAACTACTTCCACCCAAGGAAACCTAGGTAAAACAACTATTAAATGCGCAGGCTGTAATTGGCATCTATGGATAGACAACATTGATACCACTAGCCTTGATTTTTGAAGCGCTTAACGTTGATTTTACTATATATGGCACCACAGGCGATGACACTGAGATACATGGATGGAGTGAAGATGGAGCACCGGTGGAATGTGATGGTGGAGGAAACCGGAGGACCCGGGAAAAAACCCACCCCTACGCTGTTCACCACAAACCCGTCCACCACAAACCCCTCGTGCAGTCACCTGGGATCAATACCCGAGCCGCCGTGGTGAGAGGCGAGTGGTGTAACCGCGCGACTAGCCTTGAAATAGAGATTAATTGGATTATGACCAGTTTGAAGTCCAGAAAGCAGGGCAGCGCAATTCTGCTTTGATAGAAATGATAAAGATGTTTTATCTTCTTTTGTAACTTTATGTTTATGCCTAAGTTATAGCAAAAGACATTTAGTCTTAGTTATGGACGCTCTTCAACTTTTGTGTGACATTTATACTGGGCTTGAAAGACCACTTTATTACGCTTGACATTCATATACGGGCCGTAAATCTACGACACGGGACCACTGGCTTGGCTTTCCTTTAGTAGGAAGTTATACTAAGAATTTTTACGCCCAAAAATATCCATCCGCTCTCCGCCAGGTTTGAACCTGCAATTTTGAGAACCAGAGGCTTGTACATTACCCCTAGACTATGCAGGAGGAGTTGAGACATCGCAGAAATGAATGTTGTAAATGAGCCCAGAGTCCTTGATGCCGTAGGCGCCCTAAATTCATCTCTTTAGCAGGGGAGAATTGGAGAAAGTAATCCAGCTTGAGAGCTTGAGCATATTCTCTCCTAGTTACCGCTGTTTTTTCCAAGCATACATTGTTTTTAACGGGCTTGATGCCCTTTTTTTGTAGATGTTGAATAAAGTGATAATAAATGAATGCACAAAAGACCCTGAGAAATACGAATTACAGATAACTTGTGGTACCTGAATCTTTATACCATAGAGGAGAAAGATCAATTTTATAAGAGAATTTAACCTCGCATATAAGCTCTCGGAGCTCTTGAACGGGGAGGCCTCAGAAATGTTCAAATGAGCCCGGGGTCCAAAAAGTTGAGAGCTGTTTGATTTTTCTTTTTAAGAAAACCCCCCAAGATAGCCTCATCCAGGAAAATAACCATTTCAGCTATTTTCCTACAGAGTTGACCATCATTTATAGAAAATGGGTCCAAAGGGGTAAGGATCTAAAGTTTTGCTACAAAAATTTATGAATTCTGTCTATTGAGAATAGGTTTTGTCAGGATCGATATTGCTGATGGAAGTATTCAATGAGGCTGTGTCTGATAGATCCGGGAAGGACAGACATTGTGTGAGTAAAATTGGTGATTTTTTTCCATTCTGGAGGCTCGTACGCTGTTATGCATAAAATACGAATTCTTAAACATAAAAGTATTACTAAGTAATAATAATTAGTGACAATAATAAAGGATGATAGTAGTAGTAAGTCAATAATAATGATGAAAGTAAACATATAATAATAAATTTGGCAACAGCTACAACATGTGACTTACCGACACGTATTCCCAGGTCCACCTGCTACACAGAACTACCCAGAATAGGAGCTGTTCTTAGTCATCTCCTAACTGAGCGACGCTTCTCTGACTGACATACCGGGGTCAGGAGTTGAATTCCCTGCGGGGCATGTAACCTGGGTTATGCCAGGCAAATGGCGGAGGTCTAGCATAATCCAAGGTCGCAGCCACATCTTTCTCGTTCCTTACCCCATCCACCGTCCACTATATCTCCACCCACTCCACGTGCCGTCCCGCGTTATGCCCCTCGTCCGCTCACGACATGCATCTGTTATAGTTCTTAGCTTGTCCTTTATTAATCCTTAACAGTGCTTCTTCATTGCTTTATCCTTAATTGCTTCTCTGTTGCATATGAATGTGGGTGAAAGCAGAATAATTTGTATCCAAACACAAATTCAAACGATATCCCTCTATAAATTTACTCTCGCTTTCTTGAAGTGGATCGATACCTAACGCTTACCTGTGTCCAAGCTATTCACAGAACAGGTCTCGATATTGTTGAATGTTTTTAATGTTTTAATTTAGTGTGCAGTGTTTACCAAAGAATGAGACTAATGCACAGAGCAATATATAGCCCTGACAGTGATTAAATGAATTGCTTATGTTTTTATTCATATTTTACTTTCTACAAAATTAAGGCTACTGTAAAATTCCACAAATCTGAACTATTTTATTTCCAAACTTTAACACAGTATTTTAAATATAGGAAATGAAATATCGGCTATTATGTACTTATAAACATAATTTTTGAAAACGAAAACAATCTCTCGTGTAAAATGATCTGCACGATCAAAATTTCAAAATTCTAAGCTTGGAAACTTTGGATATTAGTGTTCAAATATAGTTCATCACAATCAAAGATCAAATGTTATGTGAAATTAAAACTCTCCGTGGAAGGAAATAAAATGTGTGTATCACCCTTATACTTCTAAAAATCAATCAATATAATAAACATTAAAATACACATTTATCAGTAGACAATTTGTGAAAAAGTTGCTAAATTAAAAATTACAATTGAATAATTAAATATCAAGGTTACATATTAAATAAAATTTAAACATAATGTAGATTTTTAATATTATACTATATTATAGTAATTTATTTCACTTAAATGACCAAAATATTGCAACAAAATTGTGACCTACATGTACCAAAGCACAAAAAGTGGTATTATTACGTTATATCATCATTTTATATAATATGTTAATATTCAATTTTACAACAAATCCTTCAAATATCTACATGTAATGCAATTTTACACCTATATGTCAATACATTTTATAAAAGGTAATCTTAGTGTTGTAGATGAATATTTGTTATGTCTTCCAATATGTTATAAATAAAGCAACCGTCATTAAAAACCTACATTGTATTTTATAGAGATATGATAGATTTAGAGGGATCTAAAGTTCCTTATTTAGCATTTAAATTCCAATGCGCCCGCATAACTATCTCAAAAGGAATATAATATTACAAAACCGAGTGAAAGATGGCACAACATATCCACTGCTAAGTATCTTTGTTCTTTCTACTAATTTGTGGAATTAAAAAGACGAAAGGCTCCAGATAATTTCTAGAAAATTTATTCTGTTATGTACATTCAAGTTTGATACTTTTTCAAATATACTCCTAGAAATTTCTCACATGACTTTGGATTTATTTGACACGCTATTATTAAAATGATAAATAATATTTCAGCTAAATTGCTCATGGTTTGATGTTTTTTTAGCATTTAGCTTTAGGTTGTACTTGTCCAATAGACATGGTTTCTTGATTGCATATGAAACTATTACGCAACAGACTTAAACAGATGATTAGAACTCTCAGGACTATAATGAAAGAAGAGTATCTGAGAAAACACTAAAAACACGGTTAAGCAACTAAAAAGGTCATAGTTTTTAATAAAGATTTCTTATGCTTATAGCTGAAAGATTCGCGTTGTGATATTTTATATACTTAATCAATAGTTACAGTGAAAATCTCAGTTGGGGAAAAAATAACAGCAGTTTAAGCAATGTTTTAATAGCCTTGTTTATTCTCAGTAACTAATATACATAAAACTATTAAGAAACTAGAAGAAAACTAAATTAAAATCCAGTAAAATTAAGCTATAAAAGAAAAGAGGAAGGAGAAGGCTTTATAGATGTTTTCATTCATCTAAATTATTACAAAATACATCTAAATGGAAAACTACAAAGTGAGGAATAAACGTAAGAAAACAAGTTAAGCAAGAAATAAGCTTTTGTCTACACTTAATCATGTTTATTTAAAAGTTGTATTTGGTCATTTAGATCCCACGAAAGGCAAAACTACACTTAGAACCTGGCTATAAAAGATTTTTCTACGAGCACTGGCAAAAAGGTATTTTAATAAGCTGTAGCAAATTCAATTTTGAGTACCCTTAACTCAAGGAATAAGAGAGTTGGTATTAATATTAAATAGCTAATCGACCTGTTGGGATTATGGTAATTCGCGAAACTAGATTTTGTGGCTCGATTCCCGGAGGGAATTTCTTTTTATTATTCCTTAAACTCTACGAAGTCTGGAAGGAATGAATAAGAGAACAGATATAGTAGGTTAGACACTTATGAACCTAACGTAAAATCAATGTACGCAAGAAAACACCACCAAGCATGATCGAAAAATATAAACTGCAAAGTTTTTTAACGTAACTATGTTTATTCATTTTAATTTCTGTGCATTTATTCTTTCTTCGTTGCCCCCCCCCATGGTGCTGTGGCTACAATATTAGCCTCTAATGCCCAAGATTGCGGACTCAAACCCGACGGAGTGTGATGGATTTATTCTTACGTATGAATCATTAACACGCCTTCCTTCGGAAAGGAAATAAAGCCCTTCGCAAAGCCATACATTGAAAGAAAAGGTCCCTGGGCTGAATTCCGCCATTTCTACTCCACAGTCGTATTTCGTAATATAGTGTCTCTATGGACGATGAGTTGATCAATAGGTACGCATAGTGGCAAACTCGTGAACCATAATTTATATAGATCAAGAAACCTTTAAAGGAAGCCAAAGCTCGAAATTGGGCTGTTTTGACATAGATAGAAAGCTATTCTTTCTTAGCGTTTTATAATCATTTAAGGGTTAAGTTTTCCAGTAATTTACACACTTTGCGGAAACACTTTTCATAGCAAGAAATAGGGAGATTCTTTTTGTTTAAAAATAAATAGGTCAATTTATATAATCTATTTTTATTATATTTTTACAGATTTTAGCTTCAAGGTGAGGTCTAAAATATTCTAATGATTGTAGTATTAATTCAGGTACAGTTACATCAAATTAAACACTTTTAAAATGTTTGAGGGTTATAATAGGCCATGATACCTGCACTCACCCTTCCTATTCCTAAAGATGTTTTTGACAGAAAGAGATACATGAAGTATAGTGTGCCATTTTGGGCTTATACAATTTCTCTAAGTTCTATAAAATGCATACCAATGTGGATCATAATTGTGAAATAAGTTACTTAGACCTGAGCTTTCTGGAACTTAGTAGTAGGTGCTAACTATTATTTATGCTGTCAAACATTTATTTCAATAAAATCATGAATTAGGCTATGTTTTAAGAGTAATAAACTGACAAAGAATGTTATTGTAAATGAATTTGAATGAATCTGAAGAGGATTAATGTAGAAATTAGCATTGAGAAAAGTGGACCAAAACTAAGGCATAGTCTAGAGCTGTGAATATTCTCACTTTTTATACATTAAATAAGTAGTTATTGCTGCCTGAATAATCTTTTATGACAATATAATACCTTTTATAACATTCTTGTGGTATCAATAACTCTCCAAAAGTTATGACTTTTGAATATGGGATAACAATAGAAATATAAAATCAATTCTAAAATCCTTTAAACTAGTCTTGTTTACAAGGTTGCTTTTATTTATTCAATGCTTTCTTCTGGAAAAGCCCCATTCTTTTTTCATTTGATTATTTATTCTGAAAGTGTTTATATGTTACTCTAGAATAAATAATACGATAGTTGAGGATTTGTTCTATTTAAATGAGTAGAAGAGCTCTCATAAAAGTTTTGTAGATAATACGTTGTTTATATACTCCTTTTCTAATTTAGTAATATGCTGTTATTGGTTCATTATATGTATGATTTCAGCTTTGTTCACAACGAAGATTATGAATGATTATTTTGATAAAAATGTATTTCAGAAAGAGCTAGTTAGTTACTATTTTCTTAATTTTAAAACCATTTAACAGTTTTTACCAGGAAATCGAATAATCGTTTTAATTTGGCTAAACTATTCTGTGACTGCTTCAATAGAATATATGCAAATAGCAGGACTTTATTGTCCATTTAAATTGCAAATATTGCGTTCACTTTATGACCCTAGCAGAATTTTAAATACTAACATCCACACATTCGAAGAAAGAACTAAGAAAGAGCTTGCTAGGGCGTGGCATTGTTATTATGCTGCGACACCTTGATTTTCCGACAAGGTTAATTAAAACAATTGCAGCATTTGAAATGTGTATATTGGAAACGCGAAATTGGCATACAAAATGAGCACTTAATGAAAATATTTTGGGAAGTAAAACAAAGGACAATGATGAAACAGAAAAATAAATTTAGAGGCGTATTGCTTGCTGAGAGTTCTTTCAAAAGTCTCAGCTTCAGTTTCTTCTCCAAATGAAGCACTGATTTATATTCATTTATTTTTGAATTCTCAATTATTACCTAAGATTGGCTCCACATAACTTTGGACTGTATCTCATAACGGACATGTGAGTTAATCGGTTTCCATTGACTGTCGCTGTGGAATGGGTAATAGTGCAGTATAAATTAGTTCCTTATTTACCATGATCACGTGTTTTAATATATTCCAAAAAAGCTTAAATATACTCTCATAACTGTGTGAATCGAAAATGTTACATAAGGAGAATTGTGTATATGTATTAAACCTGTGTGATATACTTCAGCAAATCAGGGAAAACGGGAAAGTAAGGCAGCGCGGAAGCATACATCTTTGCGGAACAAGCTTATAAGAGAAAATAATTACCCCCGCAGTTTCTTTGAGATGGTATTTTGACCGCAGCGACAAGGTACCTAAGGCTTGTTTTAATGTGAATGCTATGTCATCTTCCTTACTAAAATTAAGTGTAAACTGTAATAATTATCATAGCAATTTGCAACAGAACAGTTACCACCAAAACTATATTTTAATTGTTGTTTTTAATTCTGATCCAAGAGATGCTAGAGATCTTCAAAATGTTATTTTAATATTTATTTGATGCCGCAGAAGTCGATGTTTTTTGCGACCAAAATATTACAGTAAAAATACAAACATTATACAGTGTGATTGTTACAAAACTTGGCCGCGACGAGCACGGTCCGTGTGACCTTCACTGCATTTCCCTAAGCGCGCGTCCTATATCCATCCGTTCCGTCGTCAGTCTTACTTCTGTTTTAGTCCAGCTCACACGTGAATAACATTAGGAATGTTTAGAACTGTTTAGTTTTGTCTGAAGTACTTTCAAAATGCAGTATACAGAACCACAAAGAGCGTTTATGTATGATTCGTATGTGCTTGCATCTTCTTGTAGGAAAGTTGTAAGGTAATTTGAAATTAAATTTCCTTGCATGCGTGTTTCGAATAGAGTGACCGTTCGTTTGTTTGTAAATAAATTCAGGGGGACGGGATGAATTTGTGATAGGAAAAGAAAGGTAAATAGGCGTGTAAAGGAGCAGAAATTAGATGGAATCGGAGAAAGGTATCTTATGTCCCTTGCACAAGAACTGAGATTTCGAAAGCTTCAGCATGGAAAGCAACAAAACTTTTAAAACTGAAACCATACAAGGTTATTACTGTTGTCCAGGAATTGCTACCACGTGTTCACCAGAGTCGGGTAAATTTCTGTAACTGGTTTTGAGGAATGTTAATGATGGAATACTGCTATTTGAAGCATGGTTTCATTTACTTTGTCATGTGTCATCACGAAACAGCCGATATTATGCTACGAACGCAACTTTTGATGGAACTCTCTTGCATGATCCAAAAATCGAAGTATGGTGCGCGATAAATAGATACAGAATAATAGGGCCTATTTTTTATGAGTGTACCATGCATGCAGAAATATACAAAAATAATATACTGGCACCATGTTTCGAAAAGCACTGAATGTCGGTCTGAATATTTCCAGCAGATCCTGCCACCGCACATACAAGCTGATGAATCATTACGGTTTATTGCGGAGATGTTGGAGGATAGAATCACAAGTAAGGATTTATGGCCTGCTCGGTCCCCTGATCTTGCGGCATGCAATTTTTATTTATGGGGCAACTTGATAAATAAAGTATACAAAACTAATCCGCACACATTATAAGAATTAAAATATAGGACAGACATTAACGCTGTTTCGAAAGCTGAGTTAATGCGTGAGAATGAACATTTCCTCTGAAAATGCCATAGATGTATTGATACGGAAGAACATCACCTGTGATAAGGTATGTTTTATGTTATTCCGATAATTATTCGTGTGATCTTAGATTGTATTTGACGTCCACGCATGTGTGACTGGGTGACAGGGCGTGCGACTGTCAGTCAAGTGTGCAGTACGTGACCGGGAGACCGCCAAGCGCCTGACGGCCAAGTTTTGTTATACTTATTGTATAAGAACAATAATAGAACAAAAATTGTTTATAAAAGTTTCTTAGAACATTAAATGGTTAATTAGCAATATCATTAAAAATCATTAAGGAATATAAAGCTATGTGATACGGTTTAAATTGATTTATACTAAGAAATATCTTTAAAAGAACAATAATTATTATGAAAGAACTTATTCAGTACTGCGGTAATTCCTGCTGTTGTGTTTATTTCTAAATGTTCTTAATATGGTTAGTCTGTAAGGATGTGGTTTACTGTTTGGGGTGTATACAGGTGCTGAATTCTGACGGCTGATCTTCGGATATTAAGAGTAGGTTAACTTGATGTGTCCTGATTTTGTCCTTAAAACTGGATCTGTTATCTGTAGCTTATAATATATGGTTGGCTTTGTGGCTTCCTTCGTGGTGTGTGGTCCAAGGTTTTTAATCTTTTTGTTTATGATTGTCAGAAAATTTCTGTGAGAGGTATTGATATATTGAGTTGAGAAGTTTTATATACTTCTCTGCTGCAAGGTCTGCCAGTTCATTTCCAGTTATGTCACAATGTGACGGTATCCATAAAATAACAATTTATTTTCCCTATTCTTTCAACGAATGCCTCAGGATCTGAATGTCTTGCATTAGTATATTAGTTGTCTATGGATCACAGCACAGAATAACACATTGTAATGAATAAGGCTTATTTCGTTGTCTCCTTTTTACTTTCTCTGGCATGTAATGTACTTAGTAGAAAATTTGATAGCGGGATTTCACCGGAGAACCCCTGAATAAAAAAAATAATTTTTAGAAAAATGTCCATGTGAATGTTTGTGGGCAGCACAGCTCAAAACCGGAACGTCCGTTAAATTGGCACTATAGTTGGTAATTAAGTAGATTGTCTTCCAAGGATGCAACACAAAAATATATAAGAAAATCCCCCACCCTCAACTTCTTTACTGCCTTAAAAATATTGGAATGTATTGAAGCACCATTTACTATGTAGATTCATGCTTATTTAGGACATTATTATTTATATAATAATATTATAAATGGATTCATAATGAAACCATTTTTCAGGGCATTCGTTTTGATTTAGATCAATGCGTTTGAGGTAGATTTGCTGTTGATAACCCAGAATTAAATCGATTTTTCAGATTCCATTTTGTTCAACTATTGATTTTTTTACGTGAAACATATTTAGACCATTTTTATTTATCTATAATGACTAACAGTGGGATTAAAATACCATATGTTTAAGATATTTTCATGACAAACGAAATGCTTTTCTTGAATTTTCTGGGGATAACCTCTGCAACGTTCTTCATTGCGGATGCCTTTTGTGTAACTGGAAAAACGTAAGAGATAGACAGGAACTTACTGCAAAAAAAAAAAAAAAAAAAAAAAAAATGTATGTATGTCAAATCACACAGTTTACATGTTTACATTTTTGTTGTGGAGCTAGCCGATTCCGTTGTTATTGGTTTCAGTTTTGAACTACTTGAGTTTTTTTCAAACGGAAAGTCAACTTTCGTTTAATCTCTTTTATTTTAATTTCGGGAATACAAGAGAACCGAATTTCAGTTGTTTCACTTAGCGTCGAATTTATAAAATATTTAACTATTGCTTTAGCCTAATGTATTCCCTTGTGTCCGTTCTACTTACAAGAGGCAAGTAATAAGATAATTTCTAATAATATTTATTTCGATCAGATGATTCAGATAGCAGAATAGCCTTTTGTAAGGAAAGTTTGTTTGCGGAAAGCTAGAAGAAATCATGTGAATGCTACACATCAAATGTTTATACAAGTGTGCAAATATTGGGAGAAAACCATCAGTCGAGAAATTCCTTCAGAGAACTAACCTCTGGGAAACTGGATGCGTGTACCGGTGGCGAGGTTGTGAACTGCGGAGTTGAGGAGGACAAGAAGAGGCGAAGCTGTGCGCGGGGAGACTTAACAGATGCATTAGAACGAACAGAATAAGTTTGAAAGAGTACAAATGGTAAACAACGTTACTGCTACATAATAGAAAACTTAGAAAAAGTGAAAAGAGAGAAAAAGATGGAGCCTGAATTTGCGATGAAAATGTTTAACAGTTATAGTGGCTGAGGAGGAAGTAGCCAGCAATGAACGAAAGGTTGAAGTTTCACATTATCTACAACATGACATATCATTGGTACAGAATTTTGGTTTTGAGATAGTTAATGTATTTTGTATTGACTAACATTGATATCTTAGCTTTTTATTGAATTGCTTTGTAATGCCATGATGAATAAATACTATTTTAAATTAGATTGCTAAGGATAGGAGTGAGCTCACAAAATTCTAGAAGTAAATTCTTTAGGCACCAGATAAATGCAAAAGAATCCCTTCCGGATGTACATTTTAAACATAACAGAAACGTTTGAGAAATGGCTTAAAATGGATAAATCAATAATTTCTTCCTGATGACAGAGGAGTCCAACAGTAAAGTGATGAATTTTCAAATTCCAAAATTTAATCAAGCGAGAATTGCAGTGCCTGTCTTGCATGCACTTGTATATTTTCCAACAATAGCTGCATGAATAGTTGTTCGCTTTCAACACAGCGGGCTTTCCATTTTTGCAGGCGATATAATCACAAGTTATAGATCCTCTTTCACTGAACAAATGCCGCTCAACTGCATTCTTTGGCACATGGACATAGTAAGTTGTAGCGGCGTCAGTTTCTGGTGACAATCAAGATATCTTCGTCGCAGGTAACTTAGTCAACAATATTTTATTTCTAATGGAGAACTTGGGACAGCTGTTCAGTTGAACAATGCGTTACGGACGTGTTTATGGTACAGGACTGGTTTATCGGACTGGCCGCAAGTCTGCAACTGCTTTTTTTGCTTTACAACGCATTGTCTGTAATTAAAAAGAACATCTTAATCTCTGGTTCTCCATTTCTCGTTAAGCCAACTGACATTTCTGCAGCAGGTCGTTCTTTTGTGTCTGAAAGTAACTTAGACTATGCAGATTTTAATTGTCTATCAATCAATTAATACTTACTTCGATTTTGAATGAATTTTCAGTGCATTTTTAAAGTTTCACTGTGTGAAATACCCTTCGAACATATTTACATTTTCCACATCCATACTTGTTGCATTACATATTTAAAAGATACCTATTTGATTCAATAGAAACACAACACTAAAATAAAACTAAAACATGTGATATTACTTTGTAATGGAGCATATTGATATTCAATACATATATTTAATATTCCATTTAGAAATTAAAAGACAGTTAACTTTTCACTTTTTGTCCTGACATTTTATGGTGGCAATTGGTTGCACATACTTATAGGTAATATACTCAAAAAGCTACTTAGAACACCAAGTGATGGAGTCGAATAAATACAGATTCCAATTTTGCAGAAAAGAAAAAAAAGTGGTATCTGTGAGTATAACAATATACTAAAAGTATTGTTCATGGAGCCAATGTTTTGTTTTGTTCGTAAAAGTTGAATTTTTGGAGAAAAATCTTTTTAGGAGGGGAGGAAGGGCCTTTGTATAATTTTAATTAATTCACCCCTCAACAACCAATCCAATTCACCCCTTACCAACCAATCAAAAATGTAATTTAATTTCCAATACATGAATAGTTGAATAGAACATCCTTTAGACTAAGCAGAAGCAAGATAAGAATAAGAATAACAATTAATTGTTATTCCACACAGTTTCGAGTAGTTTAAAGGTGAAAAGGTAGAATCAGACTTAAAAAGTGAACACCATTGAACCCGGATCTTTCGTTGTCCGCACCGCTGCTATAAGCATCTGAGTTAACATAACATGAGGGTAAGACGTTAAATTCCTCAGTTGACTTTGATTTTTCCCGGTAAAGCATTAGACATGCTAAAGTTCATATTATTCAAAATACTTACGATACTGTAGGTAATCGCTTTGGGCACTCTATCTAAAGTGAATTTAAGAATGCATTGTGGTAAACTAAGAAAAATGTGATTCCGTTAGGCAATTTAGTGCTATACTGGTGCATTGTCGTGGTAGCTAGTGGTTCAAATCCCGACTATGGCATTGAACGTTTCAGACTGATCTACTTTCTAATATGAAAAACTGTTAATCATATTATATTAATCAAAGTTACCTGTCTGAATTTCTAATGACATTTTATTAATTTAGTTTACGTTATATTAATTAAGCAAAATTTGTTAAATATAAACATTTTATTGTTTTTAATTTTTATTATAACATCTGTTTTTACATATCAATGGGGTTTTTAATATGAAGTATTTTAAAGCTAGAAAGGTATATTTAATTGCGCTGTACATTTATGAGAGGCCCCACTTCAGAGTTTAAGCTCAATTTCTTGTTCTCATGTTTTTTCATGTTTCAAAATGCCTCCTATGACAACGTTTATAGCTTATTAACTTGAAGGTTTAAAAAATAGCATCAGCAATACTAGATTTGATTCTTTTTTTTTTTTTAGCTCGACGTCCTTTAACCAGATTGGTCATACCGGACGATGAATTAAATTGGTGAAATGATGCTCAAATAATCTCGGGGTCTATGGAGCTTAAAGTTTTGAAAACTGTGCACTTGTTAAAATAGGAAATAGTTCCCCTGAAATCAATGTTCTTCCATAATTTAAACTGGAAAGATTAAAAACGTCAATTTTAGTTTAAAATTTTTTCTCTGAACTAATTAAAATTTTGTAACACAATAATCTTTGTATTTAAAAATTAACCTAAAATTAAAATTTGGTAGCGATGCATTAAACTGTGAGGTCCATTATACATTTAATTTTACAAATAAAAAACTGATTAATCATAAATAAATGATTTGGAATAACTTGTTAAATGTATTTGCAAGGTATATTTTATGCTCCGCGTATATAGTAAAAATCAAATAAACTAGAAAAAAATTGTGAATTATCACACAAGTGTTGCGTTAAGTGTGTAACGAGAATGTGCTGTAAATGCTTTTTGTTTAGTCGCTGCCCTTTACTATGTGTTTTTCTGATTAAGTAAACCCTTTTAAATAGTACGTATTATTTGTTACAACAGAGAGCACAACGGGTGGACGCTAATGATACGTGAAATTAAATTGAAATTATGACAAGAGGAAAGAAAACCTTTTAGTTTCCTGTATTTCCTATTTTGGGGATTTTCCCGTTTATGAGACAACAGTTCCCTTGTATCAGCACTCGGGCAAAGAATGTGTGGGCGTATTAACATGCATTTCTTGATGTAGGCACAACATAAGAGAACTTTGTTGTTGTGGTTGTGGTTTTCCACATGATTCTTTGTAATATATTTTGTAGTTATTCATACTCTACTTCCTTGCAGACCTTGTAAACTTCTCTACCGTTTGTCATTTAAAATTTTGATGTGTCTATTCTCACAACTTTCTCTACATCTACATCGGTACCAAATTATTGCTGAAAACATGTTCTTCTACTTAATGCTAAATGACATAAACATTAGCTGAAACGCTCTTATTACTTAGTTCCTTATAAGTTGAAGGGAAATAAGGGAATAAACTAGGGTAAACTGACAGTCAAATGTTTTAAAATTTGGTTGCCATGGAATTGAAATCCCTTTCTGCGTGACCAGAAGTTGACCAATTTCCGTGTAAACCAATAGCTAGGAATAACTCCGAAAATCCCAACTCCACAAAAAAAATTATATAACATAAATTGTGTGTTTTAAGGAGATCTACATTTTTATGTATTAAGTTTTTGTCTATCTCTTACGGTTTACCAGTTATGCAAACTTCAGAAAAATTCATAGAATAAAAAGGTCTTCTGAGGCTAGTCCTAGAAAATTCAAGATATAAATTTTGTTTATCATATAAATATCTTTTAGTATAAAAGACTTAATCAAAATCGTTAACCAGTTTTGAAAAAAAAAACTTTTAGAAACTTATCCATGGAAAGGGTAGTTCGGGGGGGGGATTTTCTTGGAAATCTTCGTGTCGCATCCTTGGAGGATCTGAACTTTGATATCAGGTTTGGTATTTAACCGACACACGAACGTTTGCCTAAAATTCTTATTTTGATTCAGTGAGTCCCAAAATATGTATTTCCAATGAAATCTGGGTGTCGAATTTTTGGGTGCAATACAATATCTTCTCTATACATAGTACCTGTACAGAAGTAAAATTGAAATTAAAAGCTTTTACATCAATATGCTTCTCATAGGCATAAATTTAAAACTCAGTTGCTTACATCCTCTAAATACAGAATACATTTATCCCGGAATTATTTCTGTCGTATAACATAGAACAGCTCAAACTTTTGAACCTGACATTTCGGTACCATGAGAAACACCATGAACTTCATAATCTTAAGAATACAGCGTTTTCCCGTATTATATGAGAGCATGAGTGTGTTAAATTTCATATTACATGCGAATAAAATTAAAAGTATATTTGGGAATTATTCATTTTATTCTATATTATATCCAATATGAAGATAATGAACTAATACTCTTATATAATCGGGGGGTGGCAACATTGGATCCAGTATTTTTAAAATTATAGTGCTCATGGGTTTAAATTGCTAGAACCCCAAAATTATAGATTTCTTCAAATGTTCAGTCCCTTTATGTATTATAAGAGAAATAAATCTAAGGTTTCCATTAGATACAATATAACAATTAAATTACAGATATATTGATATAAAATAATATATTTTCCAAAATTGGGCCACAGTAGCTCATTAAGATCCAAACTAGCTCCAGTTTATGGTAAAAGGTTCAATACTGTATTATGGTAATAATTCCTGGCTATAATGTATCAAATGAGTATGATTCTAAAACGAGTTTATTACAGTATTAAAATTTTAAAGTTATTTTAAATAAAAATGTCCAGAATTAATGCCATTACTCTATATTTTACAAAATGACTATTTGTGAAATGCATCAATTTCTTTTATTGTTCTGGGCTGTAAAATCCAGATAATATTAAACGCTGCGTTGGTTTTATAATGCCGGATGTTTTAAAACTAACTATAATATCAGAAACTATACTATAAATGTATGTCTCCTTTCTATGTTAAAGGCAAACTAGGAGCTAGCGGTTCCCTGATTTTCTGTTCAACTTGCTAACTATAAAATAAGAAACTATATTTAAAGTAAAAATGTTTTATCTATGCTTTATTTTAACCATTAATTTTGTGGCGACGAATCATTTGGTCCTAAGATAATGTACACATAGCATTTGTTAGGCTGTTTATCAGTAACTATAAAATGATAAGTACACGAATATGAAGCACATTAAATATGTTAGTGTTTAATTTGGCTATTTTATGTCCTTGTTTCGTCAATGCAACTTATTTGTTTTCTGAATAGACTAGAGAAATATAGGTTTTTATTGTTTCGTTTAAATACATTAATGCGCACAACATAACTATGATTAGCCTACATTATAAATTAAATAATATGATATATAGATATTTCGGTGTACTGTTCAAAAATGTACTTCTAAACAATCATATATTAAAATGAAAGCGATAAAGCGGTAAAAGTGTAACGGTAGGCATCTGTGGCTGTTTAAAGCCCTGATGACTGGTTACTGATTCATGGGCTAGATAACATTTCGTTTTATCACAACACTCAACGTTACTGACGGCTCTATTTGTGAAAGAATATTTATAAATTCCTTCTATTTATTAACTCTGTCTACTTTGGTGTTAAAGTTATATTCATTTTTAATAACGTGAGCTGCTTATATCAACATTCCTGTCTCGATTACATATGTTTTCGTTTGTCAACGATAATAAGTATAATACCATAAATGTTATTGATGTTTTGTAACTTTGAGTTGCCTAGTAATACAGACTACTTAAGAATCACACCTGGGGATTTAGGTTTCTTCACCTATACGCAGTTTATTTGTTACTAACTTACGAAGTTTAAGGAAAGGAAAAAACAATGAATGTATTTACTGTGAGCAGTTGGCGTTTATAATTGGATAAAGTTAGAATCTAACATTTAACACGTCGTTAATATCATTAATTTGTTACTAAAATAATCAAATAGTTCTGAAACTATAATAATGACAGCACAAGAGAAACATAAACCTAGAAAATCGCGGAAAAGGCGTGCGGCGGAACAACGGCTTAACACACTCAGGAGAAGGTAACGAAACTGGGCAGGTCACAAATAAACAGATCTATTGAATTAATATATAACCTCCTGTACACTTGGTTTACAATAAAACGCTCTAATAATAATCTAGAATAAATAAAAAGTCCAGTTTCTTAATGATTGATAATTACTATCAATATTCTCAGTCAGGTTCAGGTATATTTTGTTCTAAACGTAAACATTTATTAACAATTAATTTTTTTTAATAAATCGTAATTATTAAAACATGGTTTCTTGTAGGGTTGTATCTAAATATGTTCATACTTATTGCTAGTTTTGAAACATTTTATTTCTTAATATATTAAGAAAATGAAACGTACTTTGGGAATGTGATAGCTCCATGGCATGCATTTTTAAATATAATAAGTATTTGTTATTTTTATATTGTTAATCAGGTTCATTTTTTTTTTGTGCACTGGTTCTAAAAGTATAATACATATAGTTCCCTTGTTTATTTGCTTCACTATCTGATAAGAAGAAAGTAATGCTCAATATATCAGGTAAATATTTTAAAATTCAAACATTTTCCACTCTGTTTAAAAAAACTATGAACATAATACTACGTAAAACTTTTGTAGGTATATTACCCAAAATATTGTCTTCAATTCTTGTAATTTTGCAATAGTATAATAGCAAAAGTAATTAAGCTTCATGTTCTCAGTAATTACCTTTGTTGATTCTTCTACCGTTATTGCCTAATTTAGAGTTTCAAATTGTATCAACCTCCAAATAATGTATATAAGCATTTTAAACCAACAGATGCAAAACCATTAATTAATATTTAACATCAAAATTAGCTACATGTATATGTAGATACTAGGGCTCATAATAATTATAATAAAACATATATTATCTACTGCAATTTATTTCTGAAATTCTAATCTAATTACAAATATCTTCCTTTTCTGCTTGAGCATAAAACTTTAGTAATTAATAAAATATAAAATAGTTAGAAATTTCTGATTTTTATGTATGAATTAGACAATTTGAAACTGTTTATCCTACCCCACTGAACGTGAGTGAGATTTTGCGCATTCAAATAAATAATTTTCAGAGTGTATAGCTCACAATATTTAAAATTGACGCAGTGTGTTAGGAACAACTATTTATTTTTTTAATTTCTTTGTCAATTCGCTTAACATATTTAAAATTCTAAAACAATCTATTTTAAAATTCTGCATATGAGTAAAGTTTCACAGGAGGCATGTCGGTGTAAACATTTAATCCAACACAACTGAAATTGGCACGTGTAAAAAATAAAATTTCAAGAATTGCTAACATTTTACTCTAATGAGGGTGTTTCAGCAACGTTTAAATAACTTGTTTTACCTTCGTAAACATGAATATTGTCAATATTCTTTGTTTTAATATACATTTCCTAGATTTCATATTTGTAGATGTTATAGAGCACTAAAAGATAAGACAAAGGTTTTGGAACACTAATGATATAAACGAAATTCAAATTTGGATTCTAAGTGTGATGAATTGTATGTTCACTGAAAACAATACTGTAAAAAGCAGTAATCTGAACACACATGTGACATACAATGTGAGTCATAATCACCTTGTGAAGGATAAGAATACTACTATTATGCTTTTGCATCTTTCTAGCATTTAACTTTTCACCAAAAATGTTGCAAAGGCCTTGTATCTAGATATCTAGTGTATATAATTTGCTATGAAATAGAATGAATAATTTGCGGTTGCGGTTATACACAATGTTTTAAAACATCTTTTTAACTGAAATTTGGTGTACTTGCATAGCAAGAACAAATAGTGCACATCAAAAAGAGAGGAAATGCCTTCAGAAGATTTCATAGTTTGCCAGTGAGAAGACTATAGGATGACTTAGATTTTCGGTGTTTTTGCTGTATATTCGAATCTTTCCAGGCAGTTTGTAGCCTTAAAATGTGTTTGCAATATTTAATTCCAATGAAAGATTCGTGGGGATGGGAAAAGGAAATATACGTGACAAGTATAGAGGAGTGAGAAAGTATTGCACGGGTGAAAGTATGAGTATGGAAGCTATAAGGTTTAAGGAATATCCTATAGTGGCGGAAAGAAAGACATGAAACATATATTATTTAATATAAAAGGATTCAGGTTTGGAGAAGAGAGCATATTGATAAGAAATTGGTTAAGATAGGAATGTAGCTGTAAATGAAATGCTTCAAAGAGACAATAAGAAGATTGCACGATTGTTATATAAAGTGAAAGATAAATACCTATGGACAGTAAAAAGAGCCAAACATGTTGTATGAAACTAGAATTAAGAACAACATTGTAAAATATGAATATGACCAGTAAATAAACATATTTAATTGTAATGCAACTAGAGTTTCAAGAAGATTGAACATAATCTAGAAACTCAGCATTCCAAATCAACTTTAAGATGAAGTGAAAACCACCTTTGAGGTTTCTATAAAGCAAAGGAAAGCGTTGAGACCCTGTCCTAGGCTCTCGTCTCAGCAACACAGAAGTAGTAAGTTGATATAGAAGTTCGGTAGTTCTCAATCGAGCTTCACAATTTTTCAAATATTTTCTTTTTCTTCTTCTGCACATGTTTACTATCCTCATATGGATGTCTTTTAAGTTAATGCCTGAAGTCGGATACCTATTGAGGAGTAGTTGTATTATGGATAAGATATCCAGGGATGGGGGATCAGCACAATACCTGGTATGAGCGTAGGAAGTAGATTATATGAAATATAGGCGAAATGGTTGATATTTAAGTAGTTGGTGGAATGAATGGCGGTGGAAACCGGAGGACCCACAGTAAACAGCTTCGATCATCACATATTACACATTCGGTCCCCTGGGATTGAACACGGGCAGCCAAGGTGTGTATTTATAAAAAGTTCACACAATGTGCAAGTATATAAACTGAAGTACATGAATTTAATCCTGGTTTTATTAAGATTCTTGTTTTTTTTTTTCAGTTTTCTAGTGATCTTTCACAATATTTGTTGTACAGTTCACAGATAGTATTCATCCAGTTGGTGAAATCTCTTGTTTTGGTATATCTTGCGGTGGAAGCATATCGCGTTATTGTATGTCGAAACTCGTAGTTTGTCGCCTTCCACTCTTCCGTTGCCACGATGTCGGTCGAATAGAAGTTGCTCCAGATAGTTTTTATTTTTCACATAAGTATTTGGCGCGTGTTCTCGTATGCCGTGGTATTTGGCAGGATTATGTGCATTCTGATGTATTCTCTGAAGAAATGTTCTACTGTTAAGACGTAGGCCAATCTTGACGGTGCTGCCTTCCTGATTCCCTTGATTCGTTTCACTTAGCAAGCTTTGACATTTTTAAAGTTGTGAGATCATTAACTCTTAGTTTCTCCCAGATTATGTGATACCCACATACGGATCTAAGGCCGTTTTAAATGGTATCATTGCCGTATTTATGGAAATATATTGGGGTTGTTGCTCTTTCTTTTACCTGAAAATTGAAGGATATCAATGTTGTTTGGAGAGAAACTCCACGGTATTTGAATATTGGCACTATTCTAATGGCTTGTTTTGAAGGATTAGTGTTACATTTGCTGTGAGTTTACCTCCTTTTCTGGAAATTATTTGTTTGGTGTTGTCGGGTTTATTTCCATTTCCATTCGTAATTAAGATCAAATGGTTGATATATTTTCTTATTTACACCATGAACAGCATTTTCATAAATCTTTTAAATGTGGATTTTATCCTATTAGTAGATCTTCATGTCTACCCTTCTCTCTACAATTTTTCTTATTTGTTTACCATTAATTATAAAAATAATACATATCTACCCTTCCCTATATAACTGTCCTGTTTTATTTGTATACTATTCATTATAAAAATAATACGAAGTTTGGTAAGATTGTTGGATCATGAGTAATCAATTTCCAACAAAATGGCTTTCGCGATCTCCACATCTAATTCGACGGGATTTTGGTTGTGAGGTTACCTTAAAGAACGAATTTTATTGACACAACCAACAACCCAATGAGAAATGCAAGAATTTTCTGCCCGCCTGGGTAGTGTGGTGGTAGCGTATCTGCTTCACATTCAAAAGGTCGTGAGATCGAATCTCGCTTAGGGTGAGTTACCCGGATAAGATTTTTTTCGGGGTTTTCCCTTATCCTGAGAAGACAAATGTCGAGTAACTTTAAGCTCTATGGACTCCGAGATCATTTGAGCATCATTTCACCAATGTCATTCATCGTCCGATATGACCAACCAGGTTAATGGACGTTAAGCTACCAAAAAAAAAAAAAAAAAAAAATTCTAATGTTCCAAGACATCTGAAAAAATGCTGTGCGTATAACTGCAGAACGAATGGTGAACGTTGAACCAGAGAACACAAGACACCTTCCCAATATTTTATAAATCGCCGTTGTCTGCTCAGTTTGAAACATCCTGCATATATTTGAATGTGTGAATTTGTTAATATCACTGTGAAGAATATTTTTTTCTTAAATAAAGCGTTTTGAAAACAGAAATATCTACCGCAGTGCCGGAAAGCTGACATTCACTGTACGTTAGCTAATGTTGAGTTTTGTAGCCACTTGGTGTAGATTTATAAAAAATGCTTTCGTTTAACCTTTATTGTTTTCTCAGGATTTCAAATGAATTTAAATGCTTTAGAATCTCAAACTGATGTGTGCCTCTATTTGAACTTAAATTGGTTTTGTGATTTTGCCTGGTTGCTTAAAAACTTTAATGATACAAAGAAAGAAACAACGGAAGAAATTTATATATGTTAGGCTTAAATCTAGGTCTAATCTTCATGTGTTAATGTTTCCGAAAAAGAGTGGCTTTACAAAAGGAAGTTCAATATGAGATAAGGTGGGCTATATATTACAAATGTGGTTGATGTTACATTTAGTAGGCTGACATAACTTAGGCTTTCACGGCCGGCGTCTAGACTAGATGTAACTACTTTCATTTGCTGGACTTGTAGGCTCTGGTCTAGAAGGCATCGAAGGTACCTTATAGTTATTTTAGTAGGCTGAAGATTGCCAGAAAAATAGATGCCATTCTTTGGACATGATTTTCAAGAAATGCTGGTTACTAGGTGACTGAAGTTCCTGTATGGACACGAGTTGACAAATTCCTGTATGACAAAAGTACAAGTTTTTCAAAGCTGAAACCAAAAACAAGGAATATCTCAAAAACGATCAACTCCTCGAAAAAATGTATGTTACATAAATTGTGTGTTTTAATGTGCTCTTTTGTTGTGTGTTAAGTGTTTGTCCATCTCTTACGGTTTAGCAGTTTTGCAAAATCCCGTGAAATTCATCCAGAATAAAGTAGTTTCCAGAGGCTATTCCCAGAAAAGTCAAGATATTCATTTTATTTGTCAGGTAAATATCTTTAATATATCATATTTTAATCAAAATCGTTAAGTCATTTTTAAGAAAATTAAAATTTTCGTAAAAAATTTCACGTATAGGGATTTTCTTGAAAATCTTCGTGTCGCATCCTTGGAAGATACCAAACTTAAATACCAAGTTGGTATTCAACGGTCTTTTCGTTTTTGAGTTATGCTGTCCACAGTCACACTCACACACACACACACAGACACATGCACACACACAGAGATTTCTTAAAAAATACTTTTTCTTTGGGATACAGGGGGACCCGAAACATGTATTTCCGGTGAAATCTCGGTATCAAATTTTTTGGTGAAATGTACATAGTACGTGTAGAGAAAGTAAAAAGATTTATGAAAATATAACGATAGAAACCAAATGGGCTTAAGAGGTCTGGAGATATCAATCAAGGGAGGGAACAATAGCTTTATGAAGAAGACCATAACAGAAGTCTGGTTTAAATCCACGGTATGATATTGATGTTTCAAAGTGAATAAAGACTTATAAATTTTGCGGGTTCTTTGATAAACCTGATTCACTACATATAGGATAGATAAGCTTAGTTTCTGTACTAGTTGTCTCCAATTACGTGGTTACCTTTTTGTGCTGTTTAGGTTTTGCTACCGTATTAGTCAGAAGGTCAACAAAATACTGGACAGATTTCCTTAACTGCGTTGTCAACTTTCTGCACCATCTGCTCGGATAGCTGCTTAGTAGGTGGCTTCTTATTTGCAAAATCCTCTTTCTGAAGCATTATGTAAACTTATATTAATTTTGATATATAGCATAAACCATGGACTGTGGTTTTGATCCAATCGAAATCTGATAACTGAGAGAAATTACGCAAAAGAAGCGCTGATATAGATCTGTATAACATGAAATTTCAACACGCGATCCGAAAAATTTAAGTCGCAGAGGTTATCGTTTGAGCTGTCTCCTCAGTGTTCCAAGTATTTTTGTGGATATAGCTACATGATTATGTTTCTGTCAGTAGCACGCTAGAAAGACCATATGAACTTAAAACGCAGTGATATATGTAGATGTTGAAAAAGAATCGATATTTTAATTAAAAAAAATTACAATACTAGGAAAGTATTAACAGAAGCTGTGGATCTGTCATGTTATTACAGAGATTCTTCTTACTATCATATTTTATCTCAATGTCTCTTGCTCTCTGTTTCCGTTGTCATCCGACTGTGCAACATGTATATGTTAGGATGTTTTGAAAATCAGTAATGAAATTGCTTTTTTATAAATTTATTAACAAATAAAGGTTTAAATCGTTTATAAATTGTGATTCTTGTACTTATAATGCAATAGGAGTTAAGGTGAGGCTAGAGTAAAACGTTTGTTACATTAGTATCTAGTTAAAAATCTTGATATTATTTCTTAGTTATTTATTATTAAGAATTGCTTAAAGTAAAAATAATTTTCCACCAAACTACTGCCTATAAACTTTTGTTAGGTAATATTACTTTTTAAATGATACTTACATAAGAAGAACATTTAATTTGCATGCCATTAAAACCGCCTTCTTTGGTGCAGATATTTATACTTGAAATGTAAAATACATACACATTTAGAAACAGTGTTTATGAATCTAAAATAGACCATTATTAAACAATTTTACGTTACAGTTTCACTGTTTCCATAATGAATAGTTGTGTCAATTCTATATAGCCTTTTCAACGCCAATCTCTTTTATCTATAATGTTTATTGTTTTCAAATTTGTTGCATGTAGCCTTAAATATACGACATTTAATAAATACTATAGTTTTTGTAAGTTAGTGTTCTTTATACTGGTAGTCATATAGAACAATGAATGAAATGAATGAAATAATTCTCAAATGAGCCCTGGGTCCATAGAACTGTTACTCGACTATCGCCTTCTCATAAGGGTAAACCCCGGAAAGATCTTATGCCTTGACTCACCTTAAAATTCGAACGTGGCACCTCTTAAATTGAGTAAAATACGCTACTAAAACACTACAGAGGTGGGAATTGTCTAATTTAATGAATTAGATGTAGTAATGTAATTAATGTGATTAATTAAATTTTACATTATTATCCGGGCAGTTAAATACGAAAGATATCCCAGATTGTTAAGTGCCTAATGAAATCTAAGAGAATTATTTTTCTTTCTAGATTATAATTACTATATTATTTATGTTTATAAATATATTTATCAAAATTAATGAGAATCAAAATAAAATAGTTGAGTGTAGTGCAGCGTGTTGTATATGTATGTGTGTTGTTATACCTGACAATGTTCCATCATTAAATATTGAACTAGGAGAGTAGACACTAATGAACAGAATGAGATATGTACTCCTAATTATACCGGCACTGCACAAACACCAACATTATCTCCCGTACGTTTGATGTGATTTTTGTTTTCTCCGCGGCATTAATTATATACCAGTGCAACACCGCAGCGTTAGGTTTTCTTGTGAGGGGACGCGGGGGCAGGCAGCTAGCAAATCGAGGAAAACCAGCTCGCTTGTAGCTTATTTCTTTAACTCTTTTTCTGATCAGTTACACTTCTTTCCAGGTAGAATGCGATGAAGCATTCCTCTTTCTCTTAGTTCTAACTAACAATGTGTGTGATATTCAACACTGCAAGCACGAATAAGCTTTATTAAAATCTGGATAAACTCTAATAATAAACAACATACAGGAAGTACCAATGACACAAAAGGTGATTAGCGATACCATATTTTAAAATGTTTAGGAAAATATACAATTTTTACTTTTTCTACACGTATTATGTACATAATATACAGAGAAAGTATTGCATACCACCCAAAATTTCAATACTGAGATTTCACCGTAAATACATGTTTTAGAGTCCCGTGTATAAAAACATTTTAGAAAAAGGTCCGAGTGCCCTTGAACACGTTAACTCAAAATTGAAAGGTCTGTAAAATATCAAGTCAGGTATTTAAGTTTAGTGTCTTCCGATGAAAATTTTGAGGAAAATCCCGCCACTCCAATGTAACTTTTATATGGAAAGAATTATGAAATTTTTTTTCTCAAAAATGGCTGAAATGATTTTGATTAGAATACCGTATATTAGATATATTTACGTGACAAATAAGATGTTTACCTCGAATATTTTGGGAATTGCTTCTGAACAACTGTCTACTGTGGATGAATTTTGCTTCATTTAGCATAACAAGTAAGCAATAAGAGAGACAGAAATATTTACTGCACAAAAAATGTAGATATCGTTAAAACATAGAATTTGTCATATACACTTTTCACGTGGAGTTGAGAATTTTTGAGACATTCCTTGTTGTTAGTTTAAGTTTTAAAATGCCTTTTAAAAAAAATGTAAAAGCTTTTCACATACGGGAATTTGTCAATACCTCCCAATGCAAAGAAATGATTGCATCCTCATGGCAACCTGCTTTTAAAAGATTTCACTATCGTTTTAGCCTAGTGTATTCCATTAGTTCCCTTTAGCATTTTTATGAATGTTTACCTCAATTAGCAAGTATATAGAAGCATAAGCTTTTCACAATAATTTGTTATGGAGATGTAGAGAAAGTCATGTGAGTAGAACACATCCCTTGACGTTTTAAGGATAGCAACCTGTGAAAATTGACCAACTTTTTTTAAAATATTGATTTTTAGATTTTAAAACAATACTATACCGTGTTCCTTGTACATTAATATCCGAAGTTATTTTCAGCCACTAGTAATTGAAACACTTGTCACGTGATATTTTAACAGGGAGTTTTAATGGTAACAAATGACACTTCAGAAATTAAAAGGCGTGTTTCTCTAAATGCATTTTCCAACATGTTTAAATGATCAAAATATTCCTTGGGGTGCACATTTCAACCAATCATTTGTTATTTCTACCAGAGAACCATAATATCATAACAAATAAAAATTATCGAATAATGTTCCAAGTATGTAAAATAATGCATTTATTTGTAGTAATAAAATTAATTAATCCACAAAAATAATGAGATAAATAAAAAACGATGAATTTAACATTTATAATTTGTAAAATGATATTCCTGGAATGCAAATATGAAGTTTTGCTACAGAATTTCTAAAACTGAAGCGCAAGAAGTTTTTTTAAGTAAAATATTTAAAAAGCAACAATATTTTTTTCTCAAAAACTACTCGTGCATTTTTCTCAACATTTCAGAATTAGTTACACATAACAATAAAGGTATGTTGTAAAATGAAAGAATTGCTTAAGAAATATTGAATTTGAAATGTTCACAGGTTATTCTGCTTAAAACTGCTTAGGTCTATTTATAGGGATTACTATTTTAATTTTAGAATTGTAAAAGTTTTGTAACAAATATATGTGTATATACACATTTTCATATGTTTCACCAGAAAACCATTGTTTATCATTACATTTATTACTTTAACTCTTTCGTATTAGTAAATTTTGTGGAACTCAGACTTCAGTTAAAGGAAGCAGAAATTTTCAATAAACTTTCGTCATAACTTACTTAAAATGTTTCCCAAATATAGCTAAATGCCTAAATATAATTAAATAATTTTATATACTTTGTACTATTGAGCCCTTTTCTTCGCTTAAGGCATTTAAGAAAAGGAATATAGCATTCCAACCTAAAATGTTATACCAGCATTTTACTGAAACTACATCTTCTGACCGCTCTTTAATTACAAAAAAAAATAAACATTTTGTAGAAATAGGTCTATTAGTCTTTCTGTTTTCTTATTACACACACCCCCTCTCGTTTTTCTTCCTCTTTCTTTGTATGTAATTCAAAGAATATAATATAATTATATTATAATGGTAATTTACGATATAATAATAGTAATTTCTCCTTCCAAAACACCTGGCATGCATAAGCTTTCGTTAATTTTCATTTTCTCCAAACTCCGACCATTTTGATTTAAATTTCACATTGAATAATGATTAAAAAGCGTATAATGAATTTCCAATAGACAGACTGAAATTCTATTCATACATTACAATTTTTGGTAAACAAAAAAAAACTTGAAGTCTATGTAGAATAGTGGTTTTGCGGCTGTTGTATATTTACATTTATAATTATATTATACAGTATACTTCAAAACATTAAGTGTAGGGTGGTTTTTCCTTATATGCACATGCAAAGGCTATGAAATAGGAAGACGAGCATATTATAGACCTGCCTTTTAAAGAGTATTTTGTTGAAAGTTGTGTACCTGCAATAACACATGATGTTCATATCTGACAAATATTTTCACAAATGTACTGCTGATATGTAAATGATTTATAGTGACTACAAAAAATCATGACGCTCCGTAGAGCAGCTTATATAATTATGCATAAAGGAAGGAACATCAGTGGAAGTAAAATAACTTTTGGATTACTCACTTCAGCGTAGTACAAATTTAAGTTCATGCTTAGCATGCTCTGCATATTTATGTTCACCGCAGTTGTTTTGGATTCCTTTTCGGAAAAAAGCTTTAAGTAGTGGAATTTTTCATTTCTCACAACATGCAACAAAAACTTCATGTTTAAAATATTAAAAATCTGACGTGATCCATTCACATGACTTTCTCTAGCTGTTCCATATACAAAATATTCTTACAAAATTCTTTTATCTATATTATACTAATCGAGATAAACATTTGCAGAATTGGACTTATTACTAGCTTTCTTGTTATTAGAAGGAAAATAAGGGAATGCACTAGGCTAAAGAGACAGTCACAGCTTTTAAAGGCTGGTCGCTTAGTGAAACAATTCAGTTCGGTTCGGTTCGGTTCGTTTTGCATGGTGCCGTTTAAGTAAAGTTCGGTTGTTTAAATTTGGAACCAATATCAAGGAATATCTCGAAAATTGGCAACTCTACAAAAAAAAAAAATATATGATATAAATTATGTATTTTAACAGGATTTCCTTTTTGTCTTTTAAGGTTTTGTCTGTCTCTTGCAGTTGAACCGTTAAGAAAAATTCTGCAAAACTCCTTAAGAATAAATTCTCAGAAAATTAAAAATATACACTTTACTTGCGATGTAAATATCTTTAATATACGTATTTTAATTAAAATCGTTAGCTATTTTTGAGGGAACTAAACTTTGAATTACTTTTGCATGTAAAGGGTGGTCTGTGGTGGGGGATTTTCTTATAAAGTCTTCGGGACGCATCCTTGGAAGATACTAAACATAAATACCAACTTTGGTATTTAAGGGTCTACCAACCCTCTTACCCACCGACCTACCCACCTACATACACATGGACCTTTTTCTAAAATGCTTTTTTTCGGACTCGGGCTATCTCAAAACATATTTCCGGTGAAATCTCGGTATCGAATATTTGAGCGGAATACAATATCTTCCCTAGCTGCTATATGCATTGTATGTATATATGTGCTAGAGAAAGTAAAAAAAGTAATGTAATTTTAAGATACAAGAAAAACCAAGGAATATATGGGAGCATACATTAAACTATATCTGAAGCTATTCTGATTGACATTATGTTGCAAGCAGAGAACTGAGTAGAAAGTGCAACATTTGATTTAACCGTGGGTAACCATGGGGGCTATGCTTTACGCTCAATTTATTTTTAGTTACAGAAGATGAATGTAATAAGCTATTGATAATTTAAAGGAGCCTACAATCGTGGCTTCAGATTGTAAAGGTACACATAATACCTTCACTTTAATTACTCGGTAAATATACACAAAAATTTAGAAAATGTATTAACCTTAAATCTTTAAAGGCCGATGTAAACACAATAGAAGCTATTTGTATGAAGTGCCTAAACGTTTAAGTAACTCAACATTAAGAAAACACCTATTATGCTCCATTCACCTAACTTTCTCTATCTTTTCTGAAAACAGCAAATCTTACAAAATATTATTACTTTACGTGCATAAACATTGACATTACTACTTAGTTCCTTATAAGGAAGGACGTAGATTAAAGCCACAGTCACAATTTTTAAAACCTGTCGCTATGCGTTTGTTATTGAAATTCGGTTCTATTTCCAAGGCTAGGAGTAAAACAAAGAATATGAAAAGAAACATATCTCCCCTTTAGAGAAAAAGTTAATAGTTTAAACTTGAAACTGGCAACAAGGGATATCTCGGGAACAATTAACTCTACAAAAAATGCATACGACATAAATTGCATGTGTTAACGAAATCTACATTTTTTTTCATGGCATTTGTCTTCTCTTACTGTTTACAGAGCTCATACAGGACGAAAAGGTCTTTAGAGGCTATCCTCAGAAAATACAACATATTTGGTTTGTAATAAACATATCTTAAACATATGGTGTGTTAATCAAAATCCTTAAGATCCACTTTTGAGATAATTAAAATCTATGTCGGTGGTTGGTGTGGCGTGATTTTCCTGAAAATCTTCGTGTCACATTCTTGATATACACTGATCCTGGCATTTAAGTTTGGTATTTAACACATTTTTTACTTTTGAGGTATGCTCTCCAAAGTCTCTCTCTCTCACACACACACACACACACACATACTTAACACGTCGGTCATTAACAATTCGACGGAATTAAGGTACCTCGATTACGGTATGTGGTATACAATAACCTTTAAGGTCTTATCCCCGTTTCATATGACCTTCGCTTAGCGCCAAGCAAATAGTATTAAGAACCACCCAGTCTAGCTGCATTACTATTGTCAGATAATGCCATCTGTAGTCAGATAGCAAAGTATAACTGTCCTTCTAAGGTCTCAGCTCCTTACACCATTCTTACAACTTCGTTCCACGACAGGCAGATGGAGTTAGGGGCACTTCTAACCAGTCTACTGCTTGCACTATATGAGGATAGATCTATTTTCAGTTTTGCTATTGTTTTAGAAGGTGGAACGTTGGGTTGTAGTATTAAATATGCAATCCGGTATTTGGTTTGGCGCCTGAGGGAAGACAGCAAGCAGATTGGTCTGCCGATGGGATTTGAATCCAGGACCTTGTGAATGCTGTTACCGCCTGAGTCATCAAGTTTTATTTTGTATAGAATAGTTGTTTTATTGGTAGAAAAGACTTCACAAAGATCGATTTGTTTCACAATGGGAACCAAAATCAGATATAAAACATTACAGTCAACGGTAAGGAAAACATGAACAAAACTATATACGGAACAAACTTAATTTTTGTATAAGTGCCGGTATAGGCCCCTAAGGGCTCTTTGTTCTCTTTCAGAGGTCGATTGAATTTGTAAACATAATTAGCGAGGCTTTCTGGAAGGGTGCTGAATGCGTACTGTATATATTAGCTTTGTGCAACACTAAGAATGGACTGCAGAAACGGGAGGAAAGAATACACTTTAGGACTTTTTGTATTAGAAAGGGAGCGTTAGAATTTGGTTCTGAAATGTTCACACTAACCATAAAACTGAGGGATTTTGGTAGCGTGTGCGGAACGTTAAATGTTGATGGACTTTGTGATATAGTTCTGAATACAATAAGTAAAAAAATAAATAGATGTAACAAAAACCAGAACAACGTTTTACAAAGTAGTTCTTTATTTTTATTTTTCATGCTTTTTCTTTCTACTTTCTCTGCTACGTATAGTAAGTAGAGCAAGTATTACATTCTACCCAACTATTCCATAGCGAGAAATTTTACCTAAATACTTTCTGAGACTCCTAATAACAAAATATCTTATGTATTCTATTCACATAAATTTCCCTACATCTCTCACAAATTATTGTTAAAACGCTTTTTCTTCTATTTACTTCATGCTAAAAACATTGATAAACATTAGCATAAATGGTTTTAATACGTTGTTAACTTGTAAGTAGAAGGGAAATAAGGGAATACCTTAGGCTCAAGCTATAGTCAAATGTTTTAAAGGCTAGTTGCTATGCATGGTCAGTAGTGACAAACTTCCGTATGAGCAAATAAAGTATTTTAAAACGGAAAGTAATAACAAGTAGTCAACTTCAGGAAAAAGTGTGTATGATACAAAAATGTGTGTTTTAACGAAATATTTATTTCTATGTATGTCTTTCGGGTTACTAGTTTGCAAAATTCAGCAAAATTTATCCAGAATGAAGTCTTCTTCTCTATTTCCAGAAATTTCAAAATATACATTTTATTTGCCATATACGGTTTAATCTAAATGAATTTTGAGAAAATAAACATTTTCGAAAACTTTACCATGTAAAGAGTAGTTTAGGGTGAGAAATTTTCCTCAAAACTACGCGTCACATAATTGAAATATAATAAACTTAAATACCAAACTTGGTTTTACAGAATTTTCGTTTTTAAGTTTTCGTGTTCATAGACACACACACACACACACACACACACACACACACACACACACACACACACACACACACACACAAACACTCGCCCACGGACCTTCTTCTACAAATGCTTTTTTTGCATACAGTGAACCCTGTAACGTGTATTTCCGGTGAAAGAATGGTATGAAATGTTTGGTGCAATACAATGGCTTCTCTACCTACATACCATGTACTATGTAGAGTCACCAAAAGGCATTTTAGAAGAAGGTGGGATTGTGGTATTAGTGGTAGAAGTTTTATTGCCAAAACTGTTCAGTATTTGTATTGGTCTCATGGTTATATATGCATGGTTTCGTGTCTTTAGATATGTACATTAAGCTTTTTGTAGATAGTAAATATATACAATTACATTTTGAAGACTAAGAATTTAGAATTAACAAAAATGAAAAACAAAAACCAATGGAAAGAGAACTTGCAGTTCAACTAAAACTACTCTCTGCCTGACTGCGAACAGCATAACTAAAAAATTAAGTCGGTTAGAGGCCAACCTTAGTAATTTATGTCATGTATTTAAAGAGTGAGACATAAATATCTATATATCTAGCTATCCTTTATAAGGGACATTGTTCGAATTTTTTTGATTTTGTTAATGATTTTGCTTAAAATATATTTTAAACTTATTTTCATTACATAAAAAGTATATATTAAATTTTCTGTGACTAGCCTCTAAAGTCTTCTTGTTTATAAATGATTTTTGCATTATTAGTAAGCATAGACAAAATATTACTCCACAAAAACTGGAGGTCTCTTTAAACCATTTAATTTATATCATATTTTTAGAGTTAATCATTTCAAGAATATTCCTTATTGTTGGTTTGAATTTTCCAATATATACTTTTCTCAAATCGGAAATCGTTATGCTTTATTATTCTCGTCATGCAAGAAAAACGTAATTTCAATACATCACATAATACCAGCGGTTAAAATACTTGACTATCATTTTAGTCCTGTGCATTTTTCTAATTCAATTGTATTTACAAGACAAGATCTAATAAAACAATGCCTACTAATGTTTAATTTCCTTAGAATGAATCTTTTGAAATAACAGTTTGTTGCAGAATAAGCATGGAAGATCATGATAATGTAACAAATTAAAATGACGGAATAAAGATAGTTTTCAGTTGTCTGCCATTCATTCATAGATTAAAATTAAATTATTGGATTGTTTTGCAACCACGTTTATTTCTATCATTAAAATAAATATAGTTTTTGAAATCTTACGGCAGTCCACCTGTATTTTTATGAAGAATATATAAACGTAACCAAAATGCTTGGAATTTTTTTTGCCTATAGCATAGTCCATAACTATTAAGCAAATTTTGTAGTAATAACCAAAAAAAGTATTATTTAAATATGGTTTGTTTGTAACCAATTTCTGAGTAGGAGGCTTCCAGCGGACGGAGTCAGGTTGTTGATGCGATGTCGGTGCTATGAGAGGAACTACAGCTTTTACCGTGACTCTGAACAACATAAACCTAGAGGATTCCCACACGAGCTAGTTAGAGATGAAGACTTGAAATATACCTGACTTATCCCCAACCTAGAGACGGTAATCGAACCACGGACCCCCACACAATGTTAAATGAAATGAGGGGGTATTATGTGTTCCTTAGGTTTCTTTACTTCCGAAAACTCGTGTTATGGCAGGGAATAACTGGCAGATAAACATCTTGTGCCATAAAAATGGACTTTTCAAGTGATGCTGCTTTTCATTTTGCCATTCAGTGTGGTTTTATGATCACCATGGAAAGTATACATACGAAAATAGCTTAGTGGCCTGGTAGGTATTTAAACTTTTGTCATTATCTAAGATTCTGAAGGACCTATTTTTTACTTTTTTATTGCTAATACAGAGTACATTTCATTAAAAATACACATTAAAGAGTTCCCTGAATCCAAAACAAAAATAGAAGGTGTGTGCATATGTGTGTGATGTGTATAACTCAAAAACGAAAAGTCGGTTAAATTCCAAACTTATTGTTTAGGTAAAATACCTTTAAGGATGCAATACGATGATTTTGAAGAAAATTTCTGGCTCTGAATTAAATTTTAGGTGGGAAATTTGATTAACATGTAGTTTAAGATATTTGTATGCCGAATAATGTGTATCTTCATTTTCTGGAAATGCCCTGTGAAGAACTGTTAATTCAGAACCATCTTTGTATAACCGGCAAACCGTAGACAAGCATATAAACAGTATTTGGCCAAAACTAATACAGTATAGCAAAGTGAATCAAATAAAATCTATAAAATTAAATTTGAAAGAATCATTTGCATTACATAATGGATTAGTCAGCAATGAATAGCATAAAATTATCTTAAAGGTTAAATTAGGGGATTCTGTTAATCTTGAAACAATTTAACCTAAATTAACTGTTCTGAGATTCAGTTATACTCAAATGTTAATTTGTAAATTTAGACTATTTCTGTCGAGTACATAAGAACATTTGATGAAACTATAAAACTACTGAAATGTTCTAACATGTAAGTGAAAACAGTCACATACGTTGATGGTACATTTCAAATCATGGATCTTTAAGTAAAAAATAGAATACAACTGATTCAATGCTGTTATAAAAGCAAGAGGATTTTTTCTCAAATTCTGAGAAAACTTACACCTCTTAACAGTTTAAGAGCAGGCCATGTTCTATTCGTAATTATAGGATTTAATCAGGAGGCTTGAGAAAACTGGTTCTGTTGCCAATGAAAAGAAATATAAAACTATTGGTGAGGTGTTTTCATGTAAACAAATAAGGAAGTAAAAATAATTATGTTATCAGTAGTGCTGTACAGGTATTGAGGTAACTTCTGATGCGTAACAATACAATTTCGAGAATTCTAAGAAAGCATCTTTGCCTGTAGGTATCCATATAACAACGTTTGCACTAAAAGAAAACGAAAAGAGGAAAAATATAGGAATTTGCCTTATTTGTACTGGCAGAGATTCATATTAATAATGATTGGTAGGTCGACGTTTTTTGGTCAGACGAAACGTACCTCTCTCTTAATGGTGTAGTTAACATGCATAATTACAGAAATTCAAGAAGGTCTTCATTATTTGAAACTTACTCAATGCTGTAGCTTCAATTCACAATTCATCATTGGCCCTGATTTCTTCGAACATGACAGCATTGCAATAATACAGACCGTTACTGTAAATGATGAATGTTACTATGGTGTGCTAAAAACCTTCATCATCCCTAGACTGCAGAATCATGTATACACTCCTGTAGAACAATTAATTACCCTTGACGATCGGGTCATCAGTAGACACTTTCCAGCAAACTGGCCACCACGATCTCCAGATCTCAATCCCACAGACATTTGTTTGTGGAATTGCCTTTAAGAACGAGTTTTCCTGGCACATCCAACTACCAGAGAATAACTGAAAGATACTATCTCAAAAGAAATTGCTAATATTTCAAGCATTTTCTGCAAAACACTGAGCATGGAGTCGCATTAAGAATAGGGTACTTTGAACAAGAAAACGGTGGACATCTTCCCAAACTTCATTGTTCTTCTTTTATTTTTTTCCGATCACAAATATTATAATGCTTATAACGGTTTAAAGTTTTAAGGGACTTTTAAAATACTACATTTTTAATAGAGTTTGAATTTCCTTTGTGAGAATCACTGATTTTAAACTTTATGACACGTAAGTTAGAAACCTATATGGACCTTATCTCATATTGTTAACTAGGTACATACACTAGTTACGCAGATATTAGCCCTATTATATTAGACCGCTTTAAAATTTGATGCTCACTATCGGCTCCAAAAACTCCAAAGTGACACTGTTTTGTAAAATTGTGGATGAGTGGCTACGTTGCTGTTGATCAGTGTTTACAACTGCCTACTCAAAACTGTCATGAGAATTTGTAGAGCAATTTTATAGTGTGTCATTTTATGAAGTGGTCCTATAAAATTGTGATTCAGATGGATTCGTAGTCAATTTTATTACCTATTTCAGAAACCCACATCTATAAGGGGTAGTGTGTTCCAGGAATCCATTTTCATAAAGCTAAATGGATGGTACTATACTCGGAATAGGTATCGCATGAACAGCAACTTGCAAGATGTCTATTAATGTTATTAGATATGCTTTAGGAACACAAGCTTTGTGTTATTAATTACATCATTTGATCATGTGGTTCCGTGTAGGTGAACCAGATGCTTAATTGTTGTTTAATATTGTGGAGGAACAACTCAAACCCGATCTAGATGACTCACACAGTAACTTTACTGTCCGAATTCGGGAGGTCCTAAGTTCATAACATGGAAGGTCGTTTACCAGATTTCCTTGGTCGTTAGGCAAATGCTGAATTGGATAATTTGATCCGTGAATTGTTCTATAATCACTTTCACAACTGCATTTCGTTTATTCTTACATCATTCTGAATATCCTATGATCCAGCATTTGCTTGCTCCTCTAAAGGCTACTGACCCAGGGCATTGGCTTGTAAGTCCTTGGAAATATTAGTCCTACAAAGAAGAAGATAGCTAAAAAAAACAGACAATCTTCAGAAAATACTAACTTTAGAAGAATTATTGAAAGGTAATGTACTCTAGTATACATAAACATTGAGATATTCTTTGGTCAAAGTCCCTTTAGACAGTCGAAGGGGTATATTTATAGTTACCATCTATTATAATTGGAGGTTTTGGCAAATGATAAGTAGGTTTAGAATTTTCATCAATTAAGAAAAGAATTAGAATAGAAGTTTTGTGAATTAATGATGAGAATTCCTTTTCTTTGAAGTTTTAAAAGTAACATGCAGTCGACTTAAAAGGTAAAACAATCTGGCATTTATACCTATTGCCTGTTTCAAAAGGTTGTGACAAAAGAATAGTTCGTTTTATGATGCAAATAATGCATTGGGATTATTATTTGTTGTGGATATTTATGGAAATCATCCAGAATCATAACAATTAGAAAGTTCTGCATTCGAAATGCCCTTAAACAGCACCAAGTTCAGTGAAACCGGAATATATCAACGTTTCTTTAAAATTTGGCACTGAAAGTTCAACTTCTTACATGGAGCGGATCGTTTAAAAGTCAAACTTTAGATTCAGATCCATTTCAATCTTCTTCCTATGCTTTTTCTGCATTGCATGGTTTAGGCAAATTTCCTGTTCCTGAGTTCCTTTATTCAGGTACACCTTTTCTAGGGCATCCAAAATCACTGCTACATTGTGGTTTGTACTGATTTCTGGTTGATTCAATTCATCTTCACAATGTTAACTTTCATCATGCTTGCAACAGTTACTGAACTGTTGCTCGCAAAGACGAATAGGCATAGCGTTCTTTATAGAATATATGAAGTCTTTGCATATTGACAATCATTTACTGAGCCCTAGTACATCGAATATCTGCGTATCAGACTGCTTTCAAGTATACGGAAAATTCGATACAGTATATGCAACGTCTCTAATTGATTTTAGATACAATAACGATTAAATGAACTATAAAATTATGGATAAAAAGTCAATTACTGCTTTGCAAATGGGTTTTTCAAACAACTATTTTTACCGGTTGCACAAATACGAAAAATCTGATGTGTACCATTCACATGATTTTCTAAATATCCCTGCAACAAAGTATTCTTAAAAAGCTTATACCTCTATTAACTTCATGCCAATCAGTAAAACATTAGCAGAAATAGCCATATTACTTGATTCCTTGTAAGTAGAGGTGAAATAAGCGAGTACCATAGGTTAAAGTGAT
This sequence comes from Hymenopus coronatus, assembly GCA_030762935.1. Lineage (NCBI taxonomy): Eukaryota > Metazoa > Arthropoda > Insecta > Mantodea > Hymenopodidae > Hymenopus > Hymenopus coronatus. Next base: position 62,770,791 of record CM060895.1, on the reverse strand, counting down.
AATCAAAAGCTGGTTGCTATGTCACTGAAGTACCTTTGTTTGTATGGACAGCAGTTGAAAAATTCCTGTATGAGAAATGTATACGTTTTTCATAGCAGAAACCAAAAAATAAGGAATGTCACAAAAACTACGTATTTCACGAAAAAAATGTATATAACATAAATTGTGTGTTTTAACGTGCTCTACATTTTTTGTGTAGTAAGTTTTTGTCCATCTTTTACGGTATAGCAGTTATTCAAAATTTAGTAAAATTCATCCAGAATAAACTACTCTTCAGAGGCTATTCCCAAAAAATTGAAGATATACATTTTATTTGTCAGGTAAATATCTTTAATATACGAAATTTTAATCAAAATCGTTGGAGCCATTTTTGAGAAAATTAAAATTTTCGAAAAAAGTTCCATGTAAAGGGTAGTTGGGGGTGGGAGCATTTTTCTCAAAAGCTTCGTGTCGCATCCCTGGAGGATAGAAAACTTAAATACCAAGTTTGGTATTTTACCGACTTTTCGTTTTTGAGTTATCGTGTACACAGGCACACGGACACACGGACACACACACACACACGGACCTTTTTCCGAAAATGTTTTTTTTAGATAAAGAGGACCCTAAAACATATATTTCCGGTGAAATCTCGGTATCGAATTTTTTGGTGGAGTGCAATACATTCTCTATACACCATATACATTTGCTATGTTAATAAATACACTTATCCATTCATTCATACATAGTGCCTATAGAGAAAGTAAAAAATAGGGAAGTGTCTGTGGTGAAAACACCGTACAGGTAAAATAGTTCGTAATGCTGTCAATAGTGATTCGATATTTACGTAAATCCGTAAACAAATTGTTTCTCTCTCGCCATTAACGTACCTTTATTGCATTTAAAACGGATTTTCACACACACACACACACACACACACACACACACACACACACACACACACACACGCTTAGTGAATACTGAGTTATCCTTCAGCGATTAAAAGCATGTATACGTTTATTTTAATTCTGTTTTTTTAATCTGTTTATTGTTTTGCAAAAGTCTGTGTTACACAATACTTAAATGAAAAAATCAGCTGTAGCAGCACTATCAGGGAAGAGGCATTTTGATCTATTCCGTCCTCTCATACTGGTCCATCTGATCTCTTTAGAAGTCTACCTCTCTCTCCATCATCACAATCTCCATCATACCATCAAGATAGGCCACAAAGGTTTTTTTGGCTCAGAAGGCATCTTCCCAGAGTTTTTTTGGTGGTCTTTCAACATTTCTGGATTATGTTGCTCTGTCTGTTTGGTCCGTATTTCTCTGTGGACGCGTGCGATTGATGAGAATCAGTGTGTGTATAGTGGTAGGTATTTAAATAAATACGTTCATTCATTCGTTAATACTGGCATTCCAGAGAGATGGTCTTTATATTTTACTGTCCCTGATTTTATCAGTTGTATAACATATTTTTAATTTTACTGTTATTGCTTCACTTTTAAAGCTTTTTAAGTTTATAACTAAACACGTACCTAAAAAAATTGATTTTAGACACATCATTTATTCTTTCATCATTCCTATACATGGCCCAGGCCTTCAGCTTCTTGTTTTTTTAATGTTCGTTTTATAGTGGCACATATGTATTAAATTTATATACTTTTTGTTTTATATCTCTTTAATATTCAAATGAATGTCGCATCTTTGGAAATTGAAATATTTCACTTCTCCCAGTGATTCCTTTTTAGAATTGCTTTCCATCGAGTTGAATATTTAGCAATAAAGACCATTTCCTTTGATTTTTCTGTTGAAATAATTAAATTATACCTCGTCATTGTTGACAAACAAGTTTATACACAAATAAATTTGTAGTCTGCCTTCAGTCTGCCAGAACGACCTGCTCGTCTACAAATAGGACTGTATTTAAGACAGCTCCCCCTAATTTAAATTTTGCTTTCTACTACGCTTCCACTCGGCAACTGCTGCGTTAACTTCCATTGGGATTTTATTTTAGCATCTTCTTAGAAATACAGGATTGTAATATTCGTCGGACATGAATATGATATTTCTCTTAATATTCTTGTATTATGTTCCCTACACGTGCTAGTACATGGTAGGTAGAGAAAATAATGTGTTCGAACTCAAAAATTCGATGTCGAAATCTCATTAAAGAACATTTTTAGAAAAAGATGTTTGTGTATGTGTCCGTGTATCTCTGAACACAATAGCTCGAAAATGAAAACTCGTTAAATACCATACTTAATATTTAAGTTCAGTATCTTCTAAGAGTGCGATACGAAGACTTTGAAGAGATTTTCCTATCCCAAACCACGTCGAAATGTTTTAGAAAATTCTGATTTTCTCAAAATAGTCTCTAACAATTTTCATTAACATACCATATATTAAGGATAAAATTACATGACATATAAAATACATATCTTGAATTTTCTGGGTCCTCTTCACTCTGAATGATTTTTGTAAATAGCGTAAACTTTAAGAGATGGACAAAAAGTTTCTTCATAAAAAATGTAATTCAGGTTAAAACACACATTTTATATCAAATGATTTTTTGTAGAGATAAAACTTTCGAGATATTCCTTGTTATTAGTTTCAATTTGAAATTATTTATAATTTATAACCGGAAGTCATCTCTCGTTTTATTCGTGGATTTGCAGAGAGAACCGAACTTCAATTGTTTGATATAGCGACCAGTTTTTAAAGATTTTGCTGTCACTTTAGCCTAGGTATTCCCTTATTTCCCCTTTACGTACAGCAGTAACTACTTAGACAATTTATGTTAATGTTTATTTCGGTTAGCATGAAGAATATTCCTTTGTAAGAATACTTTGTTTACGGAGCAGGAGGAGAAAGTCATGTGAATGGAATACATCAGATCTTTTTATTTAGTTTAAATGTACTCGATTCTTTTCTTATTTCATTACCTTATTTTTCTATTTTTCCTGTTACCAAAAAATTACAAAAAGTCCATTTCATAGGCTTCTGATTTCTGGTTTTATGCTTTGTAATAGTCAGTATTTTGAGCTATAGAACATATGATATTTTTGAAACTTCGTAGAATTTCAAAACAGTATCTTTTTGAGCTATTTTATAAGGATCATTCTAATTTTTCCACATATTTGATTAATATTTTGGAATACCATTTATTAGTCCATTTCTGATGTATTGCCATCTTCATAACGTCCTTTACTTGTTAAACTATATGATTGTTACTATTTTACACCGCAGATTTGGTTTTACCTTGAAAGCAAAAGTGTTGCTCTTAGTGCAGAGTATAGCTTCTAGCTAAGTTTTGTATTTAATATGTTAATTTCTATAGATTATCTTCTAAAGCATCTAATACTAGTTGATCGTGTCGTAGAAGGGTTTTCAACCCCATTTTATAAACATTCTTTGTAAAACAATCTGATATGTTCCATTCACATGACATTCTGTAGCTGTTACACTGACAACTCTCCTTATAAAAGATAATTATTTTATCTGGACATGCTAATCAAGGTAAACATTAGCAGAATTCATCTTATTACTTGTTTCCTTTTAAGTAGAAGAAAAATAAGGGAATACACTAGGCTAAACCGCTAGTCTAGTCTTTTAAGAGCTGGTTCTATGTGAAACAATTGAAGTTCGTTTCGCTTTGCATTGGCTGCAGTAAAACGAGAGATAAGACGTCACTTCCCGCTTGAGAACAGTTTAAATAATTTAAAATTGAAACCAATAATAAGGAATAACTCAGAAACGGTCGGCTCTAAATAAAAATAACGTATAAATCACGAAGATCTACATTTTTGTGTAACATTTTTTTTCTATCTGTTACGGTTTAACAGCTATGCAAGATTCTTCAAAACTAATGCAAAATAAAGAGGTCTTCGGAAAATTCAAAATATAAATTTTATTTGTGATGTAAATATCTTTAATATACGATATTTTAATCAAAATTTTTAGAGGAATTTTTGAGAAAATCATTTGAAAAAAAATTGCCATGTAAAGGATGGTTTTTGGTGGGGGTATTTCATTGAAAATCTTGGAAGATACGAAACTTGGATACCAATTTTGGTATTTAATAGTCTTTTTGTTTTTGAGCTATGCTGTATACAGAAACACACTCTCAAACACACACACGTGAGCGTTTTTTCTAAAAATTCTTTTTTCGGACTCAGTGGACCTTAAAACACATATTTTTGGTGAAATGTCGACATCGAATTTTTGGGTGGAATACAATACTTTCTCTATCCACTATGTACATTGAACATATTTGGATAGAGAAAGTAAAAAAATCTTAACTTTTTTTGCTTGGCGTGGTTAATGTATAAATTAAAGGACATGGTTGAAAATAGACGCCCTGCCGCACTCCTAAATGTGTTGAAATATTTTGATGAGATAAGTAACACTCCACTCATTCTAGTATAATTGAATCTCAATCTCAGTTACAGCATTTCTCAAGATCCGGCTAATCTCGAGCTTCGTGTTTACTGCGATTCTTAATTCCGGAGTAGGACTTTCTCCACGTTATAAATATCTCTGCAGTGAAACAACGAAAGCATTTTAGGTAATTTCAATATTCTTATATTTACTGAAGAAAAATACATATATTGTTAATCATATTTGTAGATGTAAGTACTATTACAAGAATCATGTTGTTTTTCTTTAAAAGTAAAAACTGAACATAATTGAATTCGAAAATGTAGAATCGTTGACTGTGGCTTGTATAACCGAAGACTGATGGCTTGTGATGGTGGGAAAGGAACAACTTACTTCTGCATAGCTGGTTGTCTAGTAAGGCAGGATCGGTAAGAAAAACGTCTAGCCATTCTCGTCTCTGGGTTTCATCTTTCGCAGTGTTTAATTACTAAACGACGATTTATTCCATTAGAGACCAAAATTCATTTTCGTGGTCTGCATTATTTTATATCTCAAGCTCAATATTTTCTTATTTAAAGTATTAAAACCTCATTTCGTGTTTTACCAATTTCTATATTATATGTATACTGCTGATCCATTATTTCCCATTTTAAACGGAAATTTGCTAAACGCTTCTGGCACAACTATTGTGGGAAAGGTTAAAAATTCGCTTCAAATCATATTGGTGTACTAAAACTTTCCATGCTTATATAGCATTCAGGTGCAAAGGAAAAGGGTTGAAGATAGTCATACTTTTAAATACTGTGGCTATGCAATTTACTTTGAAATTTGGTGCTCCAGGAGAAAAACTAAAGACATAAAATGAATGAAGTCTTCTCGTTTGAGAAACGTTTAGGTATTTTAGGATTGAAACCAATGAAGGAAATATATCGAAAATCTTTAACTCTTCAAAACATTAATAAATCGTGTGTTTTAACGATATTTATATTTTTGTGTAATAATCAGTTTTGAAAAAACCATTCAAAATGAACAGGAATTCAGAGGCTATACCCGGAAAATTCAATATAGACATTTTATTTGTCATTTATGTTTAAATATGGTATTTTAATTTAATACATTTGAGACATTTCTGAGAAAATAAAAATAATCGAAATTTTTCACATGCAAAGGATAGTTGCTTCACATAGCAACCGACTTTTTAAACAGTCTTCATCCTAGAGTATTCGCTTCTCTCTCTACTGCTCGCAATTAGGAGGAATTAAGTAATAAGACATTTCTGCTAATTTTTATCTTTGCTAGCACGAACTATATAAAATAATAAGCTTTAGTAAGAATAATTGGTTGCACAATAGGTACAAAAAGTAGTTTTATTTTAACACATGATAACATTTTAGTAAGTTTATATCGTATGGCATATGCCTCATTATAGTGAGGAGGATTGCAAACTGTTAAAAGAGAATTCAATGTTTTTAGTCATGAAAGTATGGTAAATAAATCATACTGTCATAAAATAGTTACAGCCATTTTGAGAAAATATATATTAGTAGACAACCTTCTACCTAAGGATTAGATTGCAGTAAGGAGATTCTCTTGAAATTGGAGTAATACAAGATTCTTTGCTGGGATCTATTTTATTTCTAGAAACATAAAATTATCCAGTTAAATGTTTTATCTTAGGAATTTATTCACATAACTACATCATTATTTAGTAATAATAGATTTGATGAAATTACCAATTCCAATTTGCTTCCAATTTGTGGATGGAATACAGTACTACCTCACCTTACTATTAAGTCAAGAGAAGTGAAAGTAAAAAAGGTTATGCGTTTTATTCACATGACTTTCTCTACCTAACCTATAACAACCTGTTGTTATAGAACCTTTTCTTGCTATTTACTTAATGTCAAGCAAGATAACTATATACCGAAGTGGTCCTACTTTAAGATTTATGTAATAGCACTGAAATTCGGTTGTGTCTGCATGCTTAGATTTTAAACAGTAGTACAGAATACGTCGAAAATTGCTTAACTCGACAAAAAAACAAACAAACAAACATAGAAAATAACCGGATCGGAATAGTTTGGTTTAACAAGATCTACTTTTTCAGTGTAGAAAGATAGTGTAGACAGACCGGACTCCATCACCAACTTAATTATTTAAATATTTGAGAACCATGGTTTCCAGAAAATATCAGCTTCATGTATTTTCCTCTTTTATCGAATACTCTGTTAATCATGTGTCTAATTTTTATTTCCAATCAGTTCCTCATAAAGCGCTGAAGGTAGAAGTAACTTATAAATATTATTTTTCTGGAAGTTTTTGTGTAGGGCATTATTACAAAATATTATTACACTTTTATAAAATGGTCATATGTAAACATAGTTTCTTGTATAGTATGTGTTGCATTGTAGTATTAATTAAAAACTTCAACTTAATATTTTACTTTAGCCATGTTTTTATTAAATGTATGAGTTAAACCAGAAATTGAATAAAATAAAATAAATTTCATCAGAAGAATAAAAAACTTTAACAGAAACCGGTACACAGTGGCGTTCGCACGGACTCCAAATATGGTATTAAAATGGCGTATGCATTGTAGGTTTAAGTATACTTTATTTTAATAAAAATCATTATAGCTAGTTTTGAGAAAATCAAAATGTCTGAAAAATGTTCCATTAAAAGTGTAGTTTGAGGTGTGTGATTTGTGTGATGTTCTTAAAAAATCCTCGTGTCACGTCCTTAGAACGTACCGACTTAAATGTCAGTTTTAGTATTCAACAGATTTTTGTGTTTTTGTGTTCCCAGACACACATATTCACCCACTCAGACAGACAGAAAGACAGACCCACGCAGCTTTTTGTAAAATTATTTTTTTTATTCAGGAGTCCTCAAAACATTTATTTATAGCAAAGAAATCTAGATACCGAATTTTTGGAAATATGTATTATGCACGCGATGAAGGAAGTAACCTATTATGTGCTTTAACGATATCTAGATACTTTTTGTAGTACATTTTACCCTTCTCTTATAGTTTAGCAATTATATAAAGTGGTTCAGAACGAAGGGAATTTCACAGGCTTTAAGAAACATATTTTGTTTGCCATGCAAGTATCTGAAACGTATGGTACTGGAATCAACATTTTTTATGCTTTGCGAAAATAAAATAAAACGAAACGTTTTGCGTGTAAAAGGTAGTTTGAGATGAGAGAATTTTCATTAAAACCTCCTTGTTTCACCCTGGAAGACTTTACACTTAAACTAATTCTTTTATGCGCCGGGATTTTTGTTTGTTAGCTCACATACGCATATACTCGACTTTTTCTAAATTGTTCATATTCATGAACTCTCAAAATGAAATGTTCAATGAAATCTTGGAATCAAACTTGTGGGTAGGAATCGATGTCTCCTATCTTATATAGATAGATAGTAGAGAAAAAAGTATAACGTGTTCCATTCATATTACTTTTTCTAGCTATTCCATAAGCAAACTTTTCTTACACAAGATTATTTTATCTAGCATGCTAATCGAAAGAAACATTAGCAGAATTGGTCTTATTCCATGCTTCTTTGTAAGGAGAAAAGAAATAAGGGAATACACTAGGCTAAAGGAACTGTCAAATTCTTTAAAAGCGGGTCGCTATGGAAAATATTGTAATCCGCTCCCTTTGCTTGCCAGGAGTAAACCAAAGAGGTAAGAAATATAACCTTCCTTTGGATAAAACTTGTAAGTAGCTTATAATAAATTTTAAAACAATAACACGGAATATCTGGGAACTCGTTAATTGTACTAATAGCATTTATGTGACATAAGTTGTGTGTTTTAACGAGATCTGCATTTTTGTGTATCTCTTACGCTTTACCGACTATACAAAAATCATCCAGAACAAACAGATCTTCAGAAGATATTTCCATAAATTTAGAACACCTACTCAGTTCGTTTATCATAAAATGTCTTAAGCTTTAATGAAAATTGAAATTTGCCAAAAATGTTCCCTGTAAAGAGTAGTTGGATTTGGGTGGATTTTCCTGAAAATCTTCGTGTAGTATCCTTGGAAGATACTGAAAATCCGAGTAAATACCAAATTTGGTATTTAACTGACATTTTGTTTTTGAGTTACTTTGTCCATAGACATGCACACAAATATTTTTCTAAAAGTACTTTTTTGGATTCAGACGACCCTCAAAACATGTATTTCCGCTGAGATCTCGGTAGAGAATATTTGTTTGAAATACTATATCTTCTCTATTTAAAATGTCTATTTACAAACGTGCTAGATAAACTAAAAATTCGGATATCTCTAGTTTTTCAGCCCCGTTAACCTACTGTATAACAGAGAGGCCGTTACAAAAGCCCTACATATATGCATCCACTTTTATCATAGGTAGGTACCAGCGCCATAGAAACCTCTAACTTAATTGCTAGCCAGGTGAAGAGCAAATTTAATAAAACAATGAGCGTGAAAAGACATGGGAATTTATCACGGAAGCTGTAGCGTCATGCACATTCATACAAGGAACCATTAGCAGGAATATCTACAATAATTATTATATCCCATTTTCTCGCGGTACAAAACTAAAGTGGCCCGGGTTTGTGATACTTTGTTTAGTGCAGTTGTCGTCCCCGTCTCTCCATTATTGTGTTTCGTAGCAGGAGGACTCTCCCATTGTTCTCAAACTGTCTCCCCGACAAAGATAAACGATTTCGTTTCTCTTAAGTTATTTTGTGTTTGTTTCGTTTTCGTTTGCTGTGTAGATGCATGCCTCTCCCTTCCCCCGACACCGTCTTTGTTGTTGTTAGCTACTTCATGGTTCATGAACGTAAGAATGATTCAAATAACACGACTAAGCCCCGCCCTGTTTTCTTATCAACAACGAGCAACTCAAAGGGCACCATAGATAACAAGCCTTTTATTTTTGGAGTTTCTGTGTTCGCACGACAATGACTTCCCGCGAACAATCATTCCTAGAGGAAGTTATACAACACCAGCGAGCTTTCAGCTCTAATGTAAGCACTGCCTGATGCTTAGACGCCTTCGTACCCAGAAAGAATAAATATGTAAGCAGAAAACCATGGAAGAATTATTATTGGGTGATAACTTATACTATAATATACATTTCTTTCATTTTAAGGGTACATTTACAGCTTATATTTGATCACAATTTAAAAAAAAATCTTGTGTGCCATTCAAATGACTTGCTTTAGCTATTTTGCAACAGATTATTCTTACTAAAGCTCATACTTTTCTTTACTTCGTAATAATCAAGATAAACAGAAGATATCAGAAATGTTCGTATTTATCACTTCATTTTAAGTAGAAGGGAGTAGACTAATAGTCATTTTTGCATTGTCAGAAGTTGACGAATTTCTGTATGAGAAAAGCTAAGTATTTTAAAACTGAATCCAATAACAAGGCCTATTTTATAAATCGTAAACTCTACGAAAAAAGTGTTAATGACATAAATTGTGTATTTTAACGAGATCTACATTTTTGTGTGTGTCTTACGGTTTTCCAGTTATGAATAAGTTATCTAGAATGAAGATGTCTCCAGAAGCTATTACTAGTAGTAAATTCAAGACATACATTTTGTTTTTTATGAACATATATTAAACGTTTCTATGGTATTTTAATGAAAATCGTTAGAAGCTTTTTGAGCAAATCAACAAATTCGAAAATTTTCCTTAAAAAAGGTAATTTAGGGTGGGAGGATTTTCCTCAAAATCTTCGTATCGCTTCCTTGGTAGATACTAAACTTAAATATAAAATTTCATATCTTGCCGACTTTTCGTTTTTGTGTTATCTTGTTCACACACACACATACACGCACACGCGCGCGCGAACAATTTTCCAAATATGTGTTTTTATACGTGCATTTCCGGCAAAATCTCGGTACCGAATGTTTGGGTGAACTACAATACTTTCTCTGCCTACTACATGCGTTGTACATAGATGATAGAGTATTATTTTGTGCCATATAACTACTCATTCTTCTTTAACGCTTGAAAATGTGACCATTTAACACAAACAAAAGCACACTACCCAATGTCGTTTGCATCAATACCTTTTGCTTAACTCTGATTTTACTTACATTTTGCTATATTTAAGGTGTTATGCACGATGAAATTGTGAATCAATCTTGTTCAACTTTTCAACTTTTCAAAAGAAGCTCAAAATAAACTTAAGATATGACATAATTAATTCACAACTGAGAATAAATTGTTAAAACATCTGATGTGTTTCATTTACATGAATTTTTCCACCTAGCGTGTTTTACATACGTATTACCTATTTTGGCTGTCTATTTTGATTATTTTGCGCTTCGACATCAGGATCTAGTAATAAAACATATTTTAGTTATGATCAACCTACAAACCACCACTGATTTTGCGCTGATGACATTTTTATCTGTGATGTGTTAAATCTATTCTATTCAGTAATTTCAAGAATAACACATGACCAAAACTGACCTCATTAAAATATAAAATCGCTATTAACTAACTTTCTTCGTTACATTATCTATTTCGGAAATATTTATGGTTATATTTTAAGTTTTGCCTGATTGAACTTGGTGCTAAGAAAGTGTGAGGAATTACAAAGGAATGTTGTTTATGAATGCGCATATAACACTTAATTTTAAGTATTTTGGGCAAACATTTATCGATATTTGCCTAACCTGAATATCTGTTGGGTAAGTGGAAAATAAACACCCAAGAGACGAGGCATATGAAGTTCCTAAGATGTGGTGAAATCAATATAAGGACAGGTATGGAAAACCACAAACCACATGATATACGCTACCCGAAAATTCGGCTAACACCACGTAATTTGAAACGAACCGATAGATGGAGAAATAAGAAGGCAATGAATGAGTGCAGTGGCGGTTACTGATTCTTAGATAAGCGATACTGCTTTATTTTGTATTCAGTACAGAATAGGGTAAAATAACGCAAACAACATGGTATTAATTCTTCATCAAGTATTATACACGAAAATAGAGTAGAGAAGACACCGCGTTTTCACTGTAAATACATGTTTTGAAGACCTTTTAATCAAAAAACTTTTTTTAACAATATACGTGTGAATTGCTCTCTCTCTCTCTCTTTCTCTCTCTCTCTCTTTCTCTCTCTCTCTCTCTCTCTCTCTCTCTCTATTGCCCTCGCTGTTTATCTGTGTATGTAGCAACTTAAGTAATCCCGTTAAATTACAAACTTGGTATTAAAGTTCATCTGTTTCAAGGATGCTACACAAGAGTTTTCAGAAAAAAATCTCCTAGCAAAAACTAATTTTATATAAAAAAATATTCTAAAGTGTTTATTTTCACAACGATGGTTCCAATGATTTTGATTAAAATTAAAGATGTTTAAATAAGAAATTAACTGTATCCATGTTCTGGAAATAGCTTCTGTAAACCTGGTCATTCTGCATGGCTTTTTAATACGTGTTAAACCGTAAGAGATACGTAGACAAAATCTTACTACAGAAAACTGTGATTTCGCTAAAACGCATTATATTTATTATATGTATATATGATAAATTTGTATGTAGCTAACTATTTTCGAGATATTCCTTATTATTTCTTACTCTTTAAAATACTTAAAAAAATTTCCAATCGGGAATTTTTCATTTCTGTTTCTTTTACTTTACTCTTGCTCATACAAAGAAAACCTAATTTTAATCATATAACATCCAGCTTTTAAAAAAATTCAGAATCTCTTTGCCCTAGTGTATTCCCCTTTTCCCCTTTTAATTATAAGGAACAAGTAATTAGACCATTTCTACTAGTGTACATTTGGATTAACAACTACGTTGTTTAAAATGTACAATTATTTTGTTAAAATCTGGGTTATCCCCGATAATAATGTTTTCAGTTCGCGTAATCGTCAAACAATATCTATATTTTGTCTTGGCATAACTATTTTTAATTTAAATATGTATATGGAAGCTACCATAGCCAAAATGTTACCTGCAAAGAAGTTTAATTGCATGCGTTTTTCAGCTCAACAGCATATTTCTTGGCATAACTATTTTTAATTTAAATATGTATATGGAAGCAACCATAGCCAAAATGTTACCTGCAAAGAAGTTTAATTGCATGCGTTTTTCAGCTCAACAGCATATTTACCTGGCATAAATATTTCGAAAATTATGGTTTTTCTCGGACATTTATTGTACTTCTAGTCTTACATAGCAGGTTCGACATGCATTTGATTTAAAAAATCGATTCCAAGCAAACAATTTTCTCAGATTATCTAGGAATGAATCATATTAAGGTCACTGCTCTTATTTGTGCTTTGGAAGGGTTGCTGGGCGAAAATGATACAGCTGTCCCTCCTTCAACTGTCCATTCCACAGTTAGAATTGCAGAGAAAAGTTTTAACTGAATCGTACCTGTTCACTGTATTTTGATCTTTTCCTCTTTTATAAATCTCAGTTAAGTGAATAATTACACCCTTTCAACCGTACACAAGTACGAATTAAAATTAGGCAGTTGCCAACAAGAAAAACCAAAGCCTTATTTACAGGCTTAGAATCTGCTATGACGACTTTCCTATTGGAACTTTGTCGCGGCCTGACACATATACATTGGCATTTACATATACCGAACGTCTGTAGCATCTTCTGTCATATATAGGCCGGCTAAAATTCACTTCTAGTTCCTGAAAAAATAAGTATCCATATATGATATAGGAAAAGAATCTCTGAAATAAAACCCTGCTCCATAAGGTGGCAGTTATTGGAGGGCTAATAGCGCAGCCTGGTAAAGAAATAAAAGTACTGTTAACATGTAAAACCAAAGCTGAACTCGTATACATGAATAAATCTTATAATTACCAGGGACTTGTAAAAGGAGAAAAAGGGTAGAAAACATGCCACGGTGGCGGAATAGGTAACTTGGTCTTACATCCACGAATATGACTTGAATACACTTGTTAGGAGTCTTCAATCCTTGGATTGGTTTGCAGCGACTCTCCATTCAGATCTTCTCTCTGCTTACCGTTTGAGTTCTTCATATTTACTGCATTTCATATCTTCCATAATTTGTTTTATATATTGTGATCTTGCTCTTCCTTTGCCACTTCTTCCTTCTATCATACCTTCTATTACAATATTCAGTGTGCTCTGATGTCTTAATAAATGGCGTATTAATTTTGTTCTTCTTCTTTTAATTTGGTTCCAAATTCGTTTTTCCGCTTCTGCTCTTTAATATACTTCTTCATTTTTAATTTTGTCACTCCATTAATTTATAGTATTTTCCTATAGCACCATGTTTCGAATACTTCTATTCTCTTTCTTTCTGCTTTTAAAATTGTCCAAGTTTCACATCCATATAACATAATACTCCATACATATGTTTGTAATAAACTCTTCCTGGTTTCAAGGCTAATATTGTGAATATAAAAAAAAGTATCACTTTGACAGTTAAAAATACGACAAAACTAAATACAATTTGCCTTATGATACGTTTACAGAAAACTTAGGAGATCTAAGAATAAAAGAATAGAGCCACAATTGGAAAAATAATAAATAAGAATATGCAATGCAAAATAATAAATAATATAGATGAGCATGTAAGAAACTTGCATTAGAAGACTATCAGAATGTTTCATGACGGAATAACTCGCAGGGTTTTGAAATATAAATAATTCAGACATAATTTGCAGTTTTAATTGGAAGCGGGTTATGTAATCGACCGAAATTAGTGTGAATTGTATAACCTAAATACTGTTTTTATTACTTTCATCAACCTCCTTTTACTCCTTGAGTATATAATTATAATAAATAACGAATTTATTTCTCCCGTTTTTTCTCCAGTCAACAAGGTCGCCTTAAAACATTCGGGATTACGAAGGAAATACCTAAAACCATTTATTAAGAAAGTGAATTTAAACATCATGCTTTTTATTATAATTATAAATACCAAGAAGAAATAGCATTTTAAAGATTAACTCAACGGAGCTGTAAAATGCTGAACATCTTTTGTGTATTTTCTACCATATATCATAGTAAGTAGATGTGATGAATTCCTTGAGAAAACAAGGTCCGTGTATGTATTTGTGTCTGTGTGAGTGTGTCTATGTTAATAGCATAATTCGAAGACAAAAAGTCGGATAAATGCCAAATTTGGTATTTAAGTTCAGTAAATCCAAGGATATAATGAGACTTAAAAAATTTCAAGAAAAACCTCCGCAACTAGCTACTCTTTATATGGTATATATTTCAAAAAGGTTCAGATATTCAGAAAGTTTAACATACCATATATTTTAAACAAATTCATAACAAATAAAATATATATCTGGAATTTTCTGTATACCGCCGTTAAGAATATATCTTTAGGTAATTGTCTAGATATTAAATTGAAAATTCTCTGCATTTTGAATAACTTTTGCATAACTAGTAAACCGTAACAGATAGAGAAAAGTTACTGCACAGCAAACGCAGACGTCGTTAAAACACACTTTGTATTGCATACATATTTTTGACTGCTTAACCATTTCCAAGATATTCTTTATTATTGAATTGGATTTTTAAATACTAATATCTTTCATCAGTATAAAATGGCTATGCGTTTATCTCTTTATTGGTCATCAAGAGAAGTAAATTTCAAAACCATCACATAGCGATCAGCTCTTAAACTATTTGACTTAAGCCTAGTGTGTTTTCTCCTATTCCCAATCTATCTACTAAAGGATATTTGTAATAAAGTCAATGTTGCGATTGTTAACTCGGTTAACGTTTAAGAGATAAAAGATTAAAACAGTTTCTAGAGAAAATTTATGTCAATGTAACACATGAAATTTTTCAGGAAATACGATAGGAACATTATTTCAACTGAGTCAACTTTATATATTTTAGACAATCATTTTTAGTTCCTATTTTTCTTAAGTATTGTAGAGGAAGTATTGCATATTACCCAAATTATCTACACCGAGATTTCACCGGAAATTTAGTTTTGAGGCTCTCTGAAAAAAAAACAACATATTTTGTGTTCCATTCACATGACTTTCTCTACATCTCGGTAACAAATTATTTCTAAAAAGCTTATTCTTCTATCTAATTTATACTAATCGAGATAAGCATTAGCAGAAATTCTTTCTGGTAAGAAGAGAAATAATGGGATACGCTGTGCTAAAATGTTACTCAAATCTTTTAAAATCTGATTGCCATTTGATGAAATCAGTTTCTTTCCATTGCTAGGTGTTGACAAATTCCCGTATGTGAAAAGTTAAAAGTATTTTAAAACTATAACCAATAATAAGGAATATCTCAAGAATGGTCATCTCCACGAAAAAAATGTATATGACATAAATAGTTTGTTTCAATGAGATCTACATATTTTGTGTAGTAAGTTTTTGTCTATCTCTTATGGTTTACTAGTTATACAAAATCCAGCAAAATGCATCTAGAATAAAGAGGTCTTCAGACACTATTCCCAGATAATTCAAGATAAGCATTTTATTTTTCATTTAAATATCTTTAATATAAGGTATTTTAATCAAAACCGTTAGAGCCATTTTAGAGAAAATTATATTTTTGGATTTTTCCATATAACGGGTAGTTTGGAGTGGAGGGATTCCCCCAAAATCTTCGTGTTGCATCCTTGGAAGATACTAAACTTATATACCAAGTTCGGTATTTTACCGACTTTTCGTTTTTGAGTTACCGTGTTCACAGACACACAGAAACACGGACACAACAACCTTTTTCTAAAAATGCTTATTTTGGATACAAGGGACCTAATACTTCTCTTTCCAGTGAAATCTGGGTATCCAGTCTTTGGGTGGAATGCAATAGTTTCTCTCTCTCTCTCTCCCTCTCTCTCTCTCCCTCTCTCTCTCCCTCCCTCTCTCTCTATATATATACTATGGACATAGTACGTGTATAGAAATTAATAAACATTTTTAGAAGAATTCCGTGAGTTTCTGTTTCCTTGAATAGCATCTCAGAAACTAAATATTGGTGAAATACCATTTCATTTCAGTATCTTCCAATGATGCGATAGGGAAGATTTTCAAGAAAATCCACGCAGCAAACTACCTCTTAACTGGAAAAGAACTGGAAACATTTAAGGGACGTGAATAACAAATAGAATATATACCTTGAATTTCTGCGAATATCCTGTGAAATCCTCTTCATTCTAAATGAAGTTTTTATAACTGGCAATCCTTAAGAGATAAAACATATCTATACAAAAATGTAGAACTGTTAATAGTACAACATTTATGAGAAATACTATCTTTAGTGACGTTAAACTTTCCCGAAACATGCTTTGTATCAAATACAAATGTTTTTATTTTAGCACATAGTGATTCGCTTTTTAAAAATCTGGCTTAAAATCATTTTTACTTTACACATATTTTCCTAAAATTAAATGTATAAGGACAATAGAAATATAGACTTACAAGAATAGTTTGTAACAGAATGAGTAATGAAATCTTTTTGCACATATTCATCTGTTTGTCATAATGAAATATACAAAAGCTTATAATTTCCTATAAGCCCTTTATCATTAATATCGTACCTTCAAGCCACAGAGAACTGATTGTCTTTTTCGTAATTTAATAGTAACAAACCAAGAATTTTACCTCACCTAAAGCAAGCTTATTGTTTCATTGAAGTATTTTTCTGTTTAATATCTCCTAACTTTCACTTCTATAGAGTAAGTAGGGTAAGTATTGTATTCCACCCAAAATAGCACTTTTAGAAAAATATCCAAATGTTTATATCCATAAAATCAGATAACCAGATTTGGTGTTTTGCATTATGAAGCTTTTCAAGTAAACCCCATAAACCAAGCTATTCTTTTTATGGTACATTTTTTATAGATTTTGATGTTTTCAAAAATGGTTCTAACATTATGATTAAAATACTTTTTTAGATATTTCACGACAAATGAAATATAAATCTTAAATTTCCTTGTAAAATACACTGAATTCCTCTTCATCCTGAATGACTTTTGCATAACTGGTAAACTTAAAAAAAAATTTAGATACCATACTATTTATGTTAAATGCATTATTTTGTGGAATACCATTTCTGGGATGTTCCTTATTGCTTAGAATTTTCCAATACTTATACTTTTCTCAAATGAAGTCCTCGTTCGTTCCTTTTTATCTAGGTAATGCAAATAGACTCCTCGTTTACCTACAAAAAATAATAAATGTTGTTACTGCTTATCTCGATTCCCATGAAGTAGTTTGAAAAATAGGTTTTTATAAGAATAGTTTGTTGCAGGGAAGGGCATGTGAAGGTAACATATAACATATTTTAGCCAATGTAAATAAAAGATTTGTTTATTTTATATGATAATATAATTTTAGGGTTTTTCATATCAATTTAATTTTACAATTTTTAGAACATCACATTGCTTTTTAATTCATAAGATTAAAATAGTCCTCCGGTGTGACCTATCAGATTAAAGGATATTAAAACTAAAAAAGAAATGCAGAAATAAATGTATAAATAAAAAAGAAGTGTAGCTTAATGATATGCAAAAATTACTAATCTCTAAATACTGCAGAAATAACACATGGTATATATTCTTCGTATATAAAATAAATTATTAATGTTAATAAAACATCGTTTTGATAGTTACTGAAAGTACTCTGGATGCACAAATCTTACTCTTTCTTTCCCTTTATTTATATCGTCAGTTCATCAGCAAGTCATTGTTCGATACAGAATGATCTGAACTGCAACTGTTTAAAGATAATATAACGGAACACCTGTAGCCAGCCGTATGCTAACCAAAAAAATGCCCGATGCATTTTTCATTAAAATTTTCATGTGAATCATGTGCCATAAAATGAGTTATAAGGTTGTAAATTACCTTAATTTAACACATTTCCAAATTTGAAAGTGCCGCCCCCAGAGCGACAATATTTTAACGGTGGCAGCTGAAGGCCTTCAAGTTTTCGATATATTCAGTGCTAGGATAGGTTCTGCAGATGACAGAAGAGTGATAGGGCGTCGGTATCATGCGCATGCTGGCACCATTTTGACAGGTGTTGCACTGCAGAAGGAGTGTACGGACGAGGCCTTAAGGTCAAAAACGTTTCGTGGGATGAAGAACGGTGCAAAAAGGAAAGAGAAATAAGCCAATCTGCATCACCATCCTTCTGACCTTACTGAGCTTTCGACCAATTTCTATATTCTGCATCAAGAGACCTACTGTAAATATTTCCTAGACGAGATGCGTTACTGTTGTACTTTTAGAAGATTCACCCAGTGTGCATGATTAGTATATTTGTCTGACAGGAGTAATCTTTGAAATTACTCGTTGAACTGAAACGGTTGGATTTCTTCTTCGTTCCGAAAACTTGTAAGATTAGGAAAGAGGTTCATTTTATATCCGTTGTCTTTAGTAATTAGTGCGTAGTGTATCGGGATCTAAAAAGTAGTAAGTGGCGCTTTGTTGAGAAACAGATTGCGTACCTGAAAACAAATTCTTAAATGCTACTATATTTCTGTAGCTTTCAATACAATCGAATATAGATACAAAACAGATTAACAAAATATACATTAAAACTGTAATATGCTTTACTTTTAATAGAAAAATGACGATATCTTGCTAGTCTTTTTATCTTCCAAATTTTCGTTGTTTTTCTGAAGATTTTCCCGAATTACTGACGCGCATACAACACAAAATATACTCGTACCCAAGGTGGGACTCGAACCTGTAATTTTGGCGCTATGTCTTCAGTAACTGGATTTATGTACCAGCATAAATTAGCAGCAAGTATCCTTGTGGGATATATTTCATTTGGTTACAAGTTCGAAAGCGTTTCGAATGTATGATCTGATTGACATCGGTATTCGAGTTAACGTAATATATTAATTTTTATTCCTCTATCACTAACCTAGATAAACAAAATACATACACATGATTTCATATGCCTATTCTTTAACAAAATATTATTTCGAAATCTTATTTTCCTATCTAACTCAGTATATCTAAATTAACACTTGCAGAAATACTTATTACATGATTCCTTGTAACTATGCGAAAATAAACGGACACACTAGGCTAAAGCATCAAAACATTCATTAGTTTGTCGCTATGTAATGCCCTGACATTTCGTTCTCTATTCTTCATCAGGAGAAAGAAAAATAAACAAACATTTTCCATATGAGAAATGTATATAATTTTATAATTGAAACCAATATTTAGGAATATCTTGCAAATGGTTACTTCACCAAAAAATATATTTGGCACTAATTGTGTGTTTTGATATATCTACACTTTTATGTGAATAAGTTTTGTCTATCTCTTACAGTTACCAGTTATGCAAAAGTAAAGTCTTCCAGAATGAGGAGCGTTATAAAAGCTGTCCCCAGAAAATTAAAGATTTACGTTTATTTTTGGTGTAAATATCTTGAATATATGACATTTTAAACAAAATGTTAGTACTTTTTAAAAAATCGAATATTTCGAAAAATAATATTCCTTATGACGGGTAGTTGGGAGAGGGGGATTTTACAAAAATGTTCATGTCACATACATGGAAAATGTGGATCTTGAATATAAAATTTAGGAGAATTACAATGTTGTAAGTCCCAGTAAAGAAAAGCCGTTAGTCCGGTATAACAGTTATCTGCAGCTATTTAAGAAACCCATTCATTGAAAGAAAAGATTAATTTCGCGTCCGCAAGTCGTGATCGCCCTATCTGTCGGAGAAGAGTTGATCCTTCGTTACCTTGTGCGCATAGTGGCGAGTTGGAGAACTAGAAATGTTCTTGATCAAGAAAGTCCCACAATACGCTGACAAATCGTGATGGCACTTCACTGATTGCAATTTGGAAATCAACAATTTTTCGGATTACTTATGGAAAATTGTTTCAACTTAACTTAGCATTTGTAAACAGCACAAAACTGCAATAATTTATGAAGTGGTGAACATTTTAATTCAATTTTAAGCTAAATGCAGTGCTGTACCTAAATGGTTAACCAATTAAAAATCCATTTGGAACTTTAAAACTTTAAAATTAAGAAACCAACTGACTACCATGAAAGTAAAAGGTTTAAATAAAGAGGCAAACATTCGAAAATGTTCAGATTCTTCGCCTAATTTACCTGATGCAGTTGCCTTAAACTAGATTTTTTGGCGAAATCACAATATCTAAATACGAACCATTATAATAATAAATCTACCCATTCTGACTCAAATCATTCTTACAACAGATTATTCTTCCGTCTATTCCATGCTAAATAAATAAGCTATGAATTTGGGATTTTCAATCAAATATAATAGACGACTAAATATTAAATGAAACACCAAAATTAGAAATAAGTTTTCTTGAGTATTATCAAAAGAACTGACTCTAGTATAGCCCGACTATGTTTCCGTTGACATGTTACTTCCACTGAAGACAAGGAAAATACTTTTTTTTTCATATGGCACCCTAATAAAAACTTTCTCTGAAATACAAATCCATTAGTTCTTTCCAATTACTATGTTGTTTTTTTGTGTAAAAATTAAATTATTCAGAACATTTGCTCCGCGTCTCCGAAAAATTAGTTGTTTTGACGGTGGCATGTGACAAATCATAGCAAATCCTGGGCCGCTGTTAAATATGTCTTTAGATTTACCAAAAAAAAAAAAAAAAAAAAATACTGGCGTCTAAGCATAAATTGATTTATGGGTGTGATGGTTGACATTTACGCCATATTTACTAAAAATATGTGTTTTTTAATACATGGAAAAATAGGAATATTAGACACTTTAAAATTGCACATATTTAAGTTTAAAAACTATGACGTGTGCAAGGTGTCTTAATCACTTTTTATTATCTCATATTTAAAGGTGTAGCGGTGTCTAGTTGGGTTTTCTCTGGGTCCTCCGGTTTTCCCAGCCACTCATTTTTCCAATTGCTCCATCACTTTTCCTATCATCCATTTCACTTGCATTTCATATCATCCACTTCCTCACGCTTATGCCTGACTACGAGCCAACCAGTTGTTCCAGATTCTCCATTCTGTGATTTCGTGCCATTGGCTTCGCAACAGACTTCTGACCCCTAGGAATTCGCTTGTAAGTTATAGGGCTGCGTGTCAGTCCTAAATACGGGAAGGTTAACCCTACTAAGAAAAATATTTAAAGGTATGCGCTATTTAAATTCCGCTTGGTAGGCTTACATAAGTCATTTTTATATTTTAATTTTTACAACATATCTGCTCATTAAAATAACACCCAGAAAATATTGGCTGAAAAGCTGAAACGTTAACGAATCTTCGCAATAGAAATGATCTTTAGAGTTTTTATTAGAGCATTAAGTTTTGAAATGAAAAATAAGAAGTATGCAGAAACAGTAAAGGATTTAGAAATTTTGCTTTTACGGTGGCTGTAAATTTTCTTTCTGCCTTTGTAATTATTGTATGGAAAATTCAATGGGAGAACTTTTTTTGGGCCCTTCTGATATTGTAAAAATTTAGCTATGTTTCACGCAACCTTTATATAGATGCTTAAATGACTTAAATACTATTAATCCAAGTCACAGGCACAGCCCCTTTTTTATCTTTGTAAAAATGAAGCCTCTAGCATTAAAATTGTGGAAAATCTAACTTTCTTTCATCACATTTTCAATTAACCCGATGAACAACACACAATGAAAATGATGTTTTCACTAAGTTCCGGGGAAATCTCGATGCTGTTCGAAATCGATCAGTAAATTGCCACTCCCAGCGACGGACAGTTCTCATATGTTTGAGCTCGTCAACAGACATAATTGTCGCATATGGGATTGCAAAAAGACATACAATCTACAGGACTTCAGTAGCAGCTACACATCGAAGAATCATAGCTGCTTCTGCAGCAATAATGTCACACTGGACGCACCAGAAAACAAATGAGAAGCTGAATATAGCTCCGACATCTGTCGTGCTATAATAACACGCACTAGGGCGGTTCAATATGTACCCGTGTTAGGAATGAAGACGCCGTGTTTTTCAAACACTCCTCGTTTGATCTTAATTTTCTTGTATGGGCTATTTCTTCAAGTTTGGGAACTAGAAGAATTCGCAGGGAGCCGGTTCTGTGAATGTAGTAAATGTGGCAGGAATTCACAACGGAATTAATGAAATTTCCGTGACAACGCCGGATGAATGTGCTGTTCGTTTTCTTTCTTTTTCGCCAAATGGGGCCTGGTCTCCACCAACTTCTTATCAAATCGGGCCAAAACTCACAGTAGTATTTCAGTAATTGTTTCTGCTTTGTCTAAGAAGTCAATGAGTATGGCACCAATAAGGATATTAAACCTAAAGTTCAGCTTTTCATAAAATACACTAAACAATTTATCGTGCAATGCTATGAAATAAAGTATTAATACGACTTCTAATTACATCAGAATATGTAATTCGCGTCCCAAAAAACTGTGGAATTCACTTTTCCGAGCGATGAGACCTTCTGTACCTTCTTTGGAGTATTTTCACTGGAAGCAACCAGTTGTTTTGATTGTTGCCTGCTCTGGAATATAATGATGATTCCAGGTATCATCGATAGTGACAACTGGACGTGAAAAGTCTTTTGGATTTCGCTCAAAGTTGAACGTTACCCCCACTTGTTCTTAGCGGTAAGCATTCGCGGCACACATCGGACGAGTAACTTTTTTATCTCCAACTTCTAAATATTAATTGCCGATCGTGACGTCAGCCAATGGCATATGTCACTTCACGAACTTTCATCAGACGATCAGATGTAAAGTTGCTCAATAAATTCCTCAGTAATCATATTAGCGAGGCATCTGGATATTTTTTTATCATAACGGCTGTTTGACCGCGTTTAAAGTATTTGAACCATATCTATTGCCATTGATAGGGAAAGGTCTCCATAAACAGCATCCAATTTTGCTTTTGTTCCCTTGTGAGTTTTCCTATCCAAAAGTAAATATTTTGTGCTGTCCATTTACAAGACTTTCTGTATATATTCTGCAACAAATTATTTTCACAATTATTCTTTAAATTATTCTATGCTAATCAAATAAACAGAAACAGAAATAGCCTTCCTATTAGAAAAATAAGAGAATACAATACACTAGGCTCAAGTGATTGTCACATGTTTGAATTTGGTCGGTTTATGGTGATATTTCAATTCCGTTTTCCTTGGATGGTCAGTATGAAAAAAAGTACACATTTTTATTTAGAAAAAGTATATGTGGTTGAAAATTTAAACCATAAAAGAAGAGCATCTCGGAAGTGATTAACCTCACAAAAATGCATTGAAAATAAATTGTTGTTTTAACGAATCTATATTTTTGTAGTAAAATTCCGTTGTCATGCAAAAGTTATCCATAATGAAGAGGAGATAAGAACTATTCCCAGGAAATTCAAGATAAACATTTTATTTGCAATGACTACTTTTAATATTTGGTATTTGCATCAAAGTTGTTGGCTATTTTTGAGAAAATAGAACATTTCGTAAAAATATTCCATAAAAGGATAGTTATTTGGGGTATGGCAATTTTCATAAAAATCTTATGATGTATACATGGAAGATACGTTTCGTAATCGGCTTACCCTCCCCGTTTTTGTAGGGCTGACACACCTTAAGACTTAGAAGCCCACCGGGGAGCCAACCGCTCGAAACCACAGAATGGAGAACCTGTTACGAGGGTTCGACCCTTAGCCAGACATAAACATGAAGAAGTGGATGATATGAAATGTAAACGAAATTAATGATTGGAAAGGTGATGCTGGAGCAATTCATGAAATGAGTGGTGGAGTAAACAGGAGAAACCGGAGAAATCCCGTCCACCACGAATCCCACATGTGGGTGCTTGGGATCGAATCCGGGCCGACTAAACGGGAGGCGAGCGGTCGCCATCGTTGGAAGATATTCAACCTAAATACTTTGGTATCTTGCATACTTTTGAGTTATACTATTCACAGACATGCACTCAAATATACTACACATACGAACCTTTTTCTTAGAATACTCTTTTTTGTATTCAGGGGTCCTCTAAGCTTATATTTGTGTGAAATCTCGGTATCAAATTTTACGATGAAATGCAATGCATTATCTACCTACTATGCACACTGTACGTGGTAGCGGAAGTAAAATGCGAATCATTGAACGATACAGTACGTATTCCATTTTAGCGAAAACTTGTTGAACGAGTAACTAAATCCATTGAATTAGTACCAAATTTATTTTGACGACGTGTAACATATGGCGGTACACAATGATAACACCAACTTGGCTTAGCAACACTTGGAACGATCCTCGTAGGACCATTCCAAGCTCCGAAAATTCTTCTATCAAACTTTCTTCTATTAAACGTCATTATTGCAGAGTTTTTTTTTTTCTTCTGGATAACCTATATGAGATGGCCTCCTTCAAATAATGTTTTCTTAGTCCGCTTACCCTGAGGGGGGCATAGGGGGGCCTAGGAGGTAGAAGCGAATGCCTATGGGTCAGAAGCCTGTCAGGGAGATTGGACAACCTGGAAGGAGTAGCCAGCCAGTTGCCAGGCATGAGCGTGAGGAAATGGATTATATGGAATGCAAGCGAAAGGTGATGATGGAGCAATTGGTGGAATGAGTGGCGGGGGAAACCGGAGGAGAAAATCCTCCCAGACCGCTCCGGACGTTTTGGATCGAACCTGGACATCCTAGACAGTAGGCGAGTGGTCTAACCACTTAGCCACAGAACCGCCTTCAAATATTTACTTAATGTATTTATTTCCATGGTGCTCATAATTTCTACTAGTAGCACGTAGTCCAGTTAAATTGGGTTTATCTAATTTACTATTACTTTCTCTATTGAATAATGAGTAAGTGTAAATACTAGTATATATACACTAGTATACACACTAGTATACACACAATAGTAAGCGATATTACAACAGAAATGAAAAGAAGAACGAAAATAAGAAGACAAACATATTCAAATATATATATATATACACACACACACACATACACACAGACACACACACAGGATGTTAATGAACTATACCGAAATATTTTCACAGAATATGTAGATTACTTAAATAAGTAATTTGAGATAGGAGAATTATGGCCTGTTTATTCAAATGTCGAGGTAATGGCTGTAAGTTTCTGAAGTGCCAGTACGCTATTGGCTAATTTATCAACCACGAAAAACGAAGGGACATATTACAGCGTACCTCCCTAGCGTAGTGGTTATGACACTGGCTTTCAAGTGAAAGATAGTTTCCGATTTCGGATCTCGTTCATGTATCTCGGCACTTCGTCTGGAATGAATAAAATAATAATAAAAAACCTTTACTCTAGGATAGGAATCGAACTCATGACCTTTGGTATAGGAGCTTCCCGCGTTACGCATTAAGTCACCATGCCAGTTGAAAACCGCCTCCAGAGTAGGCTACATAACTCAAGAACGTAATTAATGAATGTTCAATGGCGCACTGTCAAGTGATTAGTTCGAGATTTTACAGATTTTTGTGACATTAAGTCTTGAGAACGCTAGTAACGAGCTGTTAAAAATCGATATTCCTATATTCGGACAACAGTTTTAAACACATTCTAAGTCATTTTTCAACCTGTTTTGCCTTAACACCGACTTATCAGCACCTGATACCCACACGTTTAACGCATCGCCCTTCTCAAATTACTTATATCAGTCACGTGCACAATCTCGTAAATTATTTCGGTGTAGTTCATTAACACCTGTATATACACACAATACTAACACCACATCAAAACAATGACCGAAATGGATGACATAAAATATAAATAAAACATAATCACTTTTTAGCTCTTCTTGTATCCCCTTTCCCTCTTCCATATAAGTAGTCTTCTCTGATCTCAGCTTTCTCGCCTTAAGCAGAAATTTACTTTTCCCCTCCAAGTCTTCCATGCCTGCCAGTAATGTCCAACATGCTCCTAACTTTCCATTCGAGGTGGTAAGCGATCGCTGTAAATACTTCTTCCTCCATTCGCCCACGACTCTTCCTCCTGGCAAATGGATCGGCTTCTCATGCCATTTTCGTCAGTCATTTTTGTTATGAACTCATTTAGGCAGTAGCGAAACATTCTATTTCACTAAAAAATTCGGTGTCAGATTTTCACCACCTTGGCTCCATGAATCAACGAAAAACACTTACAGAAAAGGTATCTATGTGGGTGGGTGCGTGTGTTTGTGTGTGTATGTATGAGAACAAAATAAATAAAATACTAAAAGTTGGAATAAGTTCAGGATCTTCCTAGGATGCGACATGATGATTACAAGAAAATCATCCTCCCCCCTTTACCCTTTACATTTAGAACCTGTATAATTGATATTAAATAATAATGGGCAAAGTTTTACCATAAAAATATTTAAATCTTATAAAAGTATATCATTTACGTCAATTACGTATATTTTTTGTATGCATTTGATCACATCCGAGATATTCCTTGTTATTGGATTTCATTTTCCTATACTTTTACTCCTCTCAAGTGGGAAATGTTTATGGTCTTTCCTCTTTTTCTCTTATTCATATAATTAACGGAGTTTAAGACATTACTAGTGAACAACTATTAGAATATTTGAACGTCTCTTAAGCATACTTCATTTCCCTATTCCCACTCTCCATAAAATTTCTACAAATATAATTTGCAT
This sequence comes from Hymenopus coronatus, assembly GCA_030762935.1. Taxonomy (NCBI): domain Eukaryota; kingdom Metazoa; phylum Arthropoda; class Insecta; order Mantodea; family Hymenopodidae; genus Hymenopus; species Hymenopus coronatus. The sequence continues at coordinate 62,743,859 of CM060895.1, read as the reverse complement.
TAAGAGATAGAGTAGTATAGTTTCGTAAGAATGGTATGTTCAAGATGTGTAGAGAAACTCATGTTAATGTAACACATCAGAGGCATTTTTAATATCATTTCAAAAACAGAATAGCCTTCTGTTTATACAATATTCTGTTATCTTATTTATGTGAATACATATAATATTACAAAGACATCGGTATAAATATTTGAAAATTATTGAGGATTATTCAATAAATTATACCTTTCAACAACATTTATCACCCTATTTGTGTATTTTTAGACAATAATTAATCAGGTAATGGACAATAAAAAAAAAATATATATATGTTACATCTTAATATAACATCTGCAACACGAGCATAGTAACAAGGAGTATTCTTTCAGGTACACATTTAACAATTTAAATGTTAGATTTCATGTATTTATAATGTATTTAAGAAGAATAAGTGTAAATAGAATATATAATTAAAAGTTATAACCTCAACATTTCTATAGACACAACTATTGATCTTTATAATTGTAATTAACATATCATTTGAACAATCCAAAAATGTTAATAAAGTATGCTCACTTTTATCAATGAAGTGTAAATCAGATACTTTCTGAAAGATTAATGCAAAACAAATCACATGGTTTTTATTTACCTGTTTTTCCAGACATTTTTATGTTTTTTGCATATGTATTAAAATAACTAATAATGTAGTAAATGCATCAAAGAATTAAAATTTTGCTTCAAAAGAAAACAAAAAGCTGTTGAACTGTTGCAGTTTCCGTTGCACTCTGATAAATGGTGATTAAAATTCCTAATTTAATAAATGTTAACTCATAACTACATTCATTAGAAATTATCTCAAACAGTTTAGGATATAAAACTGAACGGCGTAGATAAAAGTTTTCTGATTTAATTTATTCTATATATTTGTTTATTATGGAAGATCAGATTTTAAATTTATTGTGTTATTTTTTGACTAAAGCGTATCGGCAATTAGTTGTTTTTCTTAAAAAAGTAATTAATCATATCACCAAAGTTTATCCACAACGCCACTTAGAGGTATTTTTATTATCCTAAAATCATCTGAGAGAAGTGATCGTTTATAAGAGAAAAATATATTCAAAGCAAAAATGAGAAAACAGGCTCATTATACTCACAAGAAAATATATCACAAGGATTGAGTGTCAGAAACTATCTTACCTAATATTAGCACCAATTTATAGATTCAAATTGCCAACTGCCCCTAAAATAGGTAAAATGTAACCATCTCCTCTGAAGTGCTACAGAATAAATATGCGTATATGTATATAATATGTTTGAACGACTTTTTTGTGAAAAGAGAATTAATATATATTTATTGAAAATTAATAGAGAAAATAAAATGACAATCTCCCAAACTGTTTCTCGTTATTTTGATTATTTCTTGTTAAAATGTAAAAAAATTAAAAACAAACATGCTCCATTTTAAACAGTATGCAACAATTTAACAATGTAACATCCTGTACTAAAGTTATGGTTATTTTTAAATATAGCAAAATGTACAAATTTAACAGTAAACTTAGTGCATGGCTGCTATGTTCAAAAGACTTAAATATATGAACAAACTAAAAACCAATTTTACATAATCCAAATATAAATAACTGCAAGCGAAAACAGTTTCGTGATTATTTCTTGAAACTTGGGAAAATTTGAAAAATAATTTACAGTACACATTTGGATTCTGTTGCGAACTGTATTAGACTTTGAGAAAGAGGTGAAGTTCATATAGGTGGTAGTACAGGAATGCAATTGAGTCTATTCCTATGACGTTTACAATGCACTTCAGCAGTTGCCTCCCTCAACAGTCACCACTTGTTTCCATTATTTCGCGCATGGCGTCATCACAAGTTTTGCTCTCCGACCCGTTACGTTTCCGATTTCCGATTGCATGTGCAATTTAGTGTCGGTAGTTCACGGGCGAATGGTTCCTGATTAAATTCTGTCAGTGGAAATTTTGATGTCCGTCCCTGCTAGGACCTAATCCAATCCAAAAGGTACTAGCAACTACCTTGTTTCTCCTCGTCAGATGATAACGGAAATATTGCCAGTTGCTGGTGGGCAACAATTGGATTATCTTACCTTAGTCCTCTAGTCGCCCAAGAGTCTTAGGCAAGGGGCGGATCGCTAATCGCATCCACAACGCATTCTGTCTTATCCAGCAATCTTCATCTAACAATGTCTTGGAAACTATACCTAGCTTTCTGAAGCACCCAAAAAGACAGTAATATTTATTTTATATTCAAAGTTTTAATGTTTTCTCATATGTTTGTGGCTAAATAGCTTTTTCTCCACTCGTCTCGATCCATCCTCTTCCAGTCTTGTTTTTCTCATTTCCAAAATCCATGAGTTTCTAGATATTTTCTCTTCTACCAGGTAGACTCCTTCCCAACGTCTAATCTTTGTTCATGCATTATATCCTATATTTTGTAATATTAAGCTGTAAATGCTCATTTTTTCTCTTATAACGGCCTTTTCTTAAATTTTTGAACATATCGCTGACCTGTCCATTTCCACATAAGTTTTAATTTTACGTTTTATTTAAAATTTCAAAATTGTGTGACAATACTTTTAATTTTTATATTATATAATTTGCTATATATTATTTTAATTATAAAGTATAAAATATATGTTGTTAAATAGTTAATATATTAGTTCAATATTTATGTTATTTTTATTTATTATATATATTGAACAAATACAATAATTTTACAAACTTAGCCTTGCTCTATTTTATAATAGCGATTTTGACACCTATGAATACAATAGTAATATAATGAGGGAAGTGAAAGCATTGGAACAAAATAATTACGCCATAAAATGTCTTAACCCGCCTCTGTAGTTGGGGGTAGCGTGCTGCCTCACATTCAAGAGGTCCCAAGTTGAATTTCGATCAGGATGTTACCTGGATATGAATTTTCCGGACCTTTCCCTTATCCTGAGAAGGCAAATATCGAGTAACTTTAAGCTCTGTGAACTCATACCTCATCTGAATATCCTTTCATCCATTCCATTCATCTTCTGATATGACCTACCAGGTTAAAGAACTTAACCCCTGCCCCCTCAATAGAAGAATCTCGTATTAGGCTATTTGCTTATATAGAGGCGCCGATTTTCCACTCTTGAGGTTTTTCTTCGGTTTGATTTAGTTATATTCATCGAAGAGCTTATTTTCAAAGAGTTGCATTCCATAAGAAATGAATCTCGAGAAAATAAGTTTATATTTTCAGATTAAAATTCAAACAGATCTATAAATGTGTGTTATTATGATTTTAAAAGCATCTCCTAAGTGCTGTTTTGGACTTACTGGTATTAATAAGATACCATATAATTATATAGAAAAACAAATCTGTAGTGCCCTATTTACAAACTTTTCTACTGCAACAAACTGTTACTCAAAAAATATTTTGCTGCATACTTAACCGTTTTGTCTACTATTGGAAATAAATGTCGGTAGTAATTTACTTATTTCATTGCAGATATAATAGAAATAAGAAAATATATTAATCTGAAGCGAAAGTATTTCAAAAGGTGGTACTAGGCGATATATCTACCTATATGAAATCACATTTGTTTTGCATGGCCAGAATTATTATAAAATTTCGCCCAAAAACAATGAGTATCTTACAAATACTTAACTCTATAAAACATTTATATATAAATGATTTACATTTTTGTGTGTACTAAGATTTTATCTATCTTTTCGGTTTACCAGTCATGCAAAAGTCATCCATAATGAAGAGGACTACAGAGGTTATTTAAGATATACATACATATCATTCAACATGAAAATATCTTAAGCATATGGTAATTCAATAAAAATCCTTAATAAAAAATGTTACATGTAAAGGCCAATTGCGGGTGGGAGGATTTTCCTAAAATCATTGTGTCGCATTTTTGAAAGGTGCTGAACTTAAATACCGAGTTCGGTATTTAAGGATTTTCATTTTTGTGTTATACTGTTCTCAGACACAAATAACGTTTTTTGTTTGGAATACAACATCTTCTCTACCTATTATGTACATCGCACATAAGTGGTCGAAAAATTAAGATACTATTTTGGACCGAGGGTACCTTAAGACATATCTCGAATTTTGGGTGGAATATCTACATCTCTATGTATAATGTACTTGGTAGGGAATGTAAACAGAGTATTGACAAATTTAAATGTTTCAAAAAGTAACTTTATCTTATTTAACAAACAAACCTATTTGATGAAAATAAATCAGTAAGCTTAGAAGAGTTTACATTCCTTAAACATTTTATTATTATATGTTAAATAATTTCTGGATAATTGGGTAATGAAGTTTGCAGATTTAACATTGGCAGGAAAGTATTTTAATCATAACTTCATAAAATGGAAGCATTGTAAAATTTTAATTTTATTGAGATGTTAACCATATAATTTTCATGATGTTTTGTGGATTTAACATTGTCACTAAACGTTTTTAATCCCCTCCTCCTTAATAAGACGGCAAAAGTTCCAAAAATATTTTTTTTCTAAAATTTAACCACATAATTTACATGAAATTTGTAGATTTAACTTTAAAGAGAGAGATTTTTTAATTTCTTCTTGAGAATACAAAGTATAATTTTTTTATAAATTTTAACCGTTCAGTCTTCAATTAAAAACCAGTGCAATTGTTCTGAATGTGCTGGGCACCAGAAAAGCTTTGCATGGCGCCCATGGGTTCCATATTGGGCTAGTATAGCTTGCTCCAACAAACAGAGTAGGGAAAAGCAAAATCCAATATTCTGTTTTGAATGATTTATTGCCCTATCCCATCTCCCCTGTTTCTATGATGACGGAGACAATGAACAAAAATAGGAAACAACTGGATATCCTCCAAAGCGTCAATGTTTAAGGAAATTATTAGATGCTTCTCAAACATTCTCGCGTGTACCGGAAACCGTTAAACTTGCAAATTCATCTTTGTTCGTTATACGTTCGAAATATCTGCAGTTGCAAAATTTCGCTGTATGAGCGAGCAATGAATTGCCCGTATGCAAATTTTACAACCCACCCCAGCATCCTTTTGCGCGTGCATCTTTCCGGAGCGGCCCATTACTGCCAGGCAACAGAACCGTACATCTGCCTTTCTGCACTGTTATTAGGCCCAAAGGAAAGGAAAACACCAGAAATTGCAGCGATTGCTTCCTTTAGCGCTCTCCACGGGTCGCATGAAGTTGTTTCTATATGGCCCAAGGCTCTGAAAACAAGTTAGGGCCATCAATAACGCCGCTGAAGACATTGGGAAATATTACATCGTGCCTCATGCATTTTACATAAGATGCTCAGATAATGCCATTATATCGAATTAATTTCAGTTATCGCTATTATTAACTGTACGCTTTTTATGTGCCTTGATATTAAATAGTTACTCTTTCATAACTGCTATAATGTTTCCACACGTGAAATCAGATAGCAGTACAAACACGTCCATTAGATGTTTAAGAGAACAAAACGAAGACACAGACGAATTTGTACCCACAAATTCCAGCACAAGAATACATGTTCCTACTGGGCTCTTGTATCTGAAAGTAAAATGTGAATGGTTTGAATATTTAAGAATGTTTTCCTGGAATATGTGATATCAGTTCAGCTTGTTTCATGTATACACTTTATTACACACTAAAATATCCCTCAACAGGGTCATTATTTTAACGACGGTGCTTTATAAGAACACAGAAGTCTACTTCTAGGAATAACTTGTTTCCCAAATCAAATTACCAGCTTTAAAATTAGATACAAGATTCAGAGTAGAAAAAAGTAAGGTGTGCTCCATTCACGTGACTTTCTCTACCTGTTCTTCAAACGCACTATTCTTACAAAAAAATTACTCTTTTAAATGCATCGTGTTCATCGAGATAAAGATTAGAAGAAACGGTTTTATTACTCACTACTTTGTAAGTAGAAGGAAAACGAGGGAATGCGACTGAACTTCGGTTCTCTTTCAGTAAAACAAAAAGAGTGAAACGTTTGAGAAAAGTATAAGTATTTTAAAATCGAAACCAATCGAAAATTGTTAAATCTACAAAAAATGTGTATGACATAAGTTGTGATTAGTAAGATACCCATTTTTTGTGTTGTACGTTAGTCTATCTCTTACGATTTATCAACTTTGCAAAAGTCACCCAGAATGAAGAGATATTCAGAGGCTATTCCCAAAAAACTCCAGATATATTTTTCAATTGATAGAAAATATCTTAAACATGATATTTTAATCAAAATTGTTAGAGCCATTTGTGAGATAATTAAAAGTTTCGGACACTTTTTTTTGAGCAGTGTAGTTTGCAAGGAGGCTGAACCTAAACATCAAATTTGGTATTTTACTGACTTTTCAGTTTGATTTGAGTTGTCCAAGGAAACACATATTGGCAATCATAAACATTCACGAAAACTCACTCTTTTATTCGGGGGTCCTCAAAACATGCATTTCCGGTGAGATCTGGAAATCGAATTTTAGGTACATTATGATATACGCTAGAGAAAGTAAAAATAACAATGTAGTCAAATATTGTTCTGTTGCCTGTACAAACGCACAATTCTCAAGATATCTTTATATCTTTAGTTACTTTACCACTTAGAAGGGAGGTCCTGGGTTTGACCCCCGGAGACCACCTACTCTGACCCATGGATTGAATGTGGTTTCCCCGGATCAGTAGGTGAATAATAGAGTTGTTCCTTTTATGTAATATTTTCCTGTCTCATCATTCCTATACCCATCATTACAACTGCTAAAAGATCATGCGACGGTATTCAGGGGATTGCGTGGGTGTGCATTTAGTAGAAGATTCTTCCCTTTCGTCATTCGGAAGTAATCACAAGGGAATAGTGTCTCCTTCGTTCTAGATACACTTTCGGTTACATCAACTTTTTTACGATTATCTTCATAATGAGTGTGTCAATATCATTAATGTCCAACAGCTTTTAATGTTAAAATGGGTTTGGAATGTTTATCCATTAAACAAAGAAAGCTAAAAGAATAACATTAAAATTGCTGCTAAAACATATAATGAAAGTGTTATTGTTTTGGGCTAAGAATCTTTTGGAGAATTTAAAAGTAATTTTATTAGATGCATCTTAAATAGTTACTGCATGTGTTTATTTCTTTTGGTCAAGTTTTACCTAATTGATTATTAATTCTTATTTCATTAATCATTGTAGTTTGATCTGAAATTTTTAGTGTAATTGGTTAGAAAATAAAATTACCAGGGCCTCTGATTTCCAGCAGGCCCAAGTTTGACATGAAAAAAAAATATTCACAAATGATTCGCTATAATATTAATGATTCACCGTGAGTAATATAGTAATTATTGTTTGGTAGCTACACGTTTATGGACTTCATTAAAGTGCAGTTTTTCACCGATCCACGTTTAACAATCAATGCTTTCGCATCTTGTGACGCTACCAGGCACCAACTGTTCAAATCGTAACTAGGGATTATTCTCGTATGTTCAATCGAAGAACAATTATTTTTGAGGGTTTAGAAAAAGTAAAAATGTCGGTCTCGAGTAATAGTGAGATGCTTTTTACACAGTTAAAAAAACTCTGCAAAGGCACACGATGTGTCGGATATATAATTACTACAAACATGTACGAAACATTCTGTGTAAGTTCATTAAACGGAGAAAATCAAAATGTATATATTTTAAGATGTATATAAATATTTTGAACATACACAAGAAGTCAAGCATAAATAAGTGCATGGAGGTTGACTATATTGACAATTAAGATGCTGGTATGAACATAATGCACCATTATACTCTCGTTGTAAATATTCCATTAATATCTTACGTATGTAGGTATATAGAAATATCAAGATGTAGAATTTACAAAAATGAGACATTATCTATTGTGTTGTTTTCATCTTGGAGACACCCATCACTAGGAAAAATGAAGAACCCCAAAACTTGGTGAAATTTGTATGTCAAATTTTAAGATTTAAAATAATAAAAAATACGGATAGGATGCCTAAACGGCCAGGAAATTAAAATTTATGAAGCTTAAACAAGTTTCATTTTGGCTTTAACTGAATTAAATGAATTTAACATGTTCTGTTGTTTTTGATAAACCAATTCTGTAACTCTTCATTACTTGTAATATATGTAATTTATTTGTTACTTAGGGTGTTTAATTGTTCTAAAACCCTCCTTATACGAAGGTTATATTTCTGTAAAAGCCAACTATAATGTTCTTTGTAGTACCAAAATATATCACATACCAGCCAACCATGAAACTACAATGGATTTAGCTAGGATTTGGTCACAGCTCTAAACCTGAACTTTATTTAAAATTATAACCTAGCACACTTTCTACTACATGTAAATAAACTATAGTGACTTTCAAATGGGATGAGGTTTGTTTTTGAGCGCCACCTGGCCGGCAGTCAACCGGAGTGCTGCTGTGTTGACTTATTACATTCCCGCTTAACTGGGGAGTAACTGCTAAGTGATTCCATCTCTCTTAAATGTAAAAAAAAAATAATTCAGAGTAAGATAGGAAATAGTGTTTGTAGCAGAACCGTAAAAAATCACAGATTTTTATCTCAAATAGTTTTCAATATACACATGAATAAGCATACCCATGTATTATATGGTAATCAGAATCAAAAAATGTAAATGTCGTGTTATTTATGGACGCTCTTTAACTGCTGTGGTTCTCTGCGTCCCATTCTAAATTGGGCGTGAAGGATCGCTTAATTTTGCTCAGAGGCCTCTCAATCAGGCTTGAGGTTCTTTTACGTGCCGTAAATCTATGACACGGGACCAACGGCTTTACTTCCCTTCCGAAGGAAGCCATGCTAAGGATTTTTATGCCCGAAAAAATCCATCGTCCTCTGCCGGGTTTGAACCCGCGACCTTGGGTATATAAAGTCAGCATGGTAACCATTACACCACGGAGGGCGATAAATCAGACTCACGTAAGTACTGTAATGATAATGACCATTACTGTGCATGTGTGTATATATATGTGTGTGTTTTATATATATATATATATATATATATATATATATATATATATATATATATATACATGCGTAATTGTACAGAAATGGAATGCAAACTATTGACAAGATGGTATTAAAATAATTTTTAAATTTATTACGCATAGCAAGCTGTTATAGTTGAGAAACAGAGAGCGAACACACTCTTGTTAGCTGTAGAATACTGCCTCAGCCATGGCATGTTTATGCTTTGAAATCAGGGCTCGTGTTTATTTAACCCTTGTCCTACAGAGTTCAAGTCGGTTCAGTTGCTGTTTAGTCAAGAATAGAGCAAGTGTTATGACTTTTAGTGGTGCATTTAATGGCGAATCTAAAATTTAGTACTGCGTAGCCAGGCTCGAAATATTATTATTATTATTATTATTATTATTATTATTATTATAGTTTACCCTTTTTTTTAAATGCAGCAATGCTGAATTATTGTATCTCAACGATACCGAGGAGCCACTGGCAGTTCCATTGGATTAAAAGATCAGGTAGTTCATAATTATAATAATATTGCATTTAAGAAAACGTGAACATAATATGCAAATATGTATGTTTAACTTTTAAATTTAAAAACTGCAAAATTATAGACGTTTATAAATGTGAGGGTTTCCTTACGTCGATCATTTATGTCGCCAGACAGATTTACATGCTCAGTGTGCGAGTGTGAGGGAAAAGTGTGGGGGAGTGACCTGGCAACGCAGAGCACTATAAGGCATCTCATTCGCTGCAGAGTAGAACTCCTCCCATTTGAAAAACACTATAACTAGCAATTAATTCAGTGTATTCCATTACGCACCGTATTACTACACAGAAGTTTTGCATTTAGTCACTTAAAATTGCCAGTACAATTTCCCTAAACAAAACCTACTTTATACACGCAATATTCTATTTACATGTTTACAATTACTGGGCATTAATTTATATTATTTTCTCAAATGTATTAAATAGTCTCAGATATTTATTTACCAGTAGTTCTTCTGTGAATGGCCATTTCCATTCCTGGAGTTTCAGATAGTTCCTTTCCTTTTAAGTTTTGGGCATCTGTAGAGGTGTTGTTCTATCTTTTCTTCTAGTAGACAGGACCATGTGAGGTCATTTATTATTCGTATCTTGTACAGTTATGCTTTGGTTTTCTCATGTCCCCTAATGCCTGCTCGTATTAACACTGGGTTGATTAAGATGTTATGCTCTTTGAATTAAAGGTGGAATAAACTTTCTCCATATAGTGCCTTTGTTATGCTGATTCTTCCCGTTACCATAGAAGAAGTTCCTCCTCCTTAATTATTCGAACGGTTGAAGTTTTAAGTTGCTTAGTGTATACCAGAACATTGTTGTTTTCGAGTGGAGGATTCTTGCTTAATTTGTCAGTCCCAATAAGACCTACATTTCTAATAATAATTCTAAAGGTTCAAAATTAAATCATTTCATTATTTTCTCTGTTGTTATCATGCAGTAACTAAATGTATATCTTTACTATTTTACAAAACTCTTACCATGGAGAACGGAGGAGAGTCAGAGTACATAAAATTAGACTTCAAATTGCCGTATATAGGTAATTGTGTAAAGTTAGGTTAAAGGGACCTTCATTTTAATTCTTTCCAATATTTTGTTTGTGTTTTGTCAATAGTCTACTCTTATTCTGAAATAACTTAAAGTATGTATATTTACTATTTTACAAAAATCTTATTGTGAATATTCCAGGACAGGAAAATCATGTATGGTCATGAAGCCCAAGCGACTGTTATATGCTTCCAAGTATATACTGATATGGTTTCGCAATAAAAACCCTTCTACTGCTACTACTTCTACTACTGCTACTGTTGCTTTTTTACTATTTTCAGGAATATATTCTATTTTTATTTTATGATAGCATTACAGATTGAGCAGTTTCTTTTTAAATTTCAAGAAAAATGTTGGCATATCTTTGTCAGAGAAAACAAATAATCAAAACTCGAATATTGTGATCGGGTCAGTTTTTCAGTTACATGTAATCGAAATCTTTATCTGTGCTGTAACTGTATTTTCTGCTAATTAATTTTTCTCTTATATGTATTTATTTTTTCATTTAGGTTTTGAATAATAAACAATAAATAAAATATTAAACATAGGTTCATGAAGATTATAAGAAAGATAGTTGTGATATTATTAAAATTGTCACATCAGTAACTCTATATTTAGAGTGTATCCAGATAAGTGATTCCCCCCCCCTCACACAACGAAGTCAATGCTCGGCACAGTTTACGAGTTCTTACTGTAGATTTTCACTATTAGTTTTCTGGATATGAACATTTTATGACATTCTGTTTGTTTCCTTCGAGCAAACATGATGGAGGTTTTGTCACATATCTAAAGCTGACGCTTAATTGGCTAAAGTGAATTAAAATAAATAAGTCTTGTGTTAAATAATCCACGGAATTATTTTTCAAAGACATTTGATTAAAATGTACTCAAATGATGGAAATGCACAAAACAAATGCAATATTGATATGCTTCTATTAATTATAAAATTATTAAATAACTAACTTATTCTACTTTCAGTACTATTTTTCAAACTTCGAATCTCAATTTGTTTAATTTCATATATCTCCACATATACTTTATTAAATTATTTTACAGTTTTGTGATAAATTGTCCCCTTTATCCCTTATAAATGTAATTTCACAAAACCCCATAAGATTTCTATTCCTCTGATGTTTACGGAAATGGATATGAAGCCGGCGAATGTTGGTATTTTAGATTTCCTTAATATGCGACCTATATCTTCCAAATTCTGTAAATTATGTGTAGGTTGTAAATATATTTATATATATGAAGTATTGGAATGATCGAATTCTATATTTATATATAAACATAGTAAATAAAATAACAGCTTTCTAGGGAAAACACCCAGTTGGATTAAAACAAATCAACCTAGCTAACCACCCGCTGGAAGAGGTTGCAAGTTTTAAATACATAGGATGAAAGGACAGGGATATACATTTAAAATTATCAAAAGTCCAATAAATGTTGGGAACAATTCATAGCACACTGAGAAATAAAACAAGAAGAGATACAAAGATTTTATTAGGGTTGCAATTAAGGGACATGCGAAAATTACATCTTAGGTGAGTTAAATCATCACTGATGTTCTCAATAATCTTAACTGACATTTTAATGAATTATTTTATAAACCATGAAAATTATATATTTTTTTTTAATTTGTAGTTACCTATTTATTTTGCATTGATGGTTTATGGCTCGAGACTGTAAAAAGTATTTCATTCAGCAGAAAATTTTACTCTGTAAACATGTGAATTTATGTAGCTTTTTTCTCTCCTACCATTTTTAAATAAAATCAAAAGTTTGCATGCTTGTTCTTAGCATAATCAATTATCTTCTGAACTTCACATATCTTATGCATATCACTTCACTAGAAATTGAAAAAAAAATGAGAAGTCAAAACTAAAAATGTGGAAAGTTTGCAATATTGCTGCTTTCTTCATATAACTAATATGTAAATTATGAATGTCATTGGGAAAGTTTATATATGTGTTTTATACACATGCTGAAAATTTAACTCACTGTCTCTCATACTTTCACCAAAAGGTACATACGTATCCAAAATGATTATTTTGGTAAAATAGAATTTAAAGATACAAATGTTCTAAAAGGGGGCCTTTCATGACAGCTTTAAAAATGCACAATGTAATTTATATGATATTTAAATGTCTTAAAAATCTCTTAACCCCCAAAGTATATAATTTCTGAAACTGAGAATAATCGGTATTTTATTTTGGCCTAACACACAAAATATTATTTTCGACTATTTCAGAGTAACTTGTCTCCTCAAGTTATACAAAACAAGCCGGTGCCAGTTTTGTCTATGAATATGAAACTGGATGACCTCAAAGAAGATTGAGAGTGGAATACCAAATTGTGAAATGAAATTTTTGAGAAAAACCAAATGATATACAAGATTAGGTCAAATAAGCAATAATATTATGAAAACCACAAACAAAGAAATACAACCCCACAGGAAAAAGTAGCTCTAAAATGTACAGAGAATGTAAACCAGAGTTCTGAACTAGAATTATAAACCTACAGAAATTTAGGCAGGGTGCAAGATTGAAAGACATTCTATGCAAGCGGAACAGACTAATGTCTATGCATGCAGTGGAAAAGAAGAAGAACTAGAGTAAATAGAATGTTATTAATTGATTCTTATCGTAGTCCAATTCTATTTAAAAGCACAAATGTCATAAAGTTTTCACTATGTAGTAGTGCACAATACAGTTTATTAACTTTGTTGATTTAATGCTGAGTGATCTGAAAATTCATTCACATTCATCGAATGTTATGTTCATATTTTTCTGATATAAATCTGAAGATTGTTAATTATTTTACATGAATATAGGGCGCAGGTCTGTAGCAATATTCTTATCTTGCATTGGATGTTGCAGTATACGATAAAACCGCCATTTTCTTCTCCTTTAATCCTCTTCAATATTCTCTTACATAAGCAAATGAATAGAACATGTTCTTAATGCCGGTACTAGAAGGGGGAGTGGACTGGTTTGACATGTCCTGTTCTTGTTGCCAGCTTCTTCGAGTTCAGATTTCTTCAGCGTGGCAGCAGCACTTCATGGGATCACCTAACAGATAGGTTACGGTCTCCAGAAAATCCTAAGCTAATTCATCGTATAGTCTACAAAAAAAAAAAAAAAAAAAAAAATCAGATTGTCAACTTTTTGGCGTCTTCATCGTAATTTGAGAAGAATATTCCACTATCTGTTAATATTTAACAAAAACATCCGTGCTTGATATAATGTATTTTTGTCCTTTCCTTTGTCCATTATTATTTACAAAGTCCTGACGCAAATATTGTTATTAATAAAAACCTTATGAAGATCGCTAGTTTTACTATTGTAATCCACCTTTCCGGTATAAATATATTGACTACAGTAAGTTAACATTTTAAAGCAAAAATTTTCACAGTATGAGAATTGTTTCCAAAATCACAAACATTATGAAACTGTATTTACTTTATCCACGTAGTACATGGTATTCTACTAAAAATTTGGATTTCACCGGAAATACATGTTTTAGATTCCCGTGCATCCCAAAAAGCAATTTTAGAAAAAGATCAATGTGTTTCTGTGAAACGATAATTCAAAAATGCCAAGCTTGCTATTTAAGTTAGTATCTTCCAAGGATGGGACACAAAAATGTTCGGTAAAATCCTACCACCCCAAACTACCCATTACCTGGAAAAAAATGTCGAAAAGATTGATTTTCTCAAAAATTACTCTATCGAATTTGATGAAAATAGCGTACGTTAAAGATAGCTACATGAAAAGTCTAATATATATCCTAAATTTTTCTTGGAATAGCCTCTGAAGATCTCTTTATTCTGGATGAATTTTTCTGAATTTCGGATAACGGGTAAACCGAAAGAGAACCTATTACACAGGAGATGTAGCTCTCGTTAAAGGACACAATTGTTTTATGCCTTAAATATTTTTTTCGAGAAGTTGACCATTTATGAGATATTCCTTGTTACTGGTTTTAGTTTTAAATAATTAATTATTTTCGTATGGAACTCCCAGCGATGCAAAGAAACGAATTTCAACTACATGGCAATGGTCGCTTATTTCCCTACTTACAAGGAAGCAGGTAATAATATAATTTCTGCTATAGCATATTTCGACTAACATGAAGGAAATAAAAGGATAAGCTTTTTAACAATAATTTGTTACAGAGATCTAGAGAAATTCATGTGAATGGAACTCATAAAATTTTTTAAAAACACTACTAAAGTATATTTAACTGGTCCAAGTTAAATATGGGCTTTTAGTAGACAAAGTAATAATCCAAATAATTAGTATGTGTTTATAGTTTTAACCTTAACTTTATATGACAAGGCCTTACTTATGTAATTAAAATAGAAAAGGGTGGTATATTGTTTTTAATAATTAAATGTTTAAAGGTAAGCTCTCTGGAACTAATTTAGAAAAAGATATGACATTTTGTCCGCATATTAATACCGAACCCTCATTGCTGTATTCAATTTTGAAATTAAACTATTTAAAATTGTGAATGTTTTAGGTTTCACAGATGCTTATTCTTAAAGTGTGCATAAACTTGAATATTTTTGAGAACAACGTCGTTTTCCAAGATTTCCATTTGAGGTTTTGTCCAAATCTCCTATCTTCATCTATTTGGCACTGCTATAATAAGCGCAAAGAAGATTGTTTCCTTAAATACAAGTTAATAGATAATAAATTGTTCGTCACCGGATAGAAGAAATTTAAAATTCTACCGATAATAGCAATGTTAATTATTGAACATTATCTGAAAAGTGAAACATATATGTTTAATGCTCTCGTACAATTTCCTTTCATAAAAAGGATGTTGTACTTAGCAGTAGGCTGCAGTAATGCTAGAACCAAGACTTGCATTTTAAACGTTTGAACTATTTTTTTTGTGTAATTAATATCATATGTTTACTATTGCAAAATGATAGTGTAATGTAATTGGTAGTAGCAAGTGTGTTCTGAATACTTCGTCATTATCTCTTATTATACTTTAAAGTGACTGTTGATTTATTCTACAGAACAAATAGAAAGAAACATAGGAATTAATTAAATCATTAGAGGTTTAATGTTCACCTCTTAGCAAGTAGTTTGTTTGATTTTGTTTGTTAAGTTTCAAATAAACACTGAGGCTTATCAAATACCTCAAAAGGTGTTTTGTATAACGTATTTTATTTTGATTATATATTTTTACTAACTTGGGTTAATGGGATTAATTATTACAAATAAAAAACCATCATCAACGTAATGCCATACCTAGTCACTTTATTAAATGATTTTGATTACGATATTATTTCAGGTACAAGGTGAATAAGGAAACATACTGAGGTGAAGCCATAGTCATGATTCTTTTAAAAGCCGATCAATGTGTGACGGTTTACAAAATCCATTCTTTGGTTGACTAGGATGAAAAAATATATGAATAACTACTTCTCATTTGAGAAAAGCAAAAGATGAGAAAATTTAAAGCTATAGTAGGCGATATCTTGGAAATGGCTAGCTCTACAACGAAAATGTTTTTGATATAAATTATATACTTGTGCCTAATCTACATCTTTTGTGCAACAATTTTTTGAGTATCTCTTAGGTTAACCAGTTGTGCAAAACCATTCAAAATGAAGAGGACGTAAGGGGCTATTCCTAGGAAATGCAAGGTGTACATTTTATCTGCCATGCAATTATCTTTAATATACGGTAAGTTAATCTCAATTGCTAGAGCCAGTTTTGAGAAAATCTAAATATGCAAAAATAGCCCATGTAAAGGGTATTTTGGGATGGCGGATTTTCTGAAAATACTACTTTCGTATCTTTGGAAGATATTGAACATAAATATCAATTTTCCTATTTTTGTATTTTCCTATTTAATCGAGTTTTAGTTTTTAAGTTATGGTGTTCACGGACACACATACAAACACCCACGCGGATTTTTAAAGCGGTTTATTTTTGGATTCAGGGGACTTTAAAACGGGAATTTTCAGTGAAATTCGGTGTCGAATTTTTGGGTGGAATGTAATACCTTCTCTACCAATTTACTGCATACAACGTAGAGAAAGTAAAAATTGAGTGAGTTAGGAGATGTAATTTTACTGTTGGCGTATTGCTACGATAGCTCTATTGTTAGAGAAATGCCACGAAAAGCGAAGATTCGAGTTGCAAATTTCGGCTGTGTCAGAATTTTCAATCTTATTCTAATTTTGTAATTTTAAAAAATGTCGCAATTGCATGTGGAATAACAATTACCATGAATATTAACTGAGAAGTACAAAATGGAAAATAAGAAAAGAAATAAAGAAAATAAATTCGGTGATGTGTTTTAATACTATAAATTGTATTTTGTGGTAAACAACATATATGAAAAGAAACTAGAACTCTCATTTTAAAACAATAATTACTAGTATTGTGATATGTAAATTCGATGTTTGAGCTCTGAATTGTCAATTAAAAAGAAAATAATAGTGACTGAAATAGACTATAGGAGACGTGACAAAATTTGAAATATGGTTGTAAGAGAAGCAATAAATATGTATCATTTTATGGTTTATTCAACAAAAATAATTAGCATGGTTCGGGCATATTAAAATATGCTTCGGAGAGTAATGGAATAGACACGATCAGGAAGGAGGAAAGAATAACACAGACCATCTCGCATATGGTTCCAAGCAATATTACAAGCTATAATTGAATGGCAAATCGGGCAGATCTATGGAAGACAGAGAATGGAGGATTAAAATAAGAAGCTGAAAATATATATTCATGGGTGCCGAGAAATACGCATTATAAAACTAGGGAAAAATATATGTTCGTGCGTGCGTGTGTGATTTCATTAGTTTTGTGTACGAAACAATAAGGTAGTAAACGTGTTGTCTAATCGGTATCATACTCCAACTTTCCAAACAGTTAAAAAAAAGATTACAGATTGCTTAGAAGCTCATCATCAAGATTTTCGAGCACATGCTGCATTGTACCCAAAAATTCTATACTGAACTTCAAAAATATATTTTTGAGGCCCTCTGAGAGCAAAAAAGCATTTTTAGGACAACACCTTTTTCATGGAGCAATTTTCGATAGCTTGCATTCCCCAAAATGCCTCTTAAGAGTTTTGATTAAAAGTTTAATCTTTTTTCGAAATTTTTATGATAAATGAAATGTATATCTAGAATTTTTGGGTGTAGTATCTAAAATGCAGTTCATTCTGAATGACTTCCGCGTAAGAGAATAAGAGATAGAGAAACTCTAACTACATAAAAATGTAGCTTTCCTTAAAACACACAATTTATGTTACACACATTGTAGAAATTATGTAGAAAAGATGTTTTAACTATTCTAAAATTGATATAAACATTTCTCAAATGAAAAATCGCTTTTTACGTTTCTTTCTCTTGGTCAAGCAAAGAGAATGGAATAATAGTGCATCGAAGAACGAGCAGTTCTTGAAATATTAGACTGTCGCTTTACCCTAGCGGATTCCCTTATCCCCGCTTATCTACAAAAAAGGTATGTAATACAAGTATTTATGCAACTGTTTGCACCTATATGCCTGAATTACATGGAAGAATAAACTTTTTTAAGAACAGTTTGTTTCCTAGTGAAATTGGTGAATGTTGTAATAATTCGAAATTTAATTTTACAATTTTCGCCATGGAAACTGTGCATGTGTGCAACCTTGTATTTTCTTGATGCTTTACAGATGAGAGCATTTTTTCTTGATTTTTCTGTTCAATTGGTGCAATAACGATCCATTTATCGTTCTTCTTTTCTGCAAGAAATCAATACAGATGATTCCACGTGCATCCGTAAAAACCGAGGCCATCACCTTGTCTGCAGATTTCACCACCTTTGACTTCTTCAGAGCCACTTCCGTCTTTAAAAACTCACTGTTTCAATTGTGCTTTTATCTCGGGAGTGCAGTAGTATATCCACGTTTCATTCACAGTTATGTATCGACGCAGAAACTCGTCAGAATTGCAACGGAAAAGTACCCGATCAGCTTCCGAATCGATCAGATAATTACATTTATTCTCTATTAAGGGCAAATGCAGCATTCATTTTGCTAAGACCTTTGTCGACCTAATTTTTGGTGCAAAATTGAGAAGACTGCACCTTGTTATATGTATGTGGCCTCTACATCTTCACAAACTTTGATTCGCTGATCACTCAAAACCATATCCTGGGTTTTGCAATAATCTTGGAAGAAGTCATTTTTACTGGACATAGGGAACGATGTTCATATTTTTAATGTACGGCCGGTTTAAATTCTTTTATCCAATTGTAAATTGTTGCAAAGGCATAAGAAAATTAGTCCTAAACTTCATCCAACTCGACTTTTCTCTCTTCCGGTGTTAAAGCGTTTAATCACCGCACGAAACTCGTTTTTCCCCGTCTTTTTAAATAAGCACAAGATTGTCGATTCAATCGACTATGATAACCACGAAACTACACGATGGATATAGAAGAAACTGTAGTATGAGACGGCGGCTACTAAATATGTACACATGTAATTTCTTGGGTTTTCTAAGGTCTTATTTTGCACCACTTGTACTTTCAAACTACGACAAACACATCATATGGCACTAACCTTCCATTTTTCCTTGCACGACCATAACTTCTTGTACCTCTTGGAGATCTTGTCGAGAAATACAAACCCATCTAACAGGATAGTAATTCTCTATTGATATTATTATAAGACCTTTTTAAACCAACTTATGAAATTAAATTAATGAGTGTTTTACTAAGCATTTCTGTGTTAAAAGAATTTGGATTTTAAAATATGAAAGAACTTTCAAAATCAGATTACTTGTCCAGCACACATATACACAATTGGTATCTACTTATAATATGAAGTTATATAAACAGTTAATTTTAAATTAGTTAAACTGGTTTGGAATTAATTTATTTACTTTCAAGAGAAGCATCAGACGATCTGTTGTCACAAGCATAATTGCCAGCAAAAATGACGGAAATTTTGCCACGTAAATTATGAGAATCCTATTTTGTTCTTATTCCCTCTTTACCACTATTCGATTGGTAGGTTTTATAAAATTTGAAAAAAAAAAAATGAAATGTTATATATTTATATATTATACATTCTTTAAACCTAAATTAAGTGCATAGATGTGAATTTATGTTATTTTGTGCTTCAAAATGGTACATAAATGATATCTATAACGTTATTTTAGGAGAACTACTTTGTGATTTAGAGAAGTGAAAATTTAAGTTGGGAAAAATAGTAACATGCAATTTCAACATTGGCTCAGAATAGCAACACAATAAGGTGGTACAGCATCTTAATTTAAAAGCATATTGTGGTAAGAAATATCATATAAACTATAAATGTTTGAAAACTAGGCGTAATGTTTTATTTATCGTATGAAGGCAACAGAAAAGTCTGATGTGTTCAGTTTATATCACTTTCTCATTTCTAACAAATTATTGTTAAAACGCTTACTTCTATATACTTGATATTAATAGAGATAAACATTAGCTATTATGCTCTTATTACTCGCTTCGTTGTAGCAGGGGGGAAATACTGGGCTAAACTGATAGTAAAATCTTTTAAAAGCTGGTGCCATGTGTTGAAATTAGTTTCATTGCACGGCAAACAGTTGAAAAATTATCATATGAGAAAAATAGGTATTTTAAAACTAAAACCAATAACAAGAATTATCTCGGAAATAGTCAAACCCACAAATAAATTTATATTACATAAATCGCGTGTTTAGTGAGATCTGCATTTTTTGTGTATTAAGTGTTTGTCTATCTCTTAGAGTTTACGAACTATTCAAAATTCATTCAGAATGAAGAGGTCTTTAGATGCTATTCCAAGAAATTTCAAGATATAAATTTGTTTCGTTTTTGAGTTATCGTATTCACAGACACACGGACACACACAAAATATAGACGGACCGTTTTCTAATTTCTTTATTTGTTTACAGGGAAAGTATATTTCCATTGAATCTCGGTATTGAGAGTTTCGGTTGAATGCAATACTTTCTCTGCTTATGTATTTAGCAGAAAAAAGTAAAAATTGAAAATGTTTGAAAAAAGTAGGTATTTACAAGTGTAACTGTACCTTAAGAGTATTCCGGGGGTAAGCAGCTATTGCATTTGCAATATATAAAAACCTTATCGCTGTTTAATTTCTGGACATTTGCATTGGAAATATTGCGCTTGTTTGGTTTTTTCAGCTTTTCATGCGTGTATTGGCAGTATTGTGTTTCTGTTTCATTTTTCAGCTTTTCATGCACCTATATACAGGGTTACTACAAAAGAAATAGACAACTTCAACTGCCTGTAAATCAAAAACTATTAGAGATATCAACCTAATTATTTTGGAGGTATGTTGAGAAACTCTCAAAGTTTTGTTTGTTACTATTGGTAACGCTGTAGTGTTTTGTTTGTTGTTGCAGAAGCTGAAATGGCGGAAAATCCTGTGGAAAAGGCATATTGCGTGTTGGAATTTGCTAGAACGCAATCAGCAACTGTTGTCCAACGACATTTTAGAACACGTTACCACAAAAATGAAATGATGCGCTCACAAAAACCAGCATCGTCTTCATCATGTCGCAACATGTCGATACAAAAGTCACGCCGTATGACCTTATCTTCTTCACTCAGAAACTGCAACATCTGTAATCTGTAAGGCATCATGTGAAGTCGCTTCCGCAAGATTTTCCATACAGTTTGCTGTGGAATTTGTAATTGCATGCTTGCCCTAGATGTCGATTTCTGTGGGCTTCTTATGTAGGCAGAACGAACACGTTCAACGTTTTCTTCCGAAACTCTTGGTCTTCCCGAGCTCTTCCCTTTGTACAAACATCCCGCTGTCTCGAATTTTCTGTACCAGTCGTAGATTGACTGTCTAGTCGGTGGCGTTTTGTGGTAACGTGTTCTAAAATGTCGTTGGACAACAGTTGCTGTTTGCGTTCCAGCAAATATGCATTTTCCACAGGATTTTCCGCCATTTCAGCTTCTGCAACAACAAACAAAACACTACAGCATTACCAATAGTAACAAACAAAACTTTGAGGCTTTCTCAACATACCTTCAAAATAATTAGGTTGCTATCTCTAATAGTTTTTGTTTTACAGGCAGTTGAAGTTGTCTATTTCTTTTGTAGTAATCCTGTATTTACGTAACTTTTAATAGCAATCAAGAATTCGAAGTTATATCTATGATATTTTTTAATAGCGAATTCCATTTATATATTCATGTCAGATATCGTGGCAAGAACCCTTGTGAACCAATTTTTGTTTGTTTGAAAAGCTCTGTTCAACAGTCACAATGGCCCTTCAAAATCGCTCATCTAAAAATCAATCATAATATATAATAAACGCAACAAAACGAAAATATTGCAGTATTTACAGAAAAAGACACAAAAACATAAACAATAAAAATCACCTAACTATAAAAGAAACTATAGGTTCCAGAAAATAGGGGTGAAAAGAAAACTTGCCTATTTAGGTGAGCTTGTACTTCGTACTCCATCTTGTGTTTGGATGATGCAAGTATGTGATACATCTACGTGAACGTGAATTATGTGAATTAAGTTAGGTGTAGCAAAACAGGATAAGCGATATAATGCTAAAGAGCTTTAAGTTCAATAAATTGGAAGGAAGTACAGCAATTTTAATGTGGAATTTGACAAACGTGAATTTTTAATTGTGTTTAACGCTCGCTTTTACAGCTTGTGGCACCACAGGCGAGAAAAACGTGAGTCTTGTGTAAGAGAGCGAGGAAAAGTCGGTTTAGTGTGGAGAAAGCTAAGGGCAGTTATGGAAAGCATGAGCAGGGTTCGTTTAGTTCCTATTCACAAATTTTTAAGACAAGGTCCCTCATTTCCTAGTAACCTTTTCTAAAGAGACCACCCACATTACTCAAGCAGCATAGAAGATAACATCTTTTTCGTTCCAAAACTCTCACAAAACCACAGATCAAACATTCCTACATAAAAAGTTTAAACAACGTAATTTTTAGGCAGGTTGCATTGCTAATTTCAAAACTGAAGAAAGTGGAATCTTCCATAGATATTACAAAAAAATAAAAGAATAATAATGATTATGTATTAAAACATTCCTTTTATTAGTTTATTATGCTACTAAAATAATGCTCATGGAGTTCTTAGACGCCTAAATTCCTTTCTTTTAAGATGTGCTGTTGTTTTTTAAGTAATGTTATTGATTTCCTAAAAAATTAGTTTATTTTCAGAGTGTGTATGCTATAAATCCTGGGAAAATACATGTCAGATGATTCTGATCAGAAAAAATAAATAGTGCAAGTTATTAAGAATAAACATAAGATACTTAAATAAATGGTACCTTAATGTGTATCCACTTCGATCTGCTAGTTGTTTTTCTGTTCGTCTTAACAGATTTTTCGCAAACTAATCGCATAATTTACTATCTGATGTGTTTTGCATGATCTCAACTGTGCGACGAAATGAACGCCTGTTAATATAAATTATCCGATTTGTTTCCACGTTTTGACACCTCAGTAAGTGATCTAGGTAGTGTGTAGAAAGCATTCAAACTCAATCCCGATACAACATTCGTTATCTCGTAGTAAGGCCTCACTCAAGTTTATCTAGCCGACCTGCGGTCAGAGGGAGAATAAACTCGTATACCTTGTGTATGCCATGCCTACTTCATTGGGTCATGAAGGAAATATTGATGTAATGTTATTCTCCACACTATTCTTAATTACCAGTACAGATATCTGCATTAATACCTCTAGCATCCTGTTTGTAACACTAATCATGAAAACTCAGTAAATAAATTAGCAATTTCTCCAGAAATTGTCCCATTTAACTCCAAATAATTTAATTAAACAATCTATAGCATGGTGTTAGTGATGGAAAAATGTAACTGCAAAAATATATATTTTGGAAACTTCATAGCATTTGTTGAACCACAACTACGTTTTTGATTTGATAAGGAAGTTTATAATTAAATTTCAGAAGTAAATGAAGGATTGCACAACTATTGTGAAAAATATTCAAGATATACTGTGCATATGTTTACCTAAACATTCATATTTCAGTCATATATTAAAATAAGTTGTGAGAATGTAAAAATAACAGGATTTTTCCAAATAACCCATTACCACTTTCGTGAGCTACAATTTTCTGTCTAAGACGATGGTATTTAAGTGTCCTCAATTAAATTAAGTTCAAAACATTTCGAAAAACATGAGGTTTTACAGTTTTTATAGAAAACAAATTCTGCGGAGTCTGCAACAGATTGCGATTTTCAATTCTACAATTTAATTGCCCATACTCTACATTTAAATCTACAGAAATTTAGTAATAGCCTGTCAAATTTTAATTCTAGTTGCATTGTTTCCTTACATTGTGTCATTTTTAAATGTTCCCTATACTGCAGATGTGGCCCAGTTTAACTTCTATGCGTTTCATAAAAAGAATAGCATTTGAATTAATGTTTTTTATAATTTAATTCATGATTAATTTTTAGAGAGCTAAAATTTTTTGTACTTTTTATTTTTATGGAAAATGTAGTCAAAAAATAACATGCAAATTTAACATTTTTTCTGGTCGTGTATTGAACGTTACTCAATTTTAATTTTTTTAAAAAGTAAAGTTATACACACAGGACCACGAAAATGAAATTTCTATTATGACTGCATTGATTTCTGTGATGAAATTTTCAACTAGTGTGGTTAAAATTTGTAGACTTTAGCAATTACAGTATCAAATGCCCTTAAATGCAAGAACTCTGGCACATTTGCAGGACAATACTCTAGCAAGAAGCTGATGATCCTAACTAGAGGTGTAATAATACATTATGTAGAAAGACTAAAATTGTAATAATTAAGAATATGTTTATAAACGAAAGGAACACGTTTCATAATTTTATTCAAGCATTTTATTTATCTTGGATAGTCAAGATAAATCAGACTGATTTGGGTCTATCATACAATAATTTTAAAGCATTAAGTTTAATATAAATATCGCACTTTGTTATTTTTGTGTATTTAAATGACAGCGCTTATGGCAGGATCTTGAATGGGGATACGGGTAGTGCAACAGATGGCAGCGCTACTTGGTTTCAAGCCATATTTTTTTTTTGTGCAAAAATAATTCATTTTTAACTACATATAGTATTTTCATATTCCTTCCTTCATTTATGTGGCAATAAACTGTTGTAAACATTCAAAAAAGTGTGTTTCAATTTTGGACGGCGTCGCTTTGAAAACTCGTGCCTGCCTTTTTTTATTCACTTACGTGACTTATAATCAGTATAGTAGAGTCGACTAAATTAAAATATCAGTACTATATGCAACTATTCTTTCAGAATAAACCCAACATAACTAAAAATTGTCTTTGGTGCCGTTGAGAATGTGTGTTTGGTTTCAATGTAATACCAGCACATAAATTATATAACATAACTCATGTGCTTCATGTTTACTTGCCTGTAGTATTATGTTTTATTACGCTTGTGGCAGCAGCGGTTAATATACGCCACCTAACTTTCGCTAGATATACATTTAATATTCCTTTAATACCAGCAGCACCGTGTTAGGGAGAATATTGAGACCCAATCCTATAGCTTTGATGATCGGAAGCAGTCGATAGCAGTTCATAAAGAGTCGCCATCTAACGGAACATCACGAGTGTCATCTCTAAACCAAAAGCCAAACGCTAAATCGATTGTCATGGAATTAGGAAAAGGGAGCTTTGGCATATTACATTGCCTCTGGCAAGGAATATTATCAGCCAGCTCTCTTGCTTTTATATGCTGCAGAGTTTGGCTTCTTTTCTTTTCTTTTTTCCTTCTTCTTTCTTAGATTCTAGTTTTCCACTCGTAGTTTATGACTCGGTAATATTTGGTGTTCTATACGATATAAATAAATTGAGATATTTTGGGATCTGTGTTTACTTTCACGTCTATAATACTATCCATGGAGCATGCGCTTTTACATTTATTTATGATTTATTTCATTCATTATGGTAATTTAGTTAGTAATATCGCAAATTCTCATATATTCTATAAGTTTATAAAGTAAATGCATCTGACAGCCAAACACACAAATACAGAAGTTTCTCCTACAGTATAAAACTATTTTCTTTGTTCAGCGATGTCATTTGCTTACCTATTTTGGATTTTTTTGGTAGGAAATCGTTTATATGTAAACTTTGCTAATTTTTCTTCTTCCATCCTCATTATATCCGTCTGCAATTGTAGTTTTGTTTAAACAGTCTCTTTTATATTTTGTGTTTAAATTATGTTTTTGATATTCTCGCTGATCTTCTCCATTGATCCATTTACATTGCCAAATGTTTATTTTTAAGAGCAATTTATGAATAATACTATATTGTATAATTATTTTTTGTAATATTTTATCTCGTAAAACATATGACGCATGCTGAACCTTAAAACTGCCATTCTATTTTTAATTTAATTCAATCGGAAACAAATGACGCACGATATTCACTGCTAAAGATGTGTTTAAACAATATTGAGGCAAAGTTTTCGGAGGATTATCACATCTGTGGTTTTTATCCATGGTTTTCTTACACGCTATTCTTCCCTACTATACTTAAATTGTAAGACTTCATTATACTTATTATAATGATTATTATTCGTAAATTGTGGGTTTTATAAAAACATTTCAAATGTCATTTATTTCTTTGCCAATAAATATGGGAGATGATTGCCCATGTGGTTCAGTAGATTAAATAGATATAAGAGAAAGCTGCAAGCGAATTAGACCTAACTTCTCTTATATACGACTCTGAAACAAACAATGCCTGAAGTCATATGCAAAATTGTGTACAAAATGTACTAAACATGAACAAATTGGATTGGATGTTCACTAGCTGCACTTATCATCTAAATGCATTTGCCAGAGGTAAATTGAATATTAATCTCTTTATATAATAGTGTCAGCATAGTAGCAATTAGCTAATTTAACCTTGGTATAATTTCCAAAAGGAGTACATTCTAAAAATAAACCTTCATGAAGTGCCAGGCGGATGAATGTCTGACAATTAAGGTGGAATTTATCAACCTAATGTTCAATTGAGATATTCTATCATAGCAATAATTCTACTTGCAAACACGGTTTGGTTGTTCTATTTGTGTCACAATTTTAATTCAAATTAGAGTTTTGCTATTTATATTAGATATGAGTTAGTTTATGATAATTTTCCATTTGACAGGGCACAGTGGGCATGCAGTTTCAGATATCAAAGGAAGTAGAGGAATGTTTCAACTGTTTAAAAGGTGAGCTCATTAAGAAACCAAATAACACCAGAAGGTATTTAACTAGATAAATAAGGCATTTTTATAGTGTAAAGTTATTAAGATTATTACACAAATACTTGGTTTCTGGATTATGATCATACACTCATATTTAAAATACAAGTTTAAGGTGACAAAGTGAAACAAAATAAGAAAAACAATAAATAGAAAAAGTTAACATTTTGTTCTGGCTTTGCGCAAATTGTGCAGGAAATGTCTTATGTTTTGCCAGTCCCTTTGGTCATACAAAAGAACCTAACATACCCGTCTCTTTCTAGTAGGGTTTAGGAATTTGTCTTCGAGTTTCATTTTTCGCTGGCCCTCTCACTGGGCCTTAATCGAAAATATATACCCAAATGTTCATGCAAATCAGAGAATGGGCAGATTGTTTTTTATGATTTTCTCTGCCCTTGGGCCCTTAATCTTAACCATGCCATTCCAAATACTTCCTTTCTTCCTCGTTTTATTTGTCTCAGTTTTGCTCTATCCCATCCTTTAAGTTTGATTCCGAGGTAATTTATATCTATTTATTCTTCATTACTTTCTCTACACATACTATGTACATAGTGTATAGAGAAGGCATTCTATTGAACCCAAAAATCCGATACCGAGATTTCACTGGAAATAGATGTTTTGAAATCCTCTGAATACAAAAAAGGATTTGCAGAAAAACGTATAGGTCAAAAACTAAAACTCCGTTAAATACCAAACTTGAATTCAAGTTCAGTATCTTTCAAGGATGCAACAAGGAGATTTTCAAGAAAATCTCCCCCAGCTCAAACTACCCTTTACATGGAACATTTTAGAACATCTTTATCTTCTCAAAAATTCTCTAAGGATGTTGATTAAAATCTGTTATTTTTAAGATATTTGCATGACGAATAAAGTGTATATCTGCAATTTTCTGTGAATGACCTCTGAAGACCTCTTTATTCTGGATGATTTTTATTGAATTTTGCATAACTGGTAAACCTTAAGAGATGGAGAAAAACTTACCACACAAAAAAATGTATATCTCGATAAAACACATAATTTGTCACATTCATTATTTTGTACAGTTGGCAGTTTACGAGATATTTCTTGTTATTGAGTTAATTTTTGAAATACGTCAAATTTTCCCATACGGGAACTTACCAACTTAGTCACACTAAGAAACTATATCAATCCCATAGCAACCACATTTTAAAACATTTAATTGTCGGTTTGGCCTAGTGTATTCCCTTACACTAGGAACTACTTATAAGGAACTAATTAATAAGACCCTTTCTGCTACTGTTTCAGCATGAAATAGATCGATGAATAAGCTCATTAACAATAGTTTGTTACATAGTTGTACCGAAAGTCATGTGAATGTAGCACATCAGATTTTTTGTTATTTTGTATTATTTTGTCGCTAACAACATTTTCATTTATTTAAAAACTATTAGCCATGGTCGTAGATTAAAATGTGAACCATACGTTTCGCCAAATTCTACGATCAGAATCTTTAGTAGGAGTCACTGTAGGAGGTAATTTACAGCACAACAGCCCGAATAATCCAGTTTTTAAATATAACGACACCGGCCGTGTAAATAGCCTAAGATGTTCTATAAAATTTTCGTCGTTATGGTTGGTTAAAAAAGGTTCTAGAACAGTACACAAGACTACGAAATCATTAAATGAAGAATAGTTAAGAGTAGAGAAGGTATTGCACTCCAAAATATAATACCGAGATTTCACCTTAAATACAGATTTTAGGGTCTCTGCATATAAAAACAATCTGATGTGTTCCATTCATATGACTTTCTCTACATATCTGTAACAAAATATTCTTAAAAAGCTTATGCTTCTATTTAGTTCATGCTAATCGAGAAAAAATTAACAGAAATTGCCTTGTTACTTGCTTTCTTGCAAGTAGAAGCGAAATAAGGGAGTTTCTTAGGTTAAAGTGATAGTCAAAAGCTGGTTGCTATGTGACTGAAGTTCCTCTATTTTATGGACAAGAGTTGAAAAATTCCTGTATGAGAGAAGTTAAATTTTTCGAAGCTGAAACCAAAAACAAGCAATATCTCAAAAATGATCAACTCTACGAAAAAAAATGTATACAACATAAACTGTGTGTTCTAATGTGCTCTATTTTTTTGTGTTGTAAGTTTTTGTCCATTTCTTATGGTTTAGCTGTTATGCAAAATTCCGTAAAATTCATTCAAAATAAAG
Organism: Hymenopus coronatus; assembly: GCA_030762935.1. Classification (NCBI taxonomy): domain Eukaryota; kingdom Metazoa; phylum Arthropoda; class Insecta; order Mantodea; family Hymenopodidae; genus Hymenopus; species Hymenopus coronatus. Next base: position 62,714,828 of record CM060895.1, on the reverse strand, counting down.
CAGTCTTCAGAGTCTATTCCCAGAATATTCAAAATATACATTTTATTTGTCAGGTAAATATCTTCAATATACGATATTTTAATCAAAATCGTTAGAGCCATTTTTTAGAAAATCAAAATTTTCCAAAAAAGTTCCATGTAAAGGTTAGTTTGGGGTGGGGGGATTTTTCTCAAAATCTTAGTGTCGCATCCCTGGAGGATACTAAATTACAATACCAAACTTGGTAGTTTACCGACCTTTCGTTTTTGAGTTATCGTGTTCACAAACGCACGGACACACACACACACACACATGGACCTTTTTCTGAAAATACCTTTTTTTGGATACTGGGGACCGTAAAACATATATTTCCGGTCAAATATCGGTATCGATTTTTTGGTGGAGTGCAATACCTTCTCTATACAATATGTACATAGTGCATATAGAGAAAGTAAAAAAGTATAATTGGCTACCAGGTGCCATTTTTAAATTCCTTAAATGGAGCTACAGCAAAGCATTAGAGGCAAAACTGTGCTGGACTTGGTAAGAAAAACTTTGGTTTTGCGAGATCTCATTGGAACCGTGTAAATAAGTAAACGAAATTATGCAGAAGAAAAGCAGCAATGCAAGAAGAAAAGTACAGAAAAGGCAGTAGTAGAGGAGAGGAAAAAAAAAACAAAAAAAAAAAAACTGACGTTCCAACCTACCAACCTGGTGGTTATTAGTGTGGGCCATGTATTTAAATCTTTTCTTGTTTTCTTGCTATTGATATTTACAGAAATTTTCTTCCTGTAAAACATCCTTGTTTTTCTGTTGTACAAATACAATTTTCTGAAAATGTTCACAGAGGTACAAGGGATAAGAACTGTCTCAGATTTTACTGTCAGATGTATTTAAGCATACATTTTCAATTTTCAAACATAAAACATATTTTTGATGACAAAGCACATGCATAACTTTAAAAATTGTTGGAGACTAAACCAAATAAGACACAGAGAAGCCTTGAGCAATTTAAAAATGTAGATATATTGTGAATCTAAAATTAAGTTATTATACCAAAACGTTAATTTTTTTGTGGTGAGGGACGTTTTTAGTGACGCGACAAAACAGAAAAAATTGACCAAAACCTCCAAACCATTAGAGCGAACTAGATGCAATTTGTGCTGTAACTTATTTGCATTATATTATATCTGTGACATAGCATTATTAGTTTGAAATTTCTAACTTTCAATCATACATATCCTTGGTATAGTTTAGTATCTTCCAAAGATGTGACTCAAAGACCTTGATGAAAATACCCCCAACTCAAACTACCCTTTACATGGAAAATTTTCTCAAAAAATGGCAATATATTAAAGTTGTTTATCTAAGAAATAAAATGCAAACTTTGAATTTTCTGGGAACAGCGTCTGAATATCTCTTCATTCTGGATGAACTTTACTGAATTTTGCATAACTGGTACGTCGTAAGAAATAGACAAAACTTGCTACACAAAACTATAGATCTCGATACACAAAAAACTGCATGATATGTCACATATATTCTTTTCGTGGCGTTGACCATTTTTGAGTCGTTCCTGGTTATTTATTGGTTTCAGTTCTAAATTAAATTCTAAATAGTTCTCATAAAGGAATGTACCAACTTCTGTCAGGAAAAGAAACGGGATTTCAATCCCATGGCAACCAACTTTTAAAATATTTGACTACCGCTTTAGCCTAGTGCATTCCATTATATCCCTGCTACTTACAAAAAAATTGGTAATAAGGCCATTTCTGCTAATGTTTATCACGTTTAGCATGGGGTATATACAATAATAGGTGTTTTAAAAATAATTTGTTATAGGAATGTACAAAAAGTCATGTGAATGGAAAACCAGATTTTTATTTACAGGGTCCTTTGGAAGACAGTGTACCGTTTTAACCTCAATATACTACAGGAACTTAGTGGTTCCTACTTCCAAACTTAGCCGAGTGACTGAGAACATTTTACTTTCTCTAACACGTATGTGCTAAATACATGGAGGCAAAAGAATTTATTGTGTTCCACCCAAAATTTTGATACCGATATTTCGCCTGAAATACATTTGTTTAACCTCTTGAATCTATAATAAATAAAAAAAAAATTAAATTATTATTTTTAGATGCATATACGTTTTGTGTGTGTGTGTGTGTGCGCGCGCGCGCATATCTTTGGGGAGCATAACTCAAAAGTGAGAAGTCGGTTAAATATCAAACTTGCTATTTAAGTTAAGTATTTTCCAAGGATGCGACGTGAAGATTTTGAAGAAAATCCGCCCAACTTGAGCTACCATTTACATGGAACATTTTTCAAACATTTTGATTTTCTTATAAATGGCTCTAGCGATTTTGATAAAAATGCCATACATTTAAGGTTTATTCATGACAAACGGAATGTATATCTTGAACTTTCTGGGAATAACTCTGAAGACTCCTGTTAATTCTGGATGACTTTTGTATAACATGTAAATCTGAGAGAAAAAAAAAGTTCTACACGGAAATATAGATCTTATTAGAACACACCATTTGTTATATGTGTTTGTTTGTGTGTATATATATATATAAAACATAAATTGTGTGTAAATATTTGTTTTTGTAAAGTTAATAACCATTTCCGCGATATTCCTTGTTATTTGTTCTAATCTTAAACTACTTAAATTTTTCTCATCAGGAATTTGAAATTTTCATTTCATTTCTTTTGTTTTACCCTCAGGAATGCAAAAGAGAAACGTATTTCAATTGTTTCACTTTGCAATCAGCTAATATTCCCGTATTTCCCTTCTACTTACAGGAAAACAAATAATAAGATAATTTCTGCTAACATTTTCATTAGCATGGCATAGATAAAATAATATTTTTTTAAGGAAAATTTGTTTGTGGGACAGAAAGAGTAGGTCATGTGAATGGAACTCGTAACATTTTTACAAGAGATGTTGTCTGTTTGAGAGCAGAAAATAAACATTTACAGTTTTTAAGGGTTTTGGATGCGTCTTTGCCGGCCCAACTTTCCCGGCAACGCAGTGTAGAGTGACCGCAAGAAAAGTTACGTTAAGTTTATCAGACATAAAATGTTTTATATAGGTAAATAAAATAGCTAGATAGTTGTAATTTATATACAAGGAATTTAAAAATCAGGGTAGCAGAAACTTGTTTTCCGGATTCTATAGGTCAACCATATCAAAAACATCTAACAATTTCAAACCAACTTGTGTATAAGAACACGATTTAAATTTCCTCCTTCTATTAATTGAGTTTTAAACATTTGAAACTCCGTTTTTAAGAGAAGAGTTTAAAAATCCGTTATATTCAAAGCATAGTTTTGCTACTCTTGTTTAATGAAATGAGTTTAAAATTAGATATATTAGATACACAATTATCTCAATATACTTTGAGATCACTTATGGTTTACCGGATAACTTGCGAGTCAATTGAAGAATTTAATGTTCTGCTGCCATGTTGCCATGATAGCTTAGTGGTTTGAGCAACCGACTATGGACTGAGAGATCCGTGGTTAAAATCCCGGCTATGGCATTGATTTCCTAGGTGTGACGCTACCTATGCAAATAATATGGTTAATAATATTAATAATATTAATTTAAAATATTATAAATTCTATCCTTTAAAGCTTTAAACTTTAAAAAAATCAACTTTAAGACCTTTTCTTTAATTTTAGATTTTAGTTTATTGGGCAGCCACCCGGATCATTTATGCTCATTTTATTTTTTTAACAGTTATATTCAGTTAGGTAATGTAACACAAATGATTGTGAACACTTTTAAGCGAATTTGCTAAAATGGTGGGAAACATAGTTTGCAATGCGGTAAGAGGAAATCCAAATCGATTGTAGGAATTAAAACAAATGTTGTAATTACTTTCCAATGATTTGGTATTTATTTCTGAGTTCAGTAAAACAAGATTCTAAATGACACCTATATTCAGCATCAACAAAATGCTCGCAGATTAAATTATAATGTATAATACATATTTTTAAGCAATGCTTGGATATGCATAATAAAATATGCACTTGATAGTGAAATAGGCAATTATAGGCGGAATAAAATTTGCATTAAACACTCCCAATCCCTTAAAATGCATATTTAACCTAAATGCTTGCACTTTCAAAATAAGGGATTAAAAATCTGATGTGTTCCAATCACATAACCTTCTCTAGCTTTCCCGTATACAAACTATTCTTACAAAAGATTCTCATCATATCTAAGTGTGCTAATCGAGAAAAACGATAGTAGAAATAATCTTATTACTTTCATTCTTGTAAGGGCAAAGGAAATAAGGGAATACATTGTCAAATATTAATTTTAAAAGCAGGTCGCTATGTGGAGCAATTCAGGTTTGGATCTCTTTGCATGAAACTGTTTGAGAAATGTGGGGTAGCTAAAAATTAAAACCGATAAAAAAAATGGTCAAATGTACAAGAAAAATATACCTATATGACAGAAATGATGTGTTTTAATGAGATCTACATTTCTGTGTAGTAAGTTTTGTTTATTTTTTACGGTTTAACCGTTATGCAAAATTCTTCAAAACTCATCCAGAATAGAGCGATCGTCAGAGACTATTGCCAGAAGTTTTAAAATATGCGTTATATGCATATGTAAATATCTTTAATATAGACTCTTTAATCAAAATAGTTAGAGCTGAGTTTTATTCATGGGCGCTCTTTAATTACCGCCGTTATTCAGCGTCCATCCTATATTGGACGCCAAAGTCAGTTTAATTTTGCTCAGAGGCCTTTTTATCAGGCTTGAAATTCTTTCACATTCCGTAAATGTACTATACGGAACCAAACACTTTACTTCACTTCTGATGGAAGCCATGCTAAGAATGTTTATGCTCCAAAAAAATCCATCGTCCTCCGTCGGGTTTAAACCCACGATTTGGGTATATGAACCACTACATATATGAACACTAAACCATAAGTAGCAAGTTTGGTATTTATCGGTCTTTTAGTTTTTGAATTATGCTGTCGTGGAGTTGATCCTATTTGAGATATTCCTTCTGTTTGGTTTCAGCATTGAAAAACTTATACTTCTCTCATATAGGAATTTGTCAACTCCTGTCAATAAAAACAAAGGAACTTCAGTCATATAGCAACCAGCTTTGGACTTTCACTTTAACCTATGGTACGCCCTTATTTCGCTTCTGCTTACAAGGATTCAAGCAGTAAGACTATTTATGCTAAATTTTTCTGGATTAGCATAAAGTAATTAGAAGCCTAAGGTTTTTAACAATAATTTGTTGCTGAGATGTAGAGGAAGTCATGCGAACGGAGCACATTAGATTTTTTTTTTTAATCCGAATCTATCTTTTCAGTAACAATGAAGATTATACAGCAATAAAAAAGCTACCTTCATTTTCAAATAAAAGTTCTGACTTGTCAAACCAAAGGCCTGCCATCGTAGCATGTTGATACCTAATACGAAAATAAAACGGAAAAAAGTTAGAAACCTAATACTAAAGTAGGAGCAACCGTTTTAAAGAACCAGGCGTATGTTGTTTTTGAACCATATATTAGCCAGGATTTAAGAGAAACGATATGATTCAAGTTTAAAGAAAATAAGAAGCTGGTCTTTGTTCTTCTAGAAGCTGATAGTGGTAAATCTTAACTTCTACATAATCGGTATCCATAAGCGGAATGCTTTACTTTTTTACTTTCTCTACACGTAATATGGACATAGCGTATAAATTCGATACCAGGATTTTAGCGGAAATATTCGTTTTGAGGTCACTTGAGTCCAGAAAAAGCATTTTTAGAAAAAGGTCCGTGTACAGCTAAAAAAAATCAAGGATGCGACATGAAGACTTTCAAGAGAAACCTCCCACCCCCAAACTACCCTTTACATAGAATCCTTTATGAAAACTTATTTTTCTTAGAAATTACTCAAATTATTTTGAATAAAATGCTGAATATTAAGGTTATTTACAATAACAATAAAATGTATATCCTGTATTTACAGAGAAAAGTGTTCTAAAGATCGAATCATTTTGGATGAATTGTGTTAAATTTTGCATAACGGTTAAACTGTAATAAAGAAAAACCTACTACACAGAAAATGTAAATCTCGTTAAGAAAAAAAAAATAAAATAAAAAAAAAACACACACTCAAGTTATGTAATTTACATTTTTGTTGCTAAGTTGACCATTTCCGAGATATTCCTTATTATTGATTTCAATTTTAAACTACGCATCTTCTGAAACAGGGCCACATTTGGTTTCATGTCTGCTTTTCTGGAAATGCAAAGCAAACCGAACTTTGTTCACATATCGACCGACTTTTAAAATATTTTACTATCGCCTTAGCCTGGTGTATTTCCTTATTTCCCTTCTGCTTATAAGGAACTAAGTAGTGTAGCCAACTCTGTTAATATTTATCTGGTTTAACATGATATGGATAAAAGAATAATCGTTGGTAAGAATAGTTTTTTGCAGAATAGGAAGAGAAAATCACGTGAATGCAACACATCAGGCTTACTTTGTGTTTCTAGTAGTAAACATTTAACTCTGTGCATATTTTCTATGCTATGAATTGAGGTGGAAAACTTCTATGAGCATGCTGGTTATAAATGCGACGGAGATTTACAGTAAACTATTTTAAAAAAATGTTACAATAATTATTATGTTCAAGTTTTAATATACCTAACACTTAAATATTTTAAGAAAACAAAAATAATGTATTATTTTTATTTACTTTTCTCAGTCCGGGTGGAAGCAAGTCTGCACATTGAATTTTATAATGATGTACCGTTTGATATTTTAAGACGTTAAAAACATATGTGCAAAGATTCAAGTAGATGCTGCAGCCTAGCGAATTGTTTTTGAAATACGATATTGTATAGGAGAGGCATTAAGGCTTTCTAGAGTTGTCTGCAATTTCATGGTTTGCTTCCATAAATTAATTTTAACACATTTGTGACCAGACAAATATTTCCATATTTTTCTGTTTGTAATTCTGTTTATTATATTAATATATGGTCTTCATTTTAATTATATTAAAAACAAGTATGTTTAAAATATGTTCAAATTACTCCCTTGAATCCATAAATAAAATAGGATACATTTATACTCAAGTGAAATACAAGCAAATACCTCAAAATTTGAAATTTATGTTTTGTTCAAATTGTTAAAAATATTGTTTTCACTCCTATGAAAGTGAAGGCTATAAGGTTTCTTTTTAAGCTGTCAAATGTAACTATAAGCTTTGCATGAATACATATGCGCCTCTTTACATTAAGAAATATGAAGATGTAATCAAAGATCCCTTTCAGGACAGTGGGACGTGTGGAAAGCACATTACTTGTGTTTAGCTACGCACTTTTGAAAAATCAAAATTCATAGGTTTGCTTTGTCACAGGACAATGACATTCATACCATGTAACAAGCAACTATTTCTTAACATGTTGATAATGTAAAGTATGTAATATAAATTCATACTTTTTCTCAGAAGGTTTCTAAAGTGACCTCAACAAACAAAATTTTCAAAACACATTATTATTTAGGTACACATAACGGGCACAATTTTTTTTTCACAGAAACTCCAATTTTATAGGAGAGATAAAACACTTAGTGGTGCAGTAAACTTGTTTAAGGTGTTCTGTATTTAGCATGCGTCTGGCCGTAAGGCCTTTAATTTTTGCTGTTGTTAGCCTTGATGTATTTCTTGTATTGTTATAGCCTGTCGTATTTGTGTATTTTTATGAAACATTATTCTACTTCAATCTGAAATATTCCAGCTCTTTATATTTGATTCATGGTGGCAAACACACACATTGAAAATATATATAAATTATATATTTTCCATATATTTTTTAGCCTAGCAAGAAGTTAATTTGGGCATAGCGGGGAAACAAATTTGTTTGCTTAGGCTCGTTAAAGTCAATTTTCTTCTTGTAACGGTGAACCGGATGCCGTTATGCCATGGAATGAAAACTGTATTTGGCACAATGGATACTTATAAAACAAGATAAGAACACGAAAAATAAAGCGGCAGGTGTTCAAGTGCAAGCAATTATTCTGCACTGAGTTGCCTCTAAGCGTCTTACAATTTCAATGAGAATCAACGTCACATTTCCCCTTCTTTGTGCAATTGTTAAACACTTGTAGTATATTACTAGATGTTTTAATTAGGTTAGAAACTTCAAGTGACTATATTTCTTATAAGTATAAGGCAAAAATATGTTAAAAGGATATTTCGAGATTCTCTATGGGTCTTGATCAGTTTTGTATATCGAGAGCAAATTGGAATGAAATTTACCACGTAAGAATCGAAATATTCTCCTTAAAAATTGTATTTTTCACTAAAATTTGGTATAAACATGTTAATATAAGCATTTTAACTTTGCAAGAAGACATTTTGAGTGGCCGTCTTTATATTATTACACAATGAAACACGATATGCTCTTAGTTTTTCCATAAAATCCAATTAAGAATCTATTTTATATTTGGATGTAACATCTTACTGGTGTTAGCTAAAATATTTGTGTTAAATGTTGTTCTTATATTAAACAGTATTAAAAGAGCAAATATTAGTGGTAATAACTAGAGGTGCCTTATATCTGATAAATTTAAGAAATCATGTAAGTAATAATGTGAAATTGGATTTACGGATAAAGCAGCAGGAGAAATAAAATTCAATAAAATATTAATACATACGCAGATGTTATTATCACTGTTTAATCTATACATAAATAGGAATGGTAGAAATATATCGAAGCATCCGCATGTTCTTTATGGCGTATATGCATCAGAATAATCTAATAACGTCAGGTATTCCAAAAATAAAATATAGTGTTCCAATGTCTTTTTAATTTGTTGAGAATAATCATCGTCGCAGTACATAATAATATAAAACATTTTACCTAGTCGCTTACGTTAATTTAATTTCTTACCTACGTTACTTTCTTTTCTAGAGCTGTTTATATATACTTCTTATGACGTAATTTAAGCTGTATCAGCTCAATTAAGCAACGATTATTAATCATATTTTAAATACTGATGACGTGCTGTATTATTTCAAAGATAAAGTTATTTAGAAATACAGGTATAAATATTTAACACGTTATTAAAACAATATTAATATGACAATTATAATATCTCAAAAGAAATCTAAAATTATGGTATCCTTAGCAAGAAAACGTTAAAGGAAAAAAAAATTAAACAAAGAAGCTTAGAATAAAAGGCAATTTTATTTAATTCCAAAGGTACGTGTCATACGATTATGTAATATATATTCCCCCAAAATTTGAATAATTTTAGACATACTACTTTTGGAACTACAATAGAAGCTTGAAACAGAAAAATGAGAAAAAACACAATAATGAAACATTAAAGCACCAGCAGAATCGACGTTGCAGTATGGAAGCGAGTCATTGACTGAAAAAGATTGGCAATAAATTGCAAGTTACCAAAATCATATATATGAGGTTAACAAAGGGTTGAAAAATATAGATGAGATTAGCCATTTTGTTTACTATCACAGCGATGTTATTAAAACTCTTACATATTAGTAGTATCGGCCATGTATATTTGATAATAAGATGATAATATAATAATTTCAGGTGAACTGCACGTGATGGTTTCAATTTAAAAACAAAGAATTTGAATGTCTTAAATTTTACGGTGTTAAACAGTCATGACTCCATCATTAATCTATTCAGTAAACCACTACTGTTCACGATAAAGAAAACTCGACAGTTGAAATATCATATAAACTTTACATCAGGGGTTTCACTTTTTCAATGCAATACTTGTATTATTTAATTCTGCAAGCTTTATTTGAGGTGAGAACTTGAGGTGGTAAAGGCTGGATTTTTAATAGACTTTTTGAATGTAAATCTATATGCGGGAGAGAAGAAAATTTACTAAAGTTAAGCAATTTTTACTTTCTCTACACCCTCTATACACAGTGTACAGAGAAGGAATTGTATACCACCCAACAATTCGATACCGAGATTTCACTGGAAATACATATTTTGAAAACTTCTGAATAAAAATAATAGGGAAATATCTCTGTGTGTTGTTTGTGGGCTGCATAGCTCTAAAAAGAAACTTCCGTTAAATACCGAACTTGGTATTTAAGTTTAATATCACCCAAGGATGTGACAAAGTGATCTTCAAGTAAATCTTCCCACTCCAAACTAGTCTTTATAGGGAATAATTTTCGAAAATTTTGATTTTCTCATGAATGGCTGTAACATTTTCATTAAAATATCGCATATTAAAGATATTTACGTGACAATGTATATATTGAATTTTCTAATATCATCTCGTGAAGACCTCTTTATTTTGGATGAATTTTCCTGAGTTTTGCACAACTCGTAAGATAAAAACTTATGACATAAAAATGTAGATCTCGTTGAAACACATAATTTATATAATATACATTTTTTGTAGAAGTGACGGTTTTTGAGATATTCCTTGTTATTGGTTTCAGCTTAAAATACTTTTCTCATATGGATTGTCTAATCATGGCCATACCAAGAGGCTTAATTTCAATCACAATATAATCGGCTTTTAAAAGAGTTGACATTCGCTTTAGCCTAGTGTACTTCCTTATTTCTCTTCTGCTTACAAGGAAGCAAGTAATAATTTATACTAATTTTATCAAGAAGTAGATAGAATAATAATCTTTTTAACAATAATTTGTTACAGAGATGTAGAGAAAGTCGTATGAACGAAACACATCAGATATTAATCTTTAGTAACCTAGCTCCACAGTTAAGGAAAATTTCCAAACATTTTCTTTGAAAACTGAAAATGTAAGTTTGTCAATAGTATGTTCTTTGTTAAATGCATATGCACTCAACCATGTGTTATTTTATAAACAATTGGTATATTTATTCATATTTTAAAAAATATCTCTTAAAGAGTGCGCTGTGAATTTTTCATAATTTATATTTTCAGAATATTACCACATAGTATGTGTATATAGGAATACTCCCGCAAAGATTGGACGTATATGTCAAGTGAGTTTCTGAATTACCCACTTTTTAAGAAAACATGCATGTTATGCAACAGTTTAATATAAAAGTACAGATTTTTACTGTTTAGTGAATTAAAAAACAAATAGGGTTATAAACAAACCTTTAAGCTTAGAGATTCCAACTTTTTAACAAAAACGCATGCTTATCCAGCGTGGCTCATCGTGGTAGAACATTTTATACACATCTAGTAATTTTTTGGTCTATTAATTTTTCGTCACTTTAAACATTTGGTCGTTTCATTACGGATGTGTTAGATAAGGTACTCGTTGATTAGTATGTATTTGAGATGTCGTCCCTTCACATCATTTCACATTTTACTCCCCGACAAGCAGATGGCTTTTGGTTGCAGTCCGGTCTAGCTGCTTTCACTATCTGTGTACAGATGGCAGCGTAATCGCAATTACCATCTATTTTCAGTATTTACTACTCTTTTAGAGACAAAGTGGAACTTTAGGTCGTGGTATTAAATAAAAATCTTTGGTAATTATCGAATTAACGAAAAGCATAAAAATTCTCCAATCAGATTAATTGGCCGACGGAATTTGAAATTAAGACGTCCGAAAGGTGGGCTAGTCGTAAACATTAAGTTATCCCGCTCGACTATAATTATTTTTAGCAAGTTTTAGTATTTATTGGTGAAACTAAATACAAATCTCACAGTAATAGCTCCAAAATTGCATCGCAAGAAACATTTTAAGTGTTGAAATATAACGAAAATACTACACTCGAGAAAAACACATTGAAAATTGGCTCGAATTTATTCTCCCTATTAGGTATTTAATTTATATTAATGAGAATTTCTATTTTAAGATACCATAGAAACAATTTTTGAACGAAAATAATCCTAAATATTCAACTTATTTATAAGATAAGTGGCTAAAATTGAAGTTTTTGACAATTTTTGTCACTTGTCACCGGTCAGCTCCCTTTATAGAATGATAATGTTAAATTGTGTTATATGTTGCACGTTGTTATTACACTTTGTTTAAATCTGCTTTCACATACTATAGCAAGAAAGGTAATTGCATTATATATTATTATATAATTACAATATTGTCTAGTAAATGCTGAGCATAGCAAAATACTCAGATATAAGACCAGGGCAACAACTAAAGCCAATAAATAATCGACTAAAACAAAGCGCATTATTAGAATTACTTGCAGAGCAGTATATACATAATATCAACATTGTCTTATGCAAACTAATAAGTCAATTATATCCAATGCAACATTTGTTTATTCAAAACATTTTAATAATAATTGAAAATCACTTTACGGATTATCGTTGGTTACCGGAAGAGATGCGTATGCAATTCAGTTAGAAACTTGTCGGTATATGTGAAGACATAGTATAGTTTGCCTAGGGTTGCCAGAATCTCAAATTGAAAATAATTACTTAGGGTTACAGACGGTTACAGATTGTACTTCTTTTAATTGGGATCAAAATTATAGTTTTTATTTTTGAAAAACTTTTGTAACAATCTTTAAGAACATAAAAATGAATTCATATTTTATAATGTTACTACCTATGTACCTATACTGGCGCAGAAATTGAAACCATACACTTATATTTGTATGCTTATTTTAACTATACTTAACAAAGTACTATTGCAAATAGCATTATAAAATTATATGATCACCAGAAGGGTTTAGTAAATAATTATACATGTTAATAATTGTAATAATTTGTTGCAAGATTACTTGAAATTCAAATATCTCAACAACGCATTTTTACTTTCTGTGCTAAACACTATGTGCGTACATAGGTAGAAAAGCTATTGTATTGCACCCTAAAATTCGATACCGTGATTTCACCGGTAATACATATTTTGAATTTCCCTGAATTAAAAAAGGTGTGTGTGTGGGGGGAGGACAACATAGCCCAAAAACCAACATTCCATTAAACACAAAACTTGGTATCTAAGTTTAGTTTGTTACAAGAATGCAACACAAAGATTTTAAGGAAAATCATCCAGCTCAAACTACTCTTTATATGGAACAATTTTCTAAACTTTCAACTTTCTCAAAATGCCTTAAGATTTTGATGAAAATATTCACAAGGCAAATAGCATTTATACTTTGAATTTTCTGGGAATAGCCTTTGAAGATCTCTTAATCGTGAACGACTTTTGCATAACTGGTAAACTGTAACAGATAAAGAAGAACTTTACTATATTAAAACAGAGATCGTGTTGAAACACATAATATGTTTTGTGCAACCATTTCTAATATATTCATTGTTATTGGTTTCAGTTTTAAAATATTTAGTTTTCGCAAACGGGAATTTGTCATTTTCTTTTGTTTTAGTCATGCAAAAAGAACGGAATTTCTGTCACATAACAACCACATTTTAAAAGATTTTAATATCGCTTTAGCATAGGGTATTATTTCCCCTCTGTTTCACAGGAGCTTTGTAAGAATAAGTAGTTACAGAATAGATATAGTCATGTGAATGGAATACATATTCTTATTAAGTTAAATGTAATTCTCGGTTCAAGCAGAAAATCTGAGTCCTATCACAGTCTACTTACCTTTAGTTAAAGTATATTTAGCCGTCTTATTGCCTCTTATTTAAAGACTCCCTAGGAACAACTTCCTGTTTTTGACGTCTGAAGTATCCATCTGTACTATTAGGTTTTAGATATTATTGCACTGAATGGCTAAGTAATCGTAATTTAGATGTAGATACTTCATTTTCAAATATGAGCAATGATATATTCATTACTTTGTTGAAACAGATTTTAACATATTTCTGATTTTGAAGCGCCCAGTAATATCTACTTTATAAAATTCCATATATACATTTTTTGTTGTTGACTAAACATATACTGTATATCCAAAACAACCACAACAATATTATTATTATTATTATTATTATTATTATTATTATTATTATTACAGTTACTATGTTTGACCTAACTTAAATTGAAACTGAAACTTGGAGTGAGGCTATATTTAGTCTTATTATTCTCAGATACTTTCTATCTTGACTCTAGAAATTCATGGTTTATCATAAGAAGTATAAAAATTACCACTATAGATATGGTTATTAATCCATTAATTATGGATGAAACTTACTTCATAGTCCATGATAGGAAGAATTTTTAATAAATGAACACCAATATAGCTTACTTTTTTATTCAGAAGTTCTGTATTTTAATTTCCAAGAATGTCTTTGATCTGGTTGAAGTACCATTAAGACTTCTAGGCGTATATTGGGCCATCTTTACGGTGGTTTAGCTATTAGGGACTTTCCAGTTCGTGAGTTCGACACTATGCGCTACGATGACGAGGGATCAACGCATGGTCCATAAGATGGCACTATAAGAGAAAGTTACAACTTGCGGTCGTTAAAAATATTTATTTAGCCCAGAGACTTTTCTTTCAAATTATGGCGTTCTTTTGCGTACAAATAAGAATTACACGGACCAAGAATTTTTCTTCGCTTCCGAAAGAAGCCATTCTATTGATTTTATATCAAAAACACAAAAAAAGCAAAAAACAAAAAAAACAAAAAAAAAAAACAAGATATTCATCAATCTCCACCGAGTTCGAACCCGCAACCTTGGGCATTATAGTCCAGCATGGATACCACTAAACCGCAGAGGGCATTTAATGATCTTTTAAAATTATTATTTGATAGCGTGATAAATAGTATTGTCAACAGTTTTTAACACTGATAATTGGCGTTCATCGCAGGTCACTTATAACCTCCAAAATTCACATTACCTACTGGAACGGCTTACTCAAGAGTATTTGCTGCACGGTACTCACAGTATACTGAATACGGCTCAAAAGGGACAACAGACCCCTGATATTTAAGATGCCATTTTAACATCATTAAATTAATAATTATTCTAAAGTCATAAAATCCTTTAGTTTAAATGTTATTATATCTATTTATTTAAAAATCTGATTTCTCTTAAAATTAAGATCATCCAAATATTTTAATAATCTGCTAAAACCTAAAGTTACAGGAAGGGAAATGAGAGCTAAAATCGCAATAATATATTAATCTGATTTTGGCAGAAATGTTTGAATATAAAAACTTGACATTTTGGAATATAACCAATAAGTGCCAATAGGGCAGGTTCGGCATTTATGTGGAAATATAATTATTTTTTTGCGCTTGAAAGTACACATTGTTCAGAGATAATTGAGACAGCTTAAGCGTGTCAGCTTTTATCGACGAGCTAACCTTCAGAAACTTGAAATATTTTAAAATATTATTCTTACTGACAAATGTATGCAAGCCATCAGTTGGTTCAATCACATAACAAGTAACAATGAGTTTCAAAATGTCTATAGGTTTGAAAAGAATGACATAACATAGATTGTAATCTATGAGGATATTGCGTTATATCTGTGATAAAGGATGTTTACATTTTCTGAAAGAGAATAAACACAAAAAAAACTGAAATACGATTACCAACTCCTGCCGCTAGATGGTTTGTTTCACTGAAAACAATGCACCCTCAGGAGAGTTTCCTGTTTTAACTCTTATAAACTATTTGATAGTATCTGCCTGTTTTGTTTCATTGTCCTTGGTAACCTGAAACAATGTGCTCACTAATGAGTTGAAATTTAATTCCCAAAGAAACATTTTAATTCATTTCCGAAGGAGTATCTAAACTGCTTAGGATTAGCCTTAAAAATATCGCTCTATTTTATATTCTGGGCTGTCCTGATAGGTGCAACAAAAGCTTATATATCAACAACTACTTTAAAGATATGCAAATAGGTCTGTTTTGGCTCAGAAGGGATCTTCCCAGCATCTTTATGGTCTTCCAACATCTCTGGTATCAGCTGATTTATATTACAAGGCCTGTTTTGTCATTCTTTCTTCTGGCATTCGAGAGATATGGTCTTTAATATCATTCCTTGATTTTATCATTTTCATTTATCATCATTTTTAATTTTTGTTATTGGTGATATTTAAAACTACATCGAGCCATCTACCTCAACATTTTCATTTCAGCCTTTACAATTACTCTTTTTACTTTCTCTACAAGTACTATGCACATAGTGTATAGAGAAGGTATTGTAACACACCCAAAACTTCGATACCGAGATTTCACCGAAAAAACATGTTTTGTGACTCCCTGAATCCAAAAAAGCATGTTTAGAAAAATTTCCGTGTATGTATGTGTGTGACTGTGGGCAGCATAGCTCATAAACGAAAAGCCCATTAAAAACCAAACTTGGTATTTAGGTTTGGTATCTTCCAAGGATGCGACACGAGGATTTTCAAGAAAATCCCTCTACTCCCAACTACCCTTCACATGGAAATTTTTTTTCCAAAATTTTGGTTTTCTGCAAAATGGTTCTAATGATTTTGATTAAAGTATTGTCTATTAAAGATATTTATGTGACAAACAAAGTGTATATCTTGAATTTTCTGGGAATAGCCCCTGAAGACTACTCTGGATGCATTTTACGGAATTTTCCTAAACTGCTATACCGGAGGAAATGGACAAAAGTTTACCATACAAAAATTGTAGAGCACGTTAAAGCACACACTTTATGATATATACATTTTTCGTGGAGTTGATCGTTTTTGAGATATTCCATGGTTTTAGTTTCAGCTTTAAAAACGTATAATTTTCTCATACAGGAATTTGTCAACTCCTGTCCATACAAACAAGTCACATAGCAAACAAATTCGAATATCACTTTAACCTAGGCTACTCCCTTATTTCGCTCCTACTTACAAGGAAACAAGTAATAACACTATTTCTGATAATTTTGTCTCGATTAACATGAAGTAAATGGAAGCATAAGCGATATAGAGAAAGTCATGAGAATGGAACACATCAGATTTGTTCATTCCTATTCATGACCCAGGTCTAGGCTCCAAAGGATATAACTGGCCCTACCATAGTTTCATATAGCTTTTCCAATGGAGTTTTAGTATTCCACGTATGTACTGAAATGTATGAATGTTTTGTTTTTAGGTCTCTCTTATATTCTAATGAAACGTCCATCCAAGGTAGTTGAAATATTTCGCTTTTAGGAGTATTTTTAATGGGGTTGGATATTTAACAATTATCTTGTATTTCTGTGCTGAAGTAATTAAATTGTACCTCAGCATTGTTTTCTCGAGTTGGTACAAAAACAGTTGTAGTCTGTCTTCAGCGTCTGCCAGAATAATCTAATCAGCGCCTAGTATTTTTAAGAGGCTTATAAACTTAGTAAATATACCCTTCGAGGAAGTATATGCATTCTAAAACTATATCTAACAAAATACATGGGAATAAATAGTACGAAAACAATAATAAAGTAGGCAATGGAAATATTTTATGGTATTAAGGCATTTAAATATATGGGTGGTGTAATTGATAAGGATGCTGAAGCTCTCGAAGATATTTAGAACAGAATAAATAACGCAAAAATAATTTTTGTTCTATTATATCCAACTTGAAAATATTCATATCAAGACATACTAAAAATTCCTGTTGTGAATTGTCTTTTATGTGCTTGTAAAACAAAGAAAATAAGCAAAAACTTTAAGAGCAAATTACACACATTTATCAATGAATAGTTTAAGAAGAATTATAAGAATAATACAACCAGAAACACTTCCAAGTTTAGAGTTATGGAACAATCAATTAAATAGAATCAATTAAAATAAAAATAAACAAATTGATATGATCCATTCACATGGCTTTCTCTAACTGTTCCACAAATTTTACTTACAAAGATTATTCTTCTTTTCTACGTCATGCTAATTGAGATAAACATCATTAGAATCGTCTAATTACTGCTACTTAGTAAGTAAAAGGGATATAGGGGGCAATTGAATTCAGTTCTCTTTTACAATCCCTGGAGTAAAATAAGGCATGACGAAAGTTGATTTTTCGCTTGAGAAAAGTTGAAGTATTTTAAAATTGAAACCAATAGAAATGCATATGGCATAAATTCAGTGTTTTTTATGAGATCTACATTTTTGCGTATTAAGTTTTTGTCTATCTCTTATGGTTTACAGTTACACAAAAGTCTTCATGTAAAGAGGTCTTCAAAGAAAATCCCAGAAAACTAGAGAATTTTAATTTGGAATGGAATTTTAATCAAAATCGTTACTCATTATTGAGAAAATAAAACTCTTCTTAAAGAGTTCCATGTAAAGGGTAGTTGGGGTTGGAGATTTTCTCAAAATCCTTTCGCATCCAAGTTTAGTTTCTAACCGACTTTTATTTCGAGCTCTGCAGTCCCTCACACATTTTATATTTTTTCTAAAAAAACTTATTCGGATTCAGGGGTCTCAAAACATGTATTTCCTATGAAATCTCGGTTAGTTTTTTTTTTTGGTGCAGTACAATACCTTATCTATCTACTATACACATTATGCATTCGTGTTAGAGAAAGTAAAAATAAAGTGGAGTAGGATAGCACACACTTAATAAGAATATAAATCTGTGAAAAGAATAACCTGCAATTTGAATCTCCAGGGAAGAGAACAGTTCTCGAAGAGATTGCTACACAAATAAATAAATTAAAGAAGTTGACAAGAAATGAGGTCAACAAAGGTCATTCTTTTTTGCAATGCAGGTTTTGATCGAGTCTGGTCAATTGTAATGGCAGGAAAAGAATGCATTTTTCATAACATCACAAAACTCGATATTTCCCATTGAAAAAAGTGCCTGAATATAGAGCGATTTCACGAAACTCAACATCTCCAGTTCTTAAATTTTCATAAAACTCAACTTTGGGGAGGTAAAAGTTTTGGGTAAAGACTGGCATAGCTATGATTCAAAATCCATGGCAAAAATATTGTAAAAGCTAAATTACCTTTTAAAATTACAGAGGTGAGAATATTTACATACATAGAAACTTGTAATAATCGTGTACTGTATTACATACAAAACACCAATAGAAGTTGAAGTGTTTGAGCTAAGGCAGACAGTTTCTGTAATCCTCACCTGAACTTCCAATGGTGAACCTTGTCCGCAAGAAGAGAGCTGATGACGTGAACAAGTTAATGAGTTACTTCCTTAATGAATCGAAAGAAGGTAAAGTATTTTATGGCAAAGTTCTAAAAGGATGTGGCAACGATTCTGACAACAGGGTGGATAATGATGAGTATCCATCGCATTAAGATTTTGTACATTCAATTTTCAGTAACTTTGGGAATTGAAAAAAAAAATGTTTAATTCTACATCGAAATTTTTTGTATATCAATAATTAATTTTGAACAAATTAGGTTCAAATGTGTCTAAATTAACCAATTTTCAATTCATCTGTATTAAATCATTATTATAAAACACATGTTAATTATTTTGATGAGGTTTTTGCCAACTGTGAGTGAAAAATAATTGAATATTTTAAGTTATGTGCATTTCAAAAAAATGGAAATGTTGTGTTTTGTAAAATTCTTAGTTTTGTCGTATTTTTTCCAAATAAATAAAATAACTAAAGTAGTCGTACTGGCTATCAATAAATGTATCTTAAAAAGAGAAACAGTAACATTTTTCCGGAGTTATTATATCAATAGCCTCAGAGTAAACTAAAAAGAAACGTTTCCTTTAAAATTGTTAAAATGGCGTTTGTTGAGCTTTGTTAAATCTGTCCTCAAATATGGTCCGGTGGAAATACTGTGTGAATAGCCTATTAGCCTCATTACCAACTATAGGAGAATGATGGATCAATTGATTGATTGCTTGATTGACGCATATATCTAGTAGCAAAAGTTAGCGAAGATGTACCATCTCATTATATTCATCTTCTACCTTTTATCACAGGTAATTTCTTTGACCTACGAATTTATCTGATGTACTTGTAGTCTTGTGGGAATGTATTAGGATTATTACAGGAATAAACTGTAACATTACACGAATAAACATTTAATATTTTACATTCACATGCCTTTTCTACCTACTCTGCAGCAAACTATTCTTCTATCCAGTTTATTCTAATCGAGACGTAAACACTATCAGAAATGGTCTTATTACTTCCTTTCAGTAGCTAAAAGGGGAAATAAGCTGGTAAGAGCTGGGCGCTGTACAATGGCCTTGAAATTCCGTTCTATTTTCTTAACCAGCAGATAACGGCTTCAGATTTGAAAAAAGTATCAAGTGTTGGGAGGTTTAAACCAACAGCAAGGAATATCTCGGAAGTGGCTTTATCTAGTAAGATAACCTCTTATGGTTTACCAGTTATACAAAATTCATTTAGATCGAAGAGGATTTCAGCTGGTTTATCAAAAAAATTCAAAATATAGATCACATTTATCATGAAATTAGCTTAAATTTGTGGTATTTTAATCAAAATTGTACCACGTATTTTTGAGAAAATCAAAATTTAAAAAAATGTTACATGTAAAGACAGTTTGTCATGCCTTTTCTTGGAAATCTCATGTTTTATCATTGAAATATGCTGAATTTAAATATGTTTGTTGTTTAATGTCGTTTGTTTTTCAGTTTTGCTGTTCACACAACAAATGTATACGCTTATATCCACACGGAACCTTTTTTAAAAATGCTTTTATAATAATATTTATTCATGTGGTCCCAATATGTATATTTCTAGTGAGATCTCGGTATCGAATTTTTGGTGAAGTGCAATACTCTCTCTACCTAGCATGTACGGGGTAGAGAAAGTAAAAATTGCTATAATTGGAACTCATGGAATCTTATGGGTGTTATCAAAAATTGCAGCGTTTTGTTTTACAGAATTTTTTTTTCGGCAGTGTTTAACGCCCGCTTTTTACTACTAGTGGCACCGCAGGCAATGACACCAGTGACACATGCAGTTAAGATGGAGCACCGGTGGAAAGCGATGTCGGGGGGGGGGGGGGGGGGGGAGAAACCGGAGAAAACTCGGTCCTGCGCCACTTTGCCCACCACAAATCTCACATGTGGTCGCTTGGGATCGAACCCGGGCCGTCTAGAAGAGAGGCGAGTGTTCCAACCACTCGGCCACGGCGTGGGCTTACAGAGAATGAAGAAAAATATCAATAAAAGGAAGTATAGTCCTCACACACTGCAACATCATTTCTATAGTTATAAATGCTATAACCCTATGGCTATAAATTGTGAACAATTACAAATCTAAATTTCTTCAGAATAAACTAATATGAATTCTAAACTTTAAGAAATTGCACTTAATCTACCAGTTAACCGAAGTCATAATATGATAGGCGCATGCTTATTAATTACTCATCTCTAACTTTAAACATTATTTTCTTACAAACTTTTAAAACGTATTCTTCCATGCTCAAAATGCTCAACGAAATACAATTTTTTGCTGTTTGATTTCAAACATGTTTTACAGTCTCTAAAGTTTTAATATTTTAGAAGTTTTAGGGAATTTTTGTATATTATATATGTAGAATAAGAAAATGAATTCACACAGTAAAAGATTAATATTTTAAACACCATACAATTCACAATTTTGAAACATGGTGTGCACATTACTGTTATGGGATGTAAAAGTAGGCATAAATTTTAACAAGTCATCTTACGTTCTGTGGGTTTTACAAAATTCACAGATGCATTATCTGTGACTGCAAAAGAACTGCCACCTCTATGCCACGTCTAGTTTGAGCCAAATGTCAATATTTTTTATAATGTTTTTTTTTTTTTCAATATTTCACAGAAGCTTCTCCAAACTACCAATATTAATGACATTTTACATAGAGAAATTAGATAATTTTAATGCTGATGTATCACGTATATCCAGAAATAGGGCATGCTTCTCCCGCTAAACACTTAGCAGTATAAAATGTATTTTTAGAACTATAAAATAATACTTTTTGAGGCTAAGAAAGTCTTTAATAGAAAGAAGAAATTCTATTGTTACATGCATTTCCTATCGGCAGAAGACCTTTCCTCTGCTGAAGATTATTCATTCCATCTAGTGTTATGACAATACGGTTAAAAGACATGATCTAAGTTTGAACTGCAAAGTTATTTAATGTTTATTGCAGATCAGAGGTCAAATTATATAAAGATAAACTTGCAGTAATATAGATGATTATTTGTGAGTATTCCCTGGAGTTGAACTTTGTGAGAAGTCCATGGTCATTTTAACGGCGACACTATTCTATGTAGTGATGGGTAGAATGGAATGTTTTCAAGAATCGTATACTCTGTATTCGAATACTTTTAAGAAACGAAACTTTTACTCGAGTACAAGCTCATCACTTATTAGGCTTTCGCTAATCGAAATCAGCCTGTATTCATATGCAAGTCCTCAATTGATAGTGCTACGTTATCGTCATTCGAGTGTTGTTCTTAGTTCTCACTAACTTAGTTCCTACTTACTCATACTTTTACTAATCGAAATCAGCCTGATTACGTATGGAAGTTCTCGGATAGTACGTTATCGTCACTCTGAGGTCTTCAGTTCTCATCATAGTTCTTCTCGAATAAAGCATTCATTTCAAATGATGGACGAATAATACGACAAGATTTAAATGTTGACGATCAGGCGCTAGGTTATACGATTTTCTGCATAGGCAGGAAGTACAATCCACTACAGTTAATTGTTTTGCTCTGCAATGTGTGAACGTTGTGCTGTAATGTTTATTAAGCTTACCATGCAGGAAACTGTTTATTTCAGCAGAAAAATGTTACAATGTTTTTAAGATATGTAATTTTACCACGAACGCTCTTAATTTTAATTTGACACAGCAATTTCTTGTTTACATGCACTATGGACATTGTCAATAAAACCGTAAAACATTATGAATTACATGACTTGAATAGCCGAAATCCTTTTACAAAATAAAATGAAACTATTCATAAGTCAGCATGTTTATTATCAGTTAGCACGCACCTCTCCGCTCTTTCCGGCAAGAATCCAAGCGTAACATTTTGCATTCGAATAATTCCATCACTGTATCTCATTTTCAACTCTTTGTAATTCATATATTTGTAAATTTAACTGAAGTCTAGCTCATGTATCATGAAGATTTAAGTTAAACATACTTTTTTGGAAGAGGACAACGTAACATTTGTGTCACTATAGACTGTTATGGAAGTTAATTCCTACAAATAATGATTCCATAGGGCGGTCATCTCTACCCCTCGGAGACTACTTCCGCTTCCGCTCTCAGAAGACGTCATACTCCCCATGACAACAGATCATTATGTCTTCATCCGCCTTCCCTTGTTTGTGCTCATTTTCTGCCCACACACAATCATTATAATTGTATTTTCTTTTACTTCATCTCAAGTGAGGTCTGACGACTTCCTTATGAGATTTGTTCTGAACTCTTGTGATCCTTTGGAACGCTATATCTAGCTTAGGAGCGAGTGCATTAAACCTTGATAGCTAAGGTGGGTGGAACTTGCGTCACTAACCACACCTTTTAACTACAGAATTCCATCTTTTCACGGCGTACAGTTTACATAAATTAGCAAACGTTTGAAAAGTGTTTCGTATCTCAAGCAATTTAGTGTCTTGTATGTTCCAAAACAACGGCAGAGTATCTGCAGCATTAGTGACACATGTCTTTCTTATGCTAAGGTAAAAATTAAAGATACATGTTCATAATACAATAATATGAATTTTACATTTTAAAAAAATACTGTCTGGAGCAATAGAACTACTTCATTCGGGAGAAGCTTGTTCGATGATGTAACCGGTTTACGAGTATATAAGTTTAGCAGTTAATAGTAACATTAGCAGAATTGATATTATTACTTACTTTTTTTAGGTATAAGGGAAATAAGGGCATACACTAAGATAAAGCGACAGTCACGTCTTTTAAAAACCATTCCCGGTGTGAAACAATTGAGTTCGGTTCGCTTTGCATTATTCGTTTTGAGAGATGTTAATTTAAAAATGGTTGTGTACCAGTATTTTATTTAAATGGCAACTAACATGTGCACAAAACATGATACTTAAGCAAGAAAAGTATATAAAATGTTCCAATTAACATGAATTTCTCTACCTATTCTGCAAACAACTTTTTACAGAGGAAGCTGTAACTAAAGAATACACTCTAAAGTGATAGTCAAATGTTTTAAAAGCTGTCGCTATGCAATTATCATTGAAATTTGGTTCTCTTTGATGACCAGTAGTAAAACAAGGAAATTCAGAGTACTTCTGTTTGAGAAAAAAATTACATATTTTAAAATTGAAACCAATTTCATAGACCACAGTGTGACTTTTGCCCAGATCTATATTTGTTATAGTACATATGCGTTTGTCTATCTCTTACGGTTTATCAGTTATGCAAACTTGTCTAGAATGCAAAGGAGTTCAGAGTATTCTCAACAAATTGAAGTTATATATTTTATTTGCCATACAATATTTTTAGTTTACGACATTTTAATAAATATTATTAGAGCCATTTTTCAAAAATCGAAAATTTCGAAAAATCTTCCGTGTAAAGGGTAGTTTGGCGTAGAGGCATTTTTCTGAAATAATACTAAACTTATATTCCATGTTTGGTATCTAACCGACTTTTCGTTTTTGAGATATTCTATCTACAGACATACACACACAGAAATATGCCTAAAAATCTATTCTTGGGGGCCTCAAAACATATGATTCTAATGAGAACTTTACATTGAATTTGTGGGTGGAATATAATTCTTTCTCTACTTAATAGGTACTTACATATTACATGTAGAGAAAGTAACTAGAATAAAATATGTGATTCGTAAAGGAAAATCTGACGTGTTACATTCACAGAAATGTTGATTCTATTCAGCAATGAAGTATTGTTACCCAAATACTATTGATTGATCTAATACGTTAAACAATGAAGCCCGGAACTTTAAAGTATTTTCGAAATTGGAATCGCCATGGAATAAGTCATCTCAAAATAATTTGAGAACTTCTATTCGTTTACCAGATAACATACGTGACGGTAGGGGAATTTAATGTCATATCGACATGCTGCCAAAGACCTGGGGATCCGTGTTCAAATCTCGGCTATGACATTTAATTTTTCTATCTGACTTCCATTGTAGTCTTGCAAAAGTCTATTCTTCTGGTAAATCATGCTAACCGAGAGTTCAGAATAAAACATGCGTATAAGATGATTTATATACTCTTCGTTTTAGTTTTCACTGGTTTGGGTATAATAAACATAAACTGCAATAACATATTTTTTTTTCTGGGCAATTTTATGTAAAACCCGAAGTGTAACATTTTTATTAGATTTGGTTTTAATTGTTTTTCACTCAAGCCGTGTGTAGGACAGGAGTTGGATCTCCCGATCTCTAGCTGGTTGCTCTGCCACTGAGCTAACATGGCAAGATGCTGACATAGCATTGAATTTCTCAACTGACTCACATGTTTCCCGGTAAACCACAAAGTGATTTTGTTAGCGTTAACAATTAATGGTTTTTATTACCGCAAAACTGAATCGGCGAGAGTCAAAAGGGCGTTTTTAATTAGAGATCTTTTATTCAGCAGGTTAAAGCAAATTTGAGTGTATCAAGCATGTATGTAATTACAGCTTGCAGTGATGTTGCTATTGCTTTAAGAAGATATCAAAGAACTAAAAATGGGTTTCCAAAGTATTAAGGCTCATAATTGAACTAAGTAATTATTGTCTGACAAACAGGGAAGTGTGGATACAAGTTTCATCGCAATATAATGTGTTGGCGTTCTTGATATATTTATATATGTACATTTTATTATGTTTAATGAAAATCTACATCTGACATATATTGAAATGCAGATGTAATTTTGTTTAGTTAGATTACTTACTTTATTTGTAAGGAGTTTATATAGTGAATAGTTTAAGTATATTTTATACCACGAGGTGCAAGAAAGTCCTTAAACTGGCCCATGACAGAGCTGATCATTTTGTTAAAAATAGACAAGGCCAATATCAAAACTTTAACTGAAGCGCGAAGGGAAAAATGTTTGCTCCTCTGGACATATTTTTATGGGGAAAGTAGATTTTGAATAAATATAGGTAAATAAAAAAACTGATGTGTTCCGTTCAAATGACTTTCCCTAGCTGCTTCACAAACAAATGTTTCTTATAACAGATTATTTGTATATATACGTCATAATAATCGAGATAAACGAAAGTTGACTTCCCGTTTGTAATAAGTTTATGTGGTTTAAAAAGAAAGCAATAACAATGAATATTTCGGAAACGGCTAACTCTCAAAATATATATGAAATAAATAGTGTGCTTTAATGACATTTACATGTTTTGTGTAGTAGGGTTTTGTCTATCTCTCACGGTTTACGAGTTATACAAAAGCCATCTAAAATTAAGAGGTCTTAAGAGCCTACTCCTAGTGAATTAAAGATAAACATCTTAAACATACAGCACAAGTATTTTAATGCTGTTATTTTTAAATGTGTTCCAATGTCCTAGGAAATTAAAGCTCCGCATATACGTATTTTCATAACATTGCCTTCAAAATAATTCTCTTCCGCAGTGACACTCTTCTACCACCACATGTTAAGAGATTGGAAGTACTGCTGGAAGCCATTTTCAGATACCTGTTGTAGCTCATGTACAGTAATTTCTTCAGCGTTCAAATTCTTGACTGAAACGTTTATGCCATTTATACACCTGAGTGTTCTTCATCGCTGCTTCACCATAAGATTCTTCCATCATTCTCAATGTCTCTGAAGGCCTTTTTTTTGACAAAACTCAAAACTTTATGTTCGAATGTATTCCGTTGTCGACATGAAATGCATAAACGAACCTGAATACACAACAAAAATTAGTTACCAAGCAAAGACAACAATCGTTATTGCCATGACAATTGAAGTGAAGGATCGTCATGGACGTTACCAACACCTAAATATGAAATATTCCTTACTTTTTTATTCATTATAGAGAAAAATAAACGAATCCGGGGATTTTCTGAATCTAGGGTTATATAATACTTGAAGGACGCTGGGGTTGGTTGTTGCTCAAGTTTTTTACTGCTGTTTTAGGGACAGCTTATATTTTAAGTTTCTATAAATTAATTAACGTAAGGTTCTGTAACTTTTACACTGACTGCAGAAATATCTACCAAACGTAATCCTTGTAAAATTACAGATGTAGACTTAAACTTAGTGCTTCACACCTGCTGTAAATAAAATAATAATTTATTATAATTTTTTTAATTATAATTTTATTTAATGTCGCCTAACTATACAGGTCTTATAGCGAAAGCATCATGAAACAATGAGAAATTTTATAATACAATATTTACACGTTAAAGTAATAATTATATCTAGTTTGTAACATTAATTATTGGAATTCTAACAATAATACTTATATATGTAGAGTACTCATTTTAAAATTATCAATGGGAGCAGTATATTCAGCTACAGTTTTCTCTAAAAGTATGTATTCTTTTTCAAGGACTTTTTTGTATGTATTAATGCATGCCATACTTGCCAATTTCCATCTAAATTTGTTTCTTATATCTGAAGATAACCTCTATTCAATTCCTTTTACATTATGAATACAGAATTCATAGAATAGTGCCAGAATTCGTCCTGCAGGAGTTCTTTAATATTCCAGTAAACCTGGCATGGGGATGTTGCTTTTAACCACAGCGTCTAACCAACTAGCTACCTAAATTTTACGTATACCTTTAATAAATTAGATTTTAGGAATACCTTTAGCTGCAATTCGCTAGATCCTAGACTGTAAACCACCGTAAAGTTTCTTAATTAATTGTCAAGAAAAGTGCACTTAAATAAAGTGTTTATTTAAAACATGTGTTACATTATGATGTGTGAAATAATTTTTAACATACATAGATAATTTTAGTTGGTTAATTTCCTGTACTTCCTAAGTGTAAAATGGGGTAGAGCTACGATGTTTCCTTCATCTAATTTTAATTTCTAGTTCGTGAGATCGCCGCTATGCGCCAAGGTGACGAGGGGTCGGCTCGTCGCCCAAAGATGGCACTGTAGGACAAAATCACAACTTTGGATCCGAAATTCCGGTATTTTGTTCTGAAACCTTCTTCTTTCCAGGTATGGGGTTCTTTTTCGTTAAAATAAACATTATGCGAAAGCACCAACTTTACCTCCCTTCCGGAGGAAGTCATGCTAAGAATGTTTCGTCCGAAAATATCTATTATCCTCCGCCTGGCTTGACTGCAATCTTGGGTTTTAGTATGGCTAGCATAGCAACCACTACTACAATAAGGAGAGCGACACTTGGACCCTTTCAGATCCTTTAGAAAGGATTGCTATATTCATTGGCAATGTTACCTTTCATTTTATTAAATAATTGTTGAGAAGCATAATATAAATTTCGGCAGTCTAAAACTTCGCTTGCAACTACCCATTGTCCTTAAAGTTCCAAACAGTTTTTGAAATAAAAATGTATATCTAACCAAACGGATAGTGTTGCATATTGGTGTTGCTTTTGTTTATCCGTGGTAGCAAGGATTTTAACATTGCCTTGAAATTCATTTTATATGTTAATGTGGAACAAACAGTTTAATACTCTGGTAATACCTGAAGCTTCGAAAATTCGCAGGTTAAAAATTATTGTCTTTAAATTATCTTTGCTAAAAGGGAGTTTAAAAATATATATCGACGTTATGTGTATCAAAAAGGTGTAAATTTAAATAACATATGCCTTCTAACTCTCTTGTAGTTTTGGAGAAACGGTGGTCTAAGATATGCTATTATCACTGTTTAATAATATGTATAGTTTTCTATTTTGAATCAACAAGACTTAATTTAATACGCATATACCAGTAGCACGTTCTTTTGTTATTCCTTATCTATCGCCAAGTTCATTTTAGCCAGATTCTTAAATAAAGAAACTTAAACGTTCCTCGCTTATGACCTTGAGTTAAGGAATCAATGGGGTGCATATTATTGAGTGCATGAGCGTAAACACAATGTACCCCCACTTTTTAAAAGTGATGAAAATAGTTTTGTACACACCAGAAAAGATATTCACAGAGCGGTATACTTTATTACACTTACGGTAAAGCACTCACTTCAAACTTATTCTTTATGGATATCCCAAAGCACTTCAATATGTTTTTGTAGTACTTACAAAAATATAACAAAATTATTGCTTTATCTACTTTAAGACAATTAGGTTTAATAATAAGAATTTTATCTATGGGATTTAATAATATAATAGTAATAGAAATATAATAATAGTAATAATGATTCTGCTACTATGAAGCAAGCATAAGTTAGGCTACACTTATTCAATTATTACTAACTGTAAACACACCATTGCAATTTAAGTTTGGATTTGTTATATTAGTGATTATAAGAAATTCATTAAAAATGATCGTTGAAAATTGATGGGCTTATTTGGCCTACTTCAAACAAATCAGACAAGACAAACAGTATTTCTTTTTTCATGTGCTTCATTTATGTCATACTTATATCATTGTTGTGTTGTGGTTTTATATATAGTGTGTATAGTTGTTTACATATTTTTCTTTAGTGTGTTTGTCTATTATAATAGGATACGTTAATACATTGGAATACGGTTTATTCTGTATTAAAAAGTTTAAGTTGCTGTAATTGAATATAGGCATTTGCCTCTTTTAATTCTTTGTTGCTATTGTTTAAATATTCCTTACTGTTTTATATATTGCAAAAGCACGTACGGTCTGTGAACCCGTACGATTGTTGAAGATCAATGTATGATACTGTTATGTCAATAAATACACTTATTTATGCATTCATACTTTCACCAGACACAGATGAAAGACTTTTGTAATATTCATGAGAAATTGCACACGCACAAATGAGAAACTCAAGTACATCTTTGAGTTTTGGCAATGCTAAGGGCCCTGAATTTTCATTATTATGGGGTAAGGACATATGATCGCAAGAACTAAAAGTAATTTGTATTACTTTCTCTACACACTCGTAATACATACGTAGAGAAGGTACTCCAGTACAACCATAACATTCGATACCGAGATTTCACTAAAAACACACGTATTAGGCGGCTCTGAATCTAAAAATAAAAACCATTTTTAGAAAATGATCCGTATGTGTCAGAGTTTTTTTTTTTTGAACACGATAACTCAAAAATGGGTAAAATACCAAAATGGAATTTAAGCTTGCTATCTTCAAGAATAGAATAGATTGTGAGGGAAATCCCCCACCCTTAAACTACCCTTTACTTGGAAAAAGCTTCGCAATTTTTGATTTTTCAAAAATGGCTGTAACGATTTTGATTAAAGTAATACCGTATATTAAAGATATTTACATGACAAATAAAATGCATATCCTAATTTTTCTTGGAATAGACTCTGAAGACCTCTTTATTCTGGATAAATTTTGATAGACAAAAATTTAATACATAAAAATATAGATTATGTCATATACATTTTTTCTGGAGCTAACCATTTTCGAGATATTCATTATTGGTTTTAGTTTTAAAATACTTAATTTTTTTTCAAACGGGAATTTGTCAAATCCTGGTCATGCAAAGAAGCAAATTTCAATCACATAGCAACAACTTGTAACATATTTTATTATTGTTTTAGCTGGTGAATTCCCTTATTTCCCTTCGACTTTTATGGAAGTAATTGATACGATCATTTTTGCTATCTTCTGTTTTTCTTGATTAGCAGGAAGTAGCGAGAAGTATCAGCTGTGTTAGGAATCTTTTGAAGGATAGCTAGAGAAAGTCATGTGAATGGAACACATCATAAATTTTACTTACATGGAACTTTTTGCTATTAAAGCATTCATAAATTACTAGTATTTGTTACAAACAAGAGATAGCAGCAGTAATCAGAAACTTTTTGGTATCTTTAGGGTCAGGCTGCTTTTGGCACATATCTTTTATTTTGAACTAGAAATATTAGGATTTCAAACCTTCGTGCTATGTTCTAATCGCTGTCTATATTTTTAAGTAAAGTTTGGGGATGTGGCTTTTAGCATATGTATTTCTGAATGTAGAAACTTCGCTTACTGCTGAACCGGCAGGGTAACTCGAAGCGATGGGGAATCGAACCTGGAGATCTTCGCTCCTGCCTCTCAAGATTTCCGGTAACTCCTAACGCAACACGGCTTCGCACAACACTCTGCTTAACTCTTGCAATAATATAACTCACATATAGCAACTAAAGAACTCGCTACAGGAAACTGAAGTACGCATTCAATTCCGTCTTTTTTATTACCTTCTCTACTTCGTACATAGTACGAGATTGTATTGCATTCCACCCAAAAATTCCAATACCGAGATTTCACTGAAAATTACATTTTGGGATTCCCTAAATCCATAAACAGCATTTTTTGAAAAAGTTCCGTCTGTTTGCGCGTGTGTAAGTAGCATAAATCAAAAACAAAATTTTGTTAAATACCACGCGCGCGTATGTTTGCATTTTCATATTTGTGAAATTGTTATATTAATGTAAACTCAATAAATACTACTACTTAACTTGATATATACGTTAAGCATTTATCAAGGATGGGACACCAAATTTTCACCACAAACTATCCTATATATGCAGCACTTTTTAAAAATGTTGATTTTCTCAAAAATGACAAATGTTTTGTTTAATTTACACAACAAATAAAATTTATATCTTGAATAGTCTCTGAAGCTTGGTCGTTCTGCAGGAATTTTGTATAAGCGGTAAACTGCAGGAAATAAACAAAAACTTACAACAGAACATTTTGGAGATTTTGTTTGTTGTAGGTTTAAATGTTATAATATTTATAGTTTTCTAAAATGGAAGTCGTTATTTTTACTTTATAGTCCAAGAGAACTGTTTCAAAGTAATCACATAAAGATCGGCTTTTAAAAGCTTTGACTTTCGCTTTAGGCTATTGGACTTGCTTGTTATAGGAAATATTATACCGGAAAAGATTATGTAATAGAACTATAGTAATGTTTATTTTGAAAAGCATGAAGTAGAAACAAGAATAATAATCATATGTTGAAGCGTAGGCAGAGAAGACTATGTGAATGTAGCAGATCTTAATTTTTACGAGAATAATCACTTTGACTTTCTACATAAATATTTAAAACAAATTGCATTAATGCTGTTCTCTCATGAAATCCACATAGACGTTTTATGTTTGTCTGTTGTAGTGATTAATTTTTGCTAATTCTTCCTGCTGAATGCATTATTTGTTATTCTTTATCATCATCATCATCTTTCCTGGTTTAAGCCTTTTAGATCGTTCCTGTCTCATAATTTAAACCGTTCTATTATAACTTTTAGATCTGCTGATGTTCCGTTGGCCTTTTGCTTTATATTTTAAAACAAACTTCGTCTAAGAGTGTTCATCTATTCTATTCACATTTTGTGTGCAGTTGTTTTGAATTTCTTTATTTCTTTTTAGTAGGTTGAAGATTTTTAATTCTTTAGGAATGTCTTCATCCCTCCTTCTGTCTTTTATTGTATATCCTGCTACGTGCTTTAGAAAACGTTCTCTGCTGCTTCTATCTTTCTTTCCATTTGTTTGGCGATTGTCTAATATTCAGATCCACAAGTTAATACTGGAGCAACTATCACCTTGTAGAGTTTTATTTTTGTTGTTTTCCTTTTAGAATTTAAATTTCGTATGATAGTACCGCATGTCCGGTTGAATGTATTTATTTTGTTTATTGTGTCCTCATTTTTAAGTTTGAGACACTATAGCCTAAACAATTAATAGTTTATATAAGAACTGAAGCTTTCCTGGCGACGTGTTAATTCAAAATCTTCTCGGGCTTCTAGTTTTTACCTGGCTAGAAGCCCGAGAAGATTTTGAATTAATAGTTTGTTTGTTCTTGTATTCTCTCGTGTATTAATATTTTTTCTCTTACTGTTTGTGGTTCTCTAAAAGCCATCGTTTTACATTTTTATGGCGATATTTTAATATTACACTTTGTCTTATTTTTATCTAATTTATATAGAGAATTTTAATATTTATTTAAGAGTCACTTATTAAGACCAGATCGTTTGGGAGTAGCATTACGCCTAATATGGTATTATTTATCTTAAAATGTACTTCTAAATTATATTTCCATTCTCTAACAATGTCAACTCTATATAAATTAAACAAATGTGGTTACAATGGACACTCTTGTCTAACACCTTTATTTATTGTTGGTGCACTTTTTTGATCTTTTGGTAATCGATTATTATATTATGCATATATAAATGTCTATTATAGTTATCAAGATGTTTGGTTTTGTTTTCTATGATTTGCTATAATATGTTTCTGTGTGCAGTATCAAATGCATTTTCTAAATTTATAAATAGGAATGTTTTTTTAATTATGTTGTCTGTGAAATACACAGTTGATGCAGAGTTTTCCTTTTCTAAAATCCGTTTGAGCTTCTAGCACCTACTATACTTCCTATTATGATGTTTAATCTGCTCTTTAATATGGTTGCGTATAGTTTTTAACCATTATTCAATATATTTATTATGTAATTATACTGCAGTAATTCTTATTCCATTTTTATAATTATATAGTATACAATTATGAAAAGTTATAAACAAAGGGTAAATGGCATTGAGGAACACAGCATTGAAATTTCAAGTTTCTATAGTTGTGTACAGATTTTTTGTGATTTTTACATTTATTGCATTTTTATTATATTAATATTAAATTTAATTCAAAGCGAATAAATATTTTAGAACACACAACATATTCTATAAATTTTATTATGTAAAATGTTGCATAGTCAAAATGTCCCATAACCTCAAAATTAGAGGAAATTGGTTGGCATTTCCTGAATTGAAGCTTTCAACCACAAAAAGACAAATTTAAAAAGTTTTATTACTGAATTAATATAACTTTTAAAGGGTTAGAAATTTTAATCTCTAAAATTACTCAATATTAATAGATGCTTCTGCTCATTTTAGTTGTATTTTAACAAAAAGTAAGACTCCTAAAGCATTTTGAAAGAGCAAAATGTAGTTTTGAGAAAAACGATGTTTAATCAAATAGTGTGCTAGGAAACCAGGGTATATACCATCTTTAAATGGCTGTAGAATCTGTAGCAAGAAGAGAACAATTAAGGTCCAACGCTTCCAACAACTATTTGTAATAAAATACCAATTTGACCGAATATAGTAAAAAATTCAATATCTGTATTCCTTAACTTCATTAACGTCGACATTAATAGTAACACAATAATTTGACACTTTTAACACTAGTGTATTTCTATGGATAAAAGGCTGTTGTTTGCAGTGAATGTATTTCAAATGTATAAAAATACATGTATTTTCAAAATACCTATAAAAGGGCAGCTTTATTTTCCATTTGTTAAATATTTATACTTCAGTTTATTTTATGTGCAAATTAACCTTAAAATTTTCATCGTCGTTAAATTATATTTCATTTGTGTACCTTTTATTTTCTTATTAAAATTAATAACAAATGCAAAAATAATTAAAAACTACCTACAGTGTAATAAGTCAACAATACTGTGGGGTGGTCGTAATAACGTTTTTATATTTTGATCTAATATAAAGAAAACGAATTAATACTTCTGTTCTAAAATATATGGCATCACATTATCCGATGAACATATTTGAATGTCTTGTAAATGAATGTTTTACTACATTGAATTTGATTTTCGTCATTTACCATATAAAGCATACATCTAGATGATTTTTTATTTTATTACTTTCTCCATGGCACGACAGCTCATGGGGAACCTTGGCCTACCGCCCGGCCGCTGCGCCCCCCATCTCGGTCCACTACAGACGTCATGGATGGGGTGCAGTATTGGAGGGTGAGACGTGATCAGCGCCTCGAGTTCCCCCCGGCCGGTTAATGCGGTTCTCATGAACTGGAGCCGCTACTTCTCCATCAAGTAGCTCCTCTATTGACCCCCCAGGGACCTTACGAGGCTGAGTGCATCCCGGGCCAGGTCTCCCAGCGGGGGAAAAATTCCCACGCCGGTACTGGGGATCGAACCCAGGTCTCCCGCTACCACCGCGCTAAGGAGACGACCTTTTTAATTTTATACTCATTTAAATTCTTTTTAACCTTGCGAAATAAAGTATATTCTCTTTATTTGCCTGAGAATATTGAAGACACGAATGCAATTTTAAACGATTGTTGTTTTTTAAATGTAGCACAAGAGGGATTACGCAGAGAAATATTTATATATAACATATATTAATTATGAATAATATTGTAAAATGAAAATGCAGAGTAAGTAAGTTAAGTTGCTTGTCCCGAAGCTTTAACTTAAATACAAAATACCAGTTTGCTTTGCTTAGGAATAATTGTTCCAGCAGCATACTAAAATACGAGAGTGCTCCAGAAAGTAACGAACGGTTTGGAATAACCAAATCATATCGAAAGTTATTAACACAAAACTGCATTTATAAAGTTACTGTATCTTACTCTATTTCTCGAAGTATCGCTATTACTATCAAGGTACCGGCGTTTCATTGTTTGTTATTGTCCTCCACTGCCACAGATCTGACCCAAGATATTGAGGTTTTCACCGGCTAGGAAATCTTTTCCATCCAAAAAGTCATGTATATGACGTAAATGAAACACCTTCTAAGTTTTTTCATCAACATTTGTGTTCAACTCTTTCATAACGATTGGTGAACATTCTTCCCTTGATTACTCGTAAATTATGTGCCATTGCCTCACTGAAGACTCGTTCATTGCATTATCACTTTATACTTGTGTTATTTGCCTATAACATTCGATTGGCCAAACATTTTGTTCATATATAACATCGGCATTGAAAATTTGGAACCACAATAAATGTCTTGACAGAGTGACGATTACGTTCAGAAATAGAGTAAGATACTGTCATTTTGTAAATAAAGTTATGTGTTGATAACCTTCGTTATTATTTAGTTATGCCAAAATGTCTGTCACTTTCTGGATAACATATACAAGGAGGTATTGTATACCATCTAAAGATACAATGTCGAGATTTCACTGGAAATGAGGATCCCCAATGTCTTGTGTATTTAACTTTAAAACCAAATTCTCCTTGATACCAAACTTGCCATTTAAGTTTCGTATCTTCAAAAAATAATAATTGAACATTTTCAAGAAAGTACCCCCACCAAAGTACCCTTTACATGGAAAAAACCTTTGATAATTTATTTTCTTAAGCAGTGGCTCTAAAATGTTGATTAAAGCCACTATTCTGTGTCTACTTATAGGCAAAATTACTTGCACAATTTGAATTTTCAGGAAATAGAGAAGTCCGCTTCATTCGAAAGGAATTTTGTATTATTCTGTATAACGGATAGACCATAAGAGAGATAGTGTACTACACAAAAGTTGCAGATACTTTTAATCTCCTTCTCTTGAATGACTTCTCCAATTATTATTAATGTTATTTCTCGTGATGTCATGAAAAACGAGATTATAGAGGTCAATATGTAGCATCCATCTTTTAATTGTCCGACTTTCATTTCTGTTTCCTGTATAAAAAATCAAAGGATTCATGCAAAGGTTTCTCAATTATGATGAAGTAGATAGAAAAAATAAGTTATCGTAAAAATAATATATTACAAATGTAAAATGTTAGTGGGTTTAGAAAGTCATGTGAATGTAATACATCAGATGTTTTGTAATTGTAACTGCCTGCATAGCATACAATTTTTGTATTTATTGGAAGGAACGTGTAGGTTGTTTATTGAGTTTTAAATACAAGCAATAAAATATATTATGTTGTTTTTAATGAAATACGCACAAAATGTAAGTAATATACTCATGGGCGACTAAAATTATGGTTTGTAAATGATACATCCGTTGTATTAGCTGACAAGTAGCTTCGAAAAACTTTACAAATGTATTCATTCATATCTATACATACATACTTACATATTATTTAACAATATAATAATATTTTATGTAAGATTTTTAAGATTAATAAGTACACATAAAGTTTAATCCGACATCTTTTGAAAGGAAAATGAAATAAACAAATAAATTTAATGGAATAAAGTTTACGCATGGAAATTGTACCTTTGACAATGGTTCTTGAATGATAGAACTATCAATAATAACATGTTGAATAATTCTGTATTACGAAATAAAACTTAAAATGTCTATATGCTTACGTACAATTAGCTATAATGGTAATCAATGCATATATATATATATATATATGTTTTTTTAAAACTTTCTAGCTGATTATCTTAAAAGCAACACGTTTACAAGGAAATAATTTACGGTGAATGTTTCTTCATTTGAGGGTGATAATGATGGGCTACGTTTTATTTAGAAGGTCCTTTCGTAATCAACTCAAATTATTTAAATGGCACATCCATCGTTTTAAAATTGTGTTTGAAAAATGATTAATAAATAATATTAATAATATATAATATACTAATAATATTTAAACAATAAAATATTTGCTTTAATATAAGAAACCAATTCAGTTAAATAATTTTGAATTAGCCTCCATTTAATTGTTCTCAGTAAATTTCACTGGTGTTGCCTATTCTCTCAACTATCCACAGATATCCTCAGAGACAGCAGACGCGAAGGAAAATTACTTCAAAATGCACTAAATCCTTTTTAAAGGATATAAAATTATTACATTTTATATTTTCATGTCATAATTTTCAAAACTCTCTTTTTTGCAGCCTTCATTCTAATTACACTACTTCAAAGATTCAATACTAAGTTTAACCACAAACACAAGATTTGAGGATTCCAGAGTCTCAAATACAAAGAAACTTTAGAAAACTGGTGCCTTGTGCGTGTCTATTTGTGTACTAATTAGCAACGCAAATGGTAGTTCCGAATAATGTCTCCCAAAGATACAAACGAATATTTTCAATAATATCCTCATATCCTAAACTATTTTTTAGACGGAAAGTGCTTTCAACATTTTGAATCTCTTAAAAACGACTTAACGATGTGTAAAATGCAGAATATTTTCATGATAAATGAAAAAAATGAATATTTTGAAAATTTTAGGAATAACTTCTGAAGTTTTCTTCATGCTGGATGGTGTTAGCACTGGTAAATCACAAGAGATAAACAAAATATTACTTCACAAATAACGTATAGTTCGGAAAAGTTCAAAGTGTATGAGAGATACATTTTTAGTAGTTATCTATTTGCAAGGTATTCCTTGTTATTGAGTTATATTTTACAATTCTTTTGCAACCACAGGGAAAAACCAATAGAACCGTCTCTGTTAATGCCTATCTCGATTAGCTTGAAATAGAGGAAGAATAAGCTTTTGTAGGAATAGTTTTTTGTAGAGTCGGTAGAAAAAGGCATATAATACATTTTGTAATAGTTCCATACGATATAATTTTCCGCATAAATGAATGGGATTGAATTAAAATACTTAACGTGCATAGTTTCTGCAATAAGAATTATCCCTATAATTTATTAATATATGTAGTATTAATGATTATAAATTACAAAAGTACCATATAATGTAGGCCAACGACTATTCAAAATAGAAAAATGAATAGTGCACAATTAATTCCTCTGAAAATAATTTAAAATAAGCATTAAACATGGCCCACATGTTTTACGTATACTAATCCCTGCTTGTTGTATTACAGTTTCAAATGAATTGCACTAAAATTGTAAATTTAAATTTGTAGTTTTAGGGCTTAGAAAATAAAGTCCCAAAACAAAACAACATAAATAATACGACATGTTCAAACGAACGAAATAATTACGTTATAATACTCCCAGAGGGTAGTAAACTTTGATTGAATACTGATGGTAAAGGAAAAAAATTCTGATATCTTTCACACAAACAATTTTCTCTACACCTTCTCCTACAAAAACTTATTTTTCTACTATCATAGTGATAATAATCAAAATAAACTTTCACTATGCATTTATTCATTTCTTTGGACGAATAAGAAAAATGCAATTGATTAAATAATAATCAGATTGTTAAAAGCGAATCAAATTTGATGACTTTGAAATTCATCCACTATGTATGACCACGAGAGAAAACGCTGTGATTAAGTATTTGAAGCTTCAAGAAATAAATATATAAATAGAATATATCTCGATAACTGTTAATGCCACAACTGAGATCTATGTTTTGTAAACTAAGATTTTATCCATCCCTTACAGTTTAACAGTTATACAAACGTCACTCAAAATTAAAAAAAACAATTTGCGGAATATTCATGGAAATCTCTTAAATATATGATAATTTCCTCAACATAAAGCAAGTTTTGATGAAATGAAAAATAAGGAAAGGCTTCTATTTAAGTGGTAGCTTGTGGGGAAGGATGTTTTAAAATCTTAGTATTAATTCCTGGAAGACTGTGAATTTAAAATAACGGCTTTGGTAGTTGACAAATGTTTTTTATTTATCTATCTATTCTGATTGGAGGTGAGGCCACAAGACCTTCTCTTCCATTCTGTAATTTTTCAGACATATGCGCACACAACTCTACAAATGCTTGTTTTTTGTATTTAGGGCATCTTAAAATGTGTATTTCAGTGAAATCTCTATATAGAAGTTTTGGGTGTAATACTACTTCTATACAGTAAAAGTAAGTTCTAAAAAAATAATAATGGATGATTTTACACATACAAAGCCCTAGATTTTGTAATAATTTGTAATCCTATAATGATTTTCCAGTGTACACATATATAATCTTAAGACGACTTAAGTGATTTTTAGCGATTTTTCTCAAACAGGTCAGATTTGGATTTTTAGTACAAAAAGTTCACCACACTATAAGGCATATTATTTGGACGGCATTTTAAATTGGTTAAATTACTCCCGATGACCTTTTAAAGTAATTTTTTTCCAATTCGTTTTTTTTTTATTTTCCCGTATTCAAAATCTAGCTCATAAAACTGCTTTTGCATTTCTGGACTTAATTTGGTATAAAACATTAAAATGATCGTACATCACTTTTTCCCAGTTTTTACTTTCTCTATACGTACTATGTACATAGTGTATAGAGAAGGTATTGCACTCCACCAAAAATTCGATACCGAGATTTCACCGGAAATATGTGTTTTAGGGTTCCGTATCCAAAAAAAGTATTTTCAGAAAAAGGTCCGTGTGTCTGTGAACACGATAACTCCAAAACGCAAAATGAAAAGTCGGTTAAATACCAAACTAGGTATTTAAGTTTAGTATCTTCTAGGGATGCGACCCGAAGATTTTGAGAAAAAACCCTCCACTCCAAGTTACCCTTTACCTGGAACTTTTTTCGAAAATTTTGATTTCCTAATTAATGGCTCTAATGATTTTGATTAAAATATGGTATATTAAAGACATTTACCTGACAAATAAAATGTGTATTTTGAATTTACTGGGAATAGCCTCTGAAGACTACTTTATTCTGGATGAATTTTGCATAGCTACTAAACCGTAAGAGATGGACAAAAACTTAACCCACAAAAAATGTAGAGCACATTAAAACACACCATTTATGTTATATAACTTTTTCATGGAGTTGATCGTTTTTTAGATATTTCTTTTTCTTGGTTTCAGCTTGGAAAGAGATACATTTCTCATACAGGAATTTGTCAACTCCTGTCCATACAAACAAAGGAACATCAGTCACATAGCAACCAGGTTTTGGCTTTCACTTTCACCTATGGTACTCCCTTATTTCGCTTCTACTTACCATAAAGCAAGAAATAAGGCTATTTCTGCTAATTTTTCTCGATTAGCATGAAATAAATAAATGATAAATTTATTAGCAATAATTTGTTACAGAGATATAGAGAAAGTCATGTGAATGGAACACTTCAGATTTTTTACTTTGTGGTATAGAATATTTTAAAAGAACTATAAAATATGGAAGATTACAATAAAATATTTTGTAACAAAGAATTGAGGAATACATGGCAATTTGCGTATGATATCTATCGGGAAATTTTGCTAATAAAATTCATATAAATGAATTAATAGATCTCAAACGGCGTTACGTGTTATGCTGAAACCTGGCATAGATAATTGTTTTGTTGCTATAAATGCATGTATAAAAACAATCTGTTCTAATACTTTAGAAAGTGAATTCTAGCACTTGTGTCCCTTGAGGCTATAGTGACATTTATAAATTCTATATTTATGAACATATTTTTTAAAATTTAAACCGCAAGTAACTTACTAAATCTTGAGGATGTATACACATCTTCATTGAATATCTAGAGTTGTTTTAAGATTATTAATTTTAATCGATTATTTTAACGATAAATAAAATTGATCCGCATAATGAAAAATTAAAATTTTACTTATATAAATATCTGTTATGATATAAAAAATTATAAGACGCATGTTGGAAAGAGATTCTTTTATTTAGTTTATAAGTAAAAACTATAAAGCTATGAGAACGAATATTTTTAAATAATTATACGATGCTATTTACTATTCTAATTGATTTTTATACAAAAATAAATAAATAAAGGAAATTCATTCCTAACATTTTAATAACTGTAGATTTGGTAGTATCTATATAACAACTTGCATTGTATGGAACATTTTGAACACGATAAACATAGGAAAACAGCTTTGAAGTTCCAAAGGTCTAACAGCTCTTGTGCATAGGAGCATTTAAAAACTCCTCTTAAATTGCTTCTAATGGTCAGTAATAAATACCAAAAGACTGTATGATAATAGACGATTCGTTCTAAACTATAAATCTATAAACCAAAAGTGAACTTTTTCAAGGGTTTCGTTTATTTATACTTTCTCTACATAGTACATTGTACGTAGGTAGAGAAGACACCCAAAACTTCAATACCGAGATTTCACCGGAAATACACGTTTTAGAGTCCCCGTATTAAAAGGAGAAATTTTAGACAAAAGATTCGTGTGTACGTGTGTGTTCCTGTGAACACGACAACTCAAAAAAGGTAAAATCGGTAAATTACCAAACTTAGTATTTAAATATTCGAAGGATGTGACACAAAACTGTTTAGGGACTCTCCCACAACAAAGCTACCTTTTAATTGGAAAAGATTTTGATTTACTTAAAAATGGCTCTAACGATTTTAATTAAAATACCACATATTAAAGATATTTACATGAAAAATAAAATATATTCTGAATTTTCTGGGAAGACCTCTATATTCCGGATGAATTTTGCCGCAACAAACGAGCAAAGTTTTACTAACACATACTGTACATCTCGTTAAAATACACAATTTGCCATATATTTTTCATTTTCATTTAAAATGTTCACAGGCGGGAATTTGTCAAATTCTGGTAATGCAAAGAAACGGTTTTTATCATGGCAACCAGCTTTTAAAACATTTGACTGTCTCTATAGTCTACTGTATTCCCTTATTCCCCTATTCCCCTTTTACTTACAAGAAAAAGTAATAAGAAAATTATTGCTAAAGTTTTTCACTATTAGCAAATAGAAAATAAACGTTTTAACAACATTTTACTACTGAGATGTAGAGAAGGTCATGTGCATAGAACACGTCAGATTTTTCACCTATGTGTCCCCTTAAAGCTAGTAAAACCCACTATCCAGCAAAACTTAATTTATGTAATGGGATTCTTGTTCCATTTCTTTGTGGTGTGTACATTTGCCTTCCTTTGAGTGAAACAGTCGAGTTTGATACCGCGCTGTGTACTCGAGAGACGCCACGGTTTGCATCTGCAGGTTGCATTAAGCCCATTGGCGATGTGTAGTATGAAATGTGCTGGTAACAAGTTCAGCCTCAACGGAAATGAGGTAATGAAACGTGTCGGTTACTTGCAGCTTGTACACAAATATGCTCGATAGCTGCTCATCACTAGATGCACGGCGCTGTAGTTTTGTACTTCATGCGGGCATATGGTAAAGTAATTAATTGCCTTCGCGTCTATGTTGGGACAGGGAACCTAAACATCAACCTTCTTTCATTTACCGCTTAAAATCAAGGCACTAGGCTATTAAAGGCGATAATATCCCAAAAGATTATTAATTTTTGTCTGAGAAGCTTAGAAGGGTACGATTTTACCATTTAAATACCCTTTTCTACTTGCCACACCCTTTAATTATCGTATATGTTTCACTCTAAAAACCTCTAAAAGCTTTCATTTAACTTTCAACAGTAGTTTGATTTAAACTTAAAAAAAGGCACTTCAGGAATACAATTTTTTAAAAATCTGCTGTGTTGCATTCACATGACTTTCTCTACCTGTTCCACAAAATATTTTTCTTTTTTATACATAATGCCAATCGAAATAAAAATTAGAGAAACGGCCTTATTGGTTGCTACTTTGTAGGTAGAAATTAAATAAGGGAGTACAGTAGGCTAAAGCAATACTCAAATGTTTACTTTCTCTACATGTACTATGTACATAGTGTGTAGAGAAGGTATTTCATTTCATCCAAAAATTGACCAAGATTTCACCGGAAGTAGACGTTTTAGGGCTCCTGTATTAAAAAAAAAGTATTTTCAGAAAAGGTCCGTGTGTGTATGTGTGTAAACACGATAACTCAAAAATGAAAATTCGGTTAAATACCAAACTTGTATTTAAGTTAAGTATCTTCTAGGTGTGAGGCACGAGGATTTTGAGAACCCCCCCACTCCAAACTATCCTTTACATGGAAAACATTTCGAAAATTTTGATTGCAAATAGGTATTACATTTCACAGTTATCTTCTGTTAAAATTGGTGTAAATATTTAGACAGCGGTTAAAATTTGTATTTTATGGAACATTTTAAAGAAAATGACAATAATATTTAAACGAAAACATTTAAGTTTAACTATTTGTCAAACAAATTTATTTTTTTGACCAACTACTTAGCTCCAAAAAAAAAAAAAAACAGATTTGTAATAGGATTCTAAAAAGTTACATTTTACACAATTCATTCATTTACAAAACAGCTGCAGCAAACATTATGTTTAAAAAATTAAGAGGTTAATTTACGTTATATTCTTATTAAGACAATTAGGGATTTATTTTGAGGACTACGATGGGCCCAATCGTCACTTGACCCTTTTGTAATGGCGTTAGACCAAAAACAATACTTATTTATTTTGAAAACCGCAGCTTTTGGCTTCCTCCATTGGGGAGGTTGCCACAAGAACAAAGCTTACCAAGCAAATGAGCAAAATAAAAAATTATGAATAATGTGTAACATAAAAGTTTAAGTATGAAAATGAACAATGAATAATTTTTATAGGTTAACATTTTTTAGAAATAATCATCAATATATTGAATATAAATGATTTTTGAAAATATTTAGGAAACCTTTTAAAGTTGCAATAGCAATGTTGTATATAAGCTTATTATTTAAGCCGAACTGTCTACAAAATTTAACAAAACATGAAGGAATGGCACCTCTAATGATCGGTGTTGATCATTAACCCACACATACTAGGGTCGTCTGATAAAACC
This sequence comes from Hymenopus coronatus, assembly GCA_030762935.1. NCBI lineage: Eukaryota > Metazoa > Arthropoda > Insecta > Mantodea > Hymenopodidae > Hymenopus > Hymenopus coronatus. Next base: position 62,670,685 of record CM060895.1, on the reverse strand, counting down.
CGTGCCTTCCAAAGAAAACAGCATTTAAAAAAAATTATTTGCTTTATTTCTCAGCATAACTCCAGAAGGGCTAATACATTTTCATATCCGAGTTCTAATTTAATTAAACTATCTCTGTAGTGCAATTTATCAAGGTACTCAAAATAGCTGTATCGCATCAATGGGCTACTCGTTGCTGTGAAATCTTCACTTTTTTTTGTGAGGTTTGGGAACTGGTGTTAGTCGCTGAATGCTAGATCTGGCAAATAGGGTGGATTTTGAAGCAATTGGAACTTCAGTTCCCACATTTTTTCCTTTGCAGTGGTTGAACGATGGGCCGGAGCATTTCATGAAGCAAGCATATGTTATTTTTTTTTTTTTTTTTTTTTTTTTTTTTTGCCAAATCAAGTCTTTTTCATTTCACCTCATCACTAGTTGCAGTAAGCTTGCGTAGCATTCACCAGTGATACTTTTACCCTTTTCCAAGTAATCAATAAAAATAAATCCCTGTGCAGCCTAGAAAACATTCGCCATAACCTTGTTAGCTGACAGAATTGACGTTGCCTATTTTGGTGCTGATTCACCTGGCGCAATCCACTGTTTTGACTGATTTACTTTCTGGAGTGTAGTAATGTATCCAAGTTTCATTGATGGTAATAAGCCGTCTCAAGAATTTACTAAGATTTTTATGATAGAGCTCCACATTCTTAACAGAGACAGTTCTTTGTAACTTTTGATCAGGTGTCAATAAACGCGGCACCCATCTTACATAGACCTTGTGAAAGCCAAAGCATTACTTAAAATATTACCTGTAAGTTCTTTTGATATGTTTACAGCCTCTGCTATCTCAAACAACTTTAATCTGCGGTCTTCCAGTACTAAACGATTACATTTTTTAATGATCTCTGGAGTTGTCACTTCTACAGGGCGTCCAGAGCGAGGCTCATCACTAGTGTTCGTACGTCCCATTTTAAACTATGCACCCCACATTTGAATCATTGCATATCAAAGGCAAGAGTCTTTTAATGTACTGCTCATATCCTCCTTGATTTCTTTAGGTGTTAAGCCTTTCAAATGGAAGTATTTAATAACGGGTCGTTTTTCTAAATCCTCCATTTTCGTGAAAACTCTAAATTTGTCTTGTTTAAAATGCTGACATTCGTAAACTAAACACTATACGATGCTATCGTCTAACTAGTCTAGTGATGTTGATGGTTGACTACTATGTGATTCAGTTCTGACGGTATACTTTTAGTATATTTTTATACTCATAAATTCCATTTTTATGAAGAAGAAAAACATAGAATCTATTAGTATAAAAATATACTAAAGGTATTGTTAATAGAACCAATGTTTTGGTTTGTTTTTAAAAGTTTGAATTTTGGGTTAAAATTCTTTTCTTATGGAAGGAAGAGCCTTTCTTTAATGTTACTCAACTCATCCCACATTAACCAATCCAATTCACCACTCATTAACCAAGGATCGATAATAAATCCAGAAGATGAATCTGGTGTTATGAATATCATGGCTATACTTCTGCATGATCCGTCTAGGGCAATTCCATGGACTTCTTCGTGGACTTGATATTGCTTCTTTTTCAAAGTTTTGGCAATTAATGAGTGACTGGTGTGGTGCCTTGTATTTCACAGCAGTTCGCTGTGGGGTCACATGCTCAAGACGTGGCCAATTGTTTCGATCTCACTCTAACAATGTCCACAGGGGCTGCCGTTTTGGGACCTTCCGGGTAATGCGGGCATTAGCTGTCATTTTTAGCGTAGATTTCCATTCGCTGCTAGAGTTCATCTGGTTTTTTCATCCATCGATTACCTTTTTGTGGTAAAGCACACCTTGAGTTACATTTTTTCCCCGGAGCTTTTGTCTCAGCTTTCTGGCTTTAGTGTTTTGTTAAGGTTCGTCGGACAAGTTTAATTTATGCAAGCATATTTGTATCCCCGTCAAGACCACGAGTGGTAAGTTTCCCAATTTCCCCATCTGAATGACAATTTATTGGTATATCAGGCACATGTTTTCTTATTTCAATATGAGGTCTCTTTGTGGGACAATCAGTCTATAGTTCACTCCCCTTTTTTCTGCAGAAGAAATCTGTAATATTGTGTATACTAACCTTCCCAACACTGTTGTTCTGCTTATCCTAAAAATGTAAAAATTCTGATTTCTATGTAAGCAAATGGTGTAAAACAAACTAGTTTTTATAGTATCTTTAAAGATATTTAATAGCTTTCAATTACTATTTCTGAATTTTGAAAACTATCTGTGAAGCACCCTCTTTATACAGTTGAACTGTTTTATGAAATTTATACAAAATGCACTTTTAATATGATTATCTCAGGATAACATACATTGTATTTGTGTCAATGTTAGAATTAAATTAAATAAATATAAAGCAAAAATAGTACTGTTAATTGTAATTTAACAGTATTATTTTTACTTTCTCTTCCATGTGCACAGTAGGAAGACAGAGCGAAAATACAGGTTTTTTGACCCCCGAATAAAAAGAATAAATTTTAGATAAAACTCCGTGTGTGTACATGTGAAAGGTATAATATCATACTTATACTTATGTTTAGTATCATAGAAAGATGCAACACAAAGATGTAAATAAATAAATTATCTGTCCCCCTAAACTGCACTTAGAAACATTTTCCAAGTTGTTTAGTTTCTCAAAAATGCCTGTAAAATATTATATATCTTTTATACATTTACTTATTCGATAAATAAAAAGGATATCTTGAATATTTTAGCCTGTGAAGTCCACTTCTTTCAATAGGAATTTTGTATAGCTAACGAATATGGATTACGCAATAGGCGAAAACATACTACACGAAAATGTAGACCTACTTAAAACATAAGTTTTTCAAGTAACTTGTTTTAGGCGTAAGATATTTCCTAGATATACGTTATTAATGGTTCGAATTATTCAAAAATGCCATTATTTTAAAATTGCTTTCAATATTTAGTTGTTTCTCACGATTGCATGTAAAAAAAATTTTAAGGCTAGTGTATAATTTCCAAGTCTTAAACGTCTGACTATCACCTTTCCCTTTCTACCTATAACGAAATGTTTACTGTAGCTATTTCTGCAAAGGTTTGTCTCAATAAAGCAAAGAAGATACACTTAAAAACTTTCGTAAACAGAGTTTTTACAACCCACTAACAAACGATAGAAAATTTCAAAGTTTTGTCTCATCTTTTTTTCTTTGTTTGTCGTTATAAAAAAGCTTGGCTTAAAGTATATAAATATCGACGTGTTCCATTCACACAGCTTTCTCTAGCTCTTCCATATAAAACTATTCTTACAAAATATTAGTCTATTTACTTCATGCTAATTTAAATAAACATTAGCAGAACTGAACTTATTACTTGGTTTCTAGTAAATTAAAGGGAAATAAGGGAACACATCGGCCTAAAGCGATTGTCAAATATTTTAATATCTCATTGCTATGTGAAACAATTGAAGTTCAAATGGCTTTGCATGGTCCCGTTTGACAAAAATTGTGTGGTTTTAAAATTCAAATCAATAACATAAAGTGTAGATTTTAATAAAATCTACATTTTTGTGTGGTAAGTTTCTGTCGAACTTGTACGATTTAACTGTTATGCAAAATGTTGCAAATCTCATCCAGAATAAAGAGGCATTTAGAGGCTATTCCCAGAAAATTCAAAAATATATTTATTTGTTATTCAAATATATTTAATACACCGTATTTTAATCAAAATCATTAGAGCTATTTTTGAAAAACACAACAATTTTAAAAAAAATCATTTCAAGGGGGTTCTTAAAAATCGTTGTGTCGCATTCTTAGAAAATAATAAACGTTAATACCGAGTTTGGTATTTAAATCTTTTGTTTTTGAGTATGCTGCTCACACGCTCACACATTGAGTCTTTTTCTAACAAAATGCGTTTTTCGGACTCAGGGGACCTCAAAACATATATTTCCAACGAAATCTAGCTACTATGTAAATTGTATTTTCATACGGGCTAGATAAAATAAAAATATATTGGTTGCTAGGAAGATACTCTAACTCAATATACACAATAAATTGTTTTTGTATAAGCAGATATTAAAATGCCTTTGGATGTATGAGTTGCGGATCTGGGACTATACCAAGGAACACTAAAATTATACGACATTTTCAAAATAAAGAGTTACCGTGATATTGTTAATAAACCATGGTGCTTTAGGAATGACAATATCCATAGAGCCTTAAAATGGACACTGTTAGTGAAGAAATAAGAACCATAGCGGTGAAGCATAAAAAACGACTTCACAGCCAATTAAGCACTGTTGAACTTCAGTTATTGAATGCCAGTGTAGTACCAAGAAAAGAAAAAGGATAAAACCAAAGTCTTAATTCGGTGCTGCGTGTTTTAGCGTGAAAATTGCAAATACTTAGCAGAATATATTACAGGTAAATAGTGACTTAATTATGATAGTGAAGCTACAAGATAATTTTTCTTATATTTAGTTATAGTATCTATTAATGAAATGAATTAAAATAACCTCTTATCCTAAATAAAGAGAAAAATAAATAATAAAAGTGAAATAAAAAGATTCTCACCTCCATAGAATGGAGGTGGAGTGGTATTTTATTTTGTTTTTAGTGTCTAACACGCTTAATAGATACAGCACCACTGGCAGTGGACATTGGTAATACTTAAAACAAAATGTTAATCTGAAGGTAATTTGCTAAACCAAAGTTTAGGATACCGTCCTGGCATTTACCAAATATGAGAAACGAGGAAAATCCACTGAAAGCATATGGAAAACCCTTCACATTTTGGTCTCTTTTTGGGGTTTGAACTTTTGGCGAGGGTGCTTCAGTGCGGCTAGACAGTAAAAGGACACTCTTGAACTCGTGGCTGTCCGCTCACGTTCGGCAGGTTGACGGGGGTTGGGTCCCTGGGTGACAGTTGGAGAGGCTCATTGTGTCATTGCTTTGGCATCGCTACTTAAGTTCTTTTTCTTTTGGAATTGGGGTCCTCAAAACACGTATTTCTATGAAATCTTGGTTTGAATGTTCGGGTGGTGTCGTCTCTACCTACAACGTACGTGGTTGAGAACGTAATAAAGGATATCATCGGGTTGAGAAGCTTTATGTGAATACAATGTTTTAAAAACTATTTCTTAGAAAAAGGCCAAATAAAATCATGAATATAATTTTCGAACAAATCTGTTACTTATCCAACTCCTGTCCTACACACATCTTGTGTGAACAAACAGTTAAATGAACATGAATTGATAATAATAGTTGGCTAAACTATGAAGGCTGGGACTTCAAGTACTACATTGTAAGCCGCCATTAGGGTATGTTGTCTCAAAATAATTTGAGATCACCTTGAGGTTTACCGAGAAACATGCGAGTCAGTTGAGGAATTTAATACTGCGCCGGTATGTTGCCATGGTAGCTCAGTGGTAGATCATCCAGCTAGATACCGGGAGATCTGTGGCTCAAATCCCGGCTCTGACTCTACCTATCCAATATTACAAAACCAAAAGTGTGTAGAAATCTATATTTGGAGCCTACTGTACATGTTAGGCCCTATAGCGATCGGTGAAAGACGTGGATGAAGAACATTGTAAACAGAAGGGTTGTCTCCCGCCGTAAACACATGTGCATAACGTTACTCACACATTTGTAGGATAATTGAGCATCTTTCCAATTTGCTATATGACAAATATGTTAATATTGTGATGGCACTAGGAGCTTGGTAATTACAAGTAATCTACAACAATGTGTACGTATGTGTACACTGGAGGCAGCCATGGTAATAGATTACCTGTTTAATGGTTGCACAGACCACCGTGCCTGGTTGACAGATACCAATAAGGAATATGAGAATAACTTCCAATAACCTGACACTGGATTTGCATCGTAATTTCATGCATGGATAAACCTTACCAACTATGACGAATCAAATTGCGCAATGAATTGCTCAAGGCAAGACCCGCGATAAGAGAGTTCAGTTGAGATAGCCTTCCATCCAGGGTACGCGCTCTTCTCCATTTGTTAATAGCCATCAATATAGTTCAGAGTGCTGTCTACTTACTCTAATAGATTGAAAACTACACCTTGAATTGTGTTATCATCAGCATCATCACCACTCATGCTACGATATTTCTGCATCCCTTACCGGTGTTAGAACCCAACGAAGGTTTTATTATCTGCAGGATTTAAGGCGATGCATCTGTGAAATTTGATAAAAAATTCTGAAATTAAAATATATATCTCTTTTTTTACATAATAAAATAACATGATTCTAAACTTTAAGAAACTTTTAATCTTTTTTCCATGTTGCGCATCTGAACTAGCAATTTCCTGAAGTTATAAAATAAACAGGCACATGTTTATTAATATGCACAAGAATATTACTTAAAAAACTCAACTTAATAATAATATAATAATAATCATATTAATACAAAATTAAAACTCATCAAAACGAGTTAAAAATATCGAGGTTGAGTAAATCAAGCAAACCTTTGATTAAACTGTTTTGGAATGTTTTATGGACAATGCTCAGTGAACTGTGGTGCCAACTTTGAATTAACATTAATCCTTGTTTTCTGGCAAACATTTTTTCAACATTTTTCCATACTCAAAAAGTTCCACGGGTGCATTTTCTTACAAGTTTGTTTCAAATATTTTATACGCCTGTAAAAAGCACATTAAATAAAATGAACGTCTAAGGATTCGAAATAATGTCCAAATTTTGACAAGTAACTTATTAAATCTAAAAAACTGGAGTTTTGGTAGAGTACGACATAATTTTGTACAATAATTTAGAGGCTAATATAAAATATCTGCTATGATAGATCTACTAGCAAACTCATTTACTGTAAAAATGAATTTCAATGTGAAGAATTGTAAAAAAAGTTGGTGGAGCATTTTTATTAGGACAATGAATTTAAACAGAAAAAACTATATGCGTTTAAAACCCATGCAAGCTAGAATTTTTTAACAATACATAAATCGCATGCTATTTTCTGTAGTAACTGATATACATTCCAGTAAGATATGACATTCTGTGGATTACCCGTTTTCACATATAAATTACTTTAAGTTCCTTATAACAAACAAAAGGAATGCTGGAGAAATAATAAATTTTGACGCTTTCTGATACTAAAGCAATAGTAGTAATAATAATTTATTTTAGCCTTAAGCGGACAAACAAACAATTCCTACGTACAACAAATGCGCATAATTATGGAATATTACTAGTTATGTTAACATGTTTCTCTTTCCATATAAAGGATTAAAAGGCAACCAATAATAATTTTAAAAATTTTCTAATTATTATATATGATAGTTTGATGGCATTCTATTAAACCATTTTAGACTCATTGAATAGATCTTATCTTATCCAACCGGTAAGTTGGGATATAAAGGTTCTGATTATTTCTTATTATGTCAGTATGCATCACACAAATTAACTTAAAACGATTTTTCTCTGCCAGACAAAATTTGCCTTAAATATCATTATTACAGTTAATTAATTTAAATTAATAAAAAGGGACTTACATGCTTACATTCCTATTTATTAAAATAAGAAATTGGAGAAAGTGTTTCAAGTTCAATGATTCCATGTTGCTGAATATTGGACCACCACTACAGTCGTTTCTTGATCGGGGCATTTCTAGCTAGTGAGTTCATCACTCTGTGCACATGATGACGTTGGATCAACTCATATCCTAAATGGGATGAAATCACGACTTGCGGACGTGAAACATGGTGAGTTTAGCCCAGGGACTTTTTTTTCAAGGTATGGGTTTTTTTTTATGTACAAATAAACATTATACGGGACCAACTGCTTTACTTCCCTTCCAAAGGAAGCCATGATAAAGAAGCACTGCTCTCCAAAAAATTCTACATACGACTTCTTTGGATACCCGTGTTTGTAGGTCTCTGAAAACAAATAAATGAACAATAAGCTGGTTAAAGTAAAATCGTAGTATTTATGTTTAGCATCTATTTGCAAACAGTAGTTTAGATAAGCGGATTTTGATTAAAATATCATATATTAAAGATATTCAATGGTAAACAAAATGTGTATCTTCAATTTCGGTGGAATAGCCTCTAAATCACAGAAACATCACTTTAAGTTACAGAGCGTAAGTAGCTGAATGTAAAATTTGTTTGTGTATAACTTACTGTTTCATTATATTGTTACTTAAGTTTGTGTTAAACAGATAAAACATTGTGTTTGCAACCATACCAGGGCTATTGATGGCGTTTTAGAAATCACCATACCAGCTTCATTTGGTGTATAAATGTCAATTAGTATACAGGTTATGTATGCAATGATATCTTGAAAATGGTGCATAGCTAGGATAGGTAATGGTAAGGAGATAGATATGCGGTAGTTTACAACAAACAATTCTAACCCTGGAGAGAACCACTTGGGTTTTTCGTCGGAATGTCCAGATTGGATTAGTAGCAGTGAACATCACAAAAAATATTGTTTAATGTCACTGGATCCTTCTTACATTTCCAGTAAACCGTTGTTCACAAATGCTATAAATAAACTGCGGATTTTTAGGCACTAAAACAGCAAAATATTATTTAAAAAGGCAATAAAATATCTTTCCAAATAAAATTACAATTATGCTGTAGCATTCGCACACTAAGCACAGCAAACTTAATATTATAGTTATTCATTTATCTCATTACGGCATTGAATAAGCAAATATTCCTCTAAATGATTTAATACGAACTGGTGTATGTTATTTATTTGAATTTTTTCTCACATTGAGAAAACTCCTTTGCGCTTCTCATGAACTGATTGGACAATATTTCAAGGAAGCAATCTCAGCTGGGGATCACAGTGGCAATACAGTAATATCAATACCAACCACTATTTCTGCCACCAAAAGCTCTTGATCAGGATATTTTCCCCCTTGGTTTTTAGATATTTATCACTTTCTCTACATGTACTACGCACATAGTGTTTAGAGAAGGTATTGTATTCCACCCAAAAATTTGATACCAAAATTGCACTGAAAATACATGTTTTAGGCCCTCATAATCCAAAAAGCCATTTTAGAAAAAGGGTAATGAGCGTGTGTGTGTGTTTGGACAGCATAGCTCAGAAACAAAAATACCGATACATACCAAATTTGGTATTTATGTTTAATATCTTCAAGGAGTGCCACAGGAATATTTTCAAGAAATTCTCCCACCCCAAAGTACTCATTACAGGGGAAAATGTTTTTCAAAACTGTGTTTTTCTCTACACCGCTCTAAAGATTTTGATTTAATATAACGTATGGTAAAGATATTACATGACAAATAAATGTATATTTTGAATTTTCTTGAAATACCCTCTGCAGAGCTTATTCTGGATGAATTTTGCATTGCTGGTGATCCGTAAGAGATAGAAATCTCGTTAAAGCACACATTTTGTGTCATATACATTTCAAAAGTATCCCTTTTTATTCATTTCAATTTCAAGCCACTTAAACCTTTCTCAAACGGAAAGTTAATTTTCGTTTCATCTCATTTTTGTTTGACTCTTTATTGTGCAAAGAGAATCGAATGTCAATTGTTTCACATAGCGATCGACTTTTTAAGAGATTTGACTATCGCTTCTGTCTATTGTTCTTCTACTTAGAAGGAACTAATTTTACTATTTCTGCTTTATTACCATGACGTAGATAAAGGTATACTCTTTTATAACGGTAGTTTCTAGAGAAAGTCATGTCAACAGCACTTTTTTCAGTTTATGTAAATAAGCAGTTTTTCAAAGTTTGCTTACATAAAGGCATGTTTAGACTTTAGCTTTGGTTACATCAGTATAGTATGTGTCTCTGGTGGATAAAAGACGAAAAAAATTTTAATTCATAGCAAACTCAACTGAATGATCAAAGTGTAATATGTTATACGATGTTTAGGCACTGCTTGGGTGTGTATAAGCAAATAGTAAAATAGGAAACTACAGGCACTAGAGAAAGTTGCATACATTACTAACAATACCTTAAAATAAGTATGTAATCAAAATACCTATTATACTTTTAGCATAAGAACTAAAAAGGGAAATATAACATTTGTAGTGATGCTATTATAAATTCGCTAGGTGAACGTCAGGTAATTTCAGCAGCCGCAAATACTTTTGAGTGCCTTAAGCCTACATGTGACAAATTTTAAGATGGTAAAAGTTTACAAAAACTGCTTCATAAGACTAGAAGTTATGAATATATCATCAACGCAGCATTTATGTTCATATTTAACGAAACATGTTATTTTCTGTTTTGTAGGCTAAGGTCCTATAACCTGGAAGGCCATAACGGATGATAATGGATGAAATGGTTAAATCCAAGGTTCATAGTAGTGAAACTTATCCAACATGCGCCATCTGAGAATAAAGGAAAACCCCGAAAAAACCGCACTATTACCGAGATACGAATTTGGGACCTCTTGATTGTGAGACAGGTTCCATTACCTACAGAGGTGAGCGAAAGATGATTTTATGCTTATCACAGACAGACTTTTATAAGTATTTCTTATATTAATATGCCTATTGGTTAAAGAGATATATACTTATTAATATATAAATAAAAGACAAACTTATTCTTAAGATTTATACCAAACCATGTATATGTTGAAGATTGAATAAATTTGCGTTATTTAATTGTTGTTTCGTACTAACCCTGTGCAGGACAGGCGTATAGGTAGAGTCTTGGTAGTTCAGTGGTAGAGCAACCGGCTAGTGATCGAGAGATATTTGGTTATATTATGAATCCTGGGACTTAAAGTGTAAGTCGCTATTGAGGTATGTCATCTCAAAATAATTTGAAATCATTTTGTGGTTTACCGGGAAACATGTGAGTCAGTTGAGAAATTCAATGCTATGCCCGCATATTGCCATTGTAGCTCAGGGTAGTAAACCGGCTTGAGACCGGGAGATCTGTGTTTGAAATCCGGCTATGGTGTTGAATAAATTTGTTTAAAATAGATTGATAGACACTTTATAAAATACATCATGTTGGCGTCACTGAAAATACAAAGGAGGTAGAATTTTATATGATTTTGGAAGAAATAAGTTTACACCAAAATATTGTATTTGAGGGAGGGATCCTAAAGTTGTTTTACAGAAATCGTGTTATGTTTTTGATACATTTGGATTGGTAGAATAGGGTTTTAACCTCGCACAGTAGCTATGATCATCTTGTTTATCGAGGGGAAAATGCCTAGTGTTTTTGCCACGCGTTTTCATGGACTGCCGGAGTTTACGGCACTACTAAGTCCGGCAAACAGAATGGCGCACAACTCACGGCTGCGGATTAACGGGTTCACTTCGAAATTTCACATGATCCTTTACTGCCGTTCTCCCTTGAAGCAGAGGTGATTGCTGTTGTATGTATACGGAGGATTAACGGGCTTTACCACGTCACTTTGTAGCACTGTTACGGTATCGACACGGGTCATCTTCTCTATTGCGGTGACGTTATAGTGTACGCGACAAACCAAACGGCTTTTCTGTCAGCTGCCAAATGCTGGGGAGCCCAAAAATTTTATTACATCATACCAGATTCAAAATGTTTCTGTTTAAATTATAACATTCTAATGTGCTGAAGAAATAAAAGAAACCTGGTGTGCCCCATTCACATGACTTTCTCTACAACTCTGCAATAAATTATTATTAAAAAGCTTATTCTTCTATTTATCTCATGCTAATCGAGAACAAATAGCAGAAATGGTATTATTACTTCTTGCTTGTAAGTAGAACGGAAATACGGGAGTACCATAGGCTAAAATGAGGGTCAAATCTTCTAAAAGCTGGTTGCTATGTGATTGAAGTTCCTATATTTGTATGACCAGGAGTATTTTAAAACTGAAACCAATAATAATGGATATCTCAAAATCAAACATCTCCACCAAAAAATGTATATAACATAAATTATGTTTTTAACCAGCTCTACATTTAATGCTAGTAAGTATATGTCTATGTCTACTAGTTAGGCAAAATTAAAAAAAAATATCATCCAGAATAGAGAAGTCTTCATAGGCTAGTCCCAAAAAAATAAAGATATTATTTTTATTTTATGATGCAACTATCTTTAACATTAGTTATTTTAATCTAAATTGTTAGAGCCATTTTTGTAAACATCAAAATATTGGACATGTAAAGGGTAGTTTGTGTTTGGGAGATTTTTCTCAAAACCTTAATATCGCATCCTTGGTAGATACTAAACCCAATACCAAGTTTGATGTTTTACGAATTCTTCGTTTTTGAGTTAACACACACACACACACAAACACACGGAATTTTTTTCTAAAAATGCTTTTGTTGAATACAGGAGACATTAGAACTCGTATATTCCGGTGAAATCTCGGTATCGAATGTTTGGGTGCATTGCAATATCTTCCTTATACACGATGTATTTAGTACATGTAGAGAAAATAAAAGCTGATTTGTTCCATACACATGACTTTCTCTATTTCTACTTTCAAAACTTCCGTTATTGTAAGGTTGCTTCATGGACAAAGCTTAACAAATATAAACATTAACAAGAACACATATACATGGTTATATATAGCAATAATAAATAGAGCAATTGTAATATACAGTATCAAAATTCAAGTTATGAATTTCATCCTGCAGCAAACAAATTATTCTTATAAAAATTATTCTTTTATTTACATCGTGCTAATTAAGACAAATTTTACTAGAATGGTCTTATCACTTGTTTACCTGTAAATAGAACGAAAATAAGGGAATACGTTAGGTTAAAGCGATTGCCAAATATTTTAAAAGCTTACCTGCGCATTTGTCATTGAAATCAGGTTCGCTTTCCATGGCTAGCAGTAAAATAAAAGAGATGTGAAATGGATGAGTGCTGACATTTTGTGAAAAGTTTAATCATTTTTAAATTGAAACCAATAACGGGAAATATCTCGAAAATAGCTCTACAAAACCGTATATAGCACAAATAATAAGTTTTAATAGGATTACATTTTATGGAGTTTTCTTTTTGGCTATCTCTTACACTTTTTCAGTATATAAAAGCCATTCAGAATGAAGAGGACTTTAGAGCATATTCCCAAGAAATTCAGGATATACATTTTTTGCCATGTCAACATCTTTAATATACGGAATTTTAATTAAATGTTTGAGCATTTTTTATAAAATAGGAAATTTCAAAAATGTTTTAGATACGGGTTTTGTGGAGTGCCTGGGGAGTTTTCCGAATATTTACGCGTCGCATTCTTGGAAAATTATAGACTGAAATGTCAAATTTGGTATTACACACACATTCACACACTGAACATTTTCTGAGATTTTTTTAAATGTATTTTCGATGTAATTCGGTGTCGTATTTTTGGTGGAATACAATACCTTCTCTATGTATTTTGTGGAGCCATGAAAACTGTATGGGGTCACAAAGATTTATTACCGACACAAAATACACTGATCTGCGTTGCAATATACGAGGCCGGTTCAGTAATTACCCACGATAGGAATGAAGACGCCTTTTTTCAAACCCAAATTATTTAGTTCTTAACATAGTCCCTTTTAAGTATATATACTTCTTCCACTGTTCCTGCCGTTATTAACCCCTCGAAAATAGGATTTATCAAGCTCTTCAGGTATTTTTCTGTTTCTATAAGTGCTCATTTGATCTAAATTTTGTTTTTGCGAGCCACTTCTTCATATTTAGAAACAAGAAGAAAAAAATCACAGGGAGCAAGGTTGGGCGAATCTGGTGGGTGCAACAAATTTGGCGTTAAAAGTTCGGATGAATGTACTGGTGCGTTATTGTGGCGAAATGGTACTTTCTTCTTCGCCAAACAGGAGCCGAATTGGGATAATAATTAACTTCAGTACTATCCAATAATCGTTTTTCTTTGTTCTAAGAAGCCAAAACACATCCTCAAAGCTCATTGCCATCACGTTTCCGTCTTTGCCTTCTTTGGATCAGATATCTTTTGTTTTTTGAAATTGTTGTCTTCCTTTGTGTTCCTATTCATTTTACATTTTGATGATCATTTATTTTCTTGATTACAGTATTCTTATTGAATTTAATATAACTTCATATCTCCTAGTTTCAAAATACCCTTTCTACATTTTTATTTACCAAATATATTAACTAATTTAAAAAAGTCTTCTTATACACCTAACATACATTATTTCTACAAATTAAAAGAAAAAATTCTCACGTATAAAACGCCAGCAATGAAATTTTTGGTGTGTTCCATTCACACGGCTTTCTCTAGCTGTTCTACAAACAAACATCTTACAAAATATTATTCTTGTTTCTACTCCATGCTAATTGAGATAAGCATTAGCAGAATAGCCTTATTACTTACTTCCTTATAAGTAGAAGGAAACTAAGTGAATACACTATGCTAACGTGATAGTCAAATGTCTTAAAAGTTATTGCTATGCAACTGTCATTGAAATTCGCTTCTCTGCATGTCCAGGAAAAAAATGAAACCACAAAAACTTGGATAGTCTGTTTTAGGTATTTTAAAATTGAAACAAATAACAAGGAATATCTCGGAAACGGTTAGTTCCATTGCAAAAATATACAGGACATAAACTGATGTTTTAACGATATCTACATTTTTGCTGTAAATATTTGTCTATTTGATACGGTAAAATGAAGCATTTGGAAACTATGATTTAATTTAGGGTATATCAGATTTTGTATTAATTTTATATCTTGATTAAGATTTATTTAACAGAAAATCTGTTTTCAAAATCAGTAAAGCTTACTAGTTATGTAAAAGCCATTCGGAATGAAGAGGACTTCAAATGTGTCGACAAATTTCAAGATAAGCATTTTAACATACGCTATTTTAATCAAAATTAAGCCATTTTATGACAAAATATTAATTTTGAAAAAAAAATTCATATGAAGGATTGTTTGGGGGGAATATTTTTAAATCCTCGTGAAGCATACTTGGATGATTCTGTACTTTTCGGATTTATTTCAAAACGCTCAAAACGTTTTTCTTTTTGGATTCAGGGTATCTCAAATCATAGATATCCGGTGAAATTTCGGCATCATTTTTGGGTGTACATACCTACTGTATATATACAAGGTGTAGAGAAAGCAAAAGTATACGTGTGGTAAACGAGTAACGAGTAAATTCAAATGCCTAGAGATTAATAACATTAATGTTATGAAAAACAAAATGACATATCACAGTCTTATTTTTGTTGCGGTATCTATTGTTGAGGTTTACATATAAATACTTTAAATATTTAAATGAATCCGTCTATCTCCGGTTAAAATGGCTAGCGGACATTAAAATAATAAAAAAGGCTATTAAAAGTTTCCAAACAAAGCAAGGGGATATTATAAAACTTTATACAGAAATATAGATAGAAGTACAGAACTTATATAACTTTAATATACTTGGTGAATGCCTTGAAAGCTTAAATGAGGAATAAAGACATACAACAACAATAAATACACTTGAATGATACACTTAATACGCGATTAAAACTGATATTACCGCATATTATGATTGGTGCAGAATAATGTTTTCATAAATGTTTCACAATAAACTATTAAGTCAATGCTACCTGAAGTGACCAAGAAGAAAACACGTGGTCTCTCTTAAATTCCTTGATCATATTGTATCTGAATTTACGAGGATAAGTTACAAAAATAAGTTCTCCTGAACGTCAAAATTGTTTACATAACTACCAAACTCCATTGACACATTTGCCAAAGATTAAGGAAAAGAAAGTCCCTCATTAAACCGTCTTAGTGGTTTTTTTGATTTTGTTGACACTATAAATACTCTATCCCTTCAATTTTACAAATAAAAAGTCCCCAATTGATAATATGCATGTTGCAGATGTGCAGAAAGTTGCCAAAGACATCTGTGTAGAATGTCATAGGACCTTCTTAATCTGATAAG
Source organism: Hymenopus coronatus (assembly GCA_030762935.1). NCBI lineage: Eukaryota > Metazoa > Arthropoda > Insecta > Mantodea > Hymenopodidae > Hymenopus > Hymenopus coronatus. The sequence goes on along the minus strand of CM060895.1, from coordinate 62,654,813 downwards.
TAATCCTCTTCTTATAAGAGTTTGATAAGACGAGTTAAAGGTTTACTTGTTAAGCCTCTTCGTAATAAAAGAAACACTCCAGAAATGGAATAAATGAATTTTGCTTCTTTTACCTAATGTAAAGTTTTTCAAGTATCTATCAATGTTTCTCAGTGATTATAAACTAAAATTAAGAGATTTAAGAAACTAACCTGCGAAATGAATCAAATGATACTAGAATGTCTTAGCCATGAGCATTGTGTAATAAGTCACATTTGTTTAATTTTGTCTATCATTCCATGTAACATTTGGCGAAAGTTCACTGTGCACTTTGCTGTTTATAGCTTTACACACATTAATATAAATATGAATATTTCAGAAAATGGAAATCCTTTCATCTTAGAAAAAATACAAAGTTTCCTGCGAAGTTTCTCGCTGTTCATTGTCTTTATAATCCTTATAAACAGCATTGAGTGATATATCGTTATTATAGCATATAAGGTAAAGACTGATGTATGGGTTATTAACAAAGAATGAAATCTTTTTTATTATTCAATATCTCTAAATAGAATATTAGTATATCAGAATATTAGTAAATGTTGCCAACTTGAAATTATACACGTTTGGTATTATATCAATTTAGAATGTTATTAACATTTGAGTTGGGACATTTAAACAATATTTGGTTTATTATTGTTTTTGGTTGCACTTGTATTTCTAGCAAATTAGAAGCACCTCAAGAAATATCAAGTTTGAAGCCCTGTACTGCAGCCCCAGCATCAAGTTCAACCTGCGTAGCGCTCGTAACGCGGCCAAGCAATATGTATACATTTATGGTCATCTGTAGAACACTTGAAGCTCGCAACAACCTAGTTCAAAACTTATAATGAAAATAATTTATAAATATATTTTAGTTAATTTCAATTGACCTGCATCGTGGCACTTTACACATTGTTTTCAGTTTTCACTACTGCATTTCTTCCTCTTTGCATTCTCAATTTGCAAATACGCCCTATGTTTTACTTATACATTCGGATATTCTGCTGAAAATTATAGTGTTAGGATCAAATGGGTTTCAGCTCATTCTTCCACCTATAAAGTGGCGGTTTTTTACTTCCTCACACAAAATAAAGTTTCAAAAGAACATCTATTGCAGGAAAAGTGTCTGAAGGAATGCTACAAATGAACTAGGATGCCGAGCACGACAGACGTTACTAATATAACTTGGATATATAAACCTAGATACGTCGTTTAGGAATAATTAGTTCGTTGTTCCTGAGAAATATTCTAAGCAGTTCTTGTAGATTTATGCTTCACAAAAATTAAATTAAGTCATGGAATTTGAGTATTTTGCAATAAATTATGAGAAAGTAATTTATAACAGGGTGATAGCTCACAACAGTTACACTAGGAATTATTGTAGGGCATAATTCAGTTCTCAGAGGCTCATAGAGTAAAACGAAGCAGATTTTTATATTAGTATGCTATGAAAGATATGTCTTACTATATCTTTAGTTAATTTTTTTGTAAAATTCTCAGGCCTATTTCTGTAATTATTATGTAAATAATTATAAAGGCACGATCTATTTCACAGTTTTCTATTTACTGTCCAAACAATTACCGAAAACATCCTAAATGTAACAAATATATGTCGCTGTCTACCCATTATTATTTATTTTTATAGATGTTTCTGCTGATTATTCATAACATTATTTGTCCCCTCTGGTTCTTGTTAATTGTGATAAATGTTGGACAATTTATTTTGAATACACATTTTATAGCGGTTACACGAGCTTATTGGAGATTGACAAGTTTAGTATCAGCTTTGCCTTTGCACCAAATGTTTTTTTCCAGGTGACTCAGAAGAAAAGAAAACAACACAATAAAAGCAAAAAAAAAAAAATCTTATAAATAGCTATAGCCATTTAATTAATGGTATTTTGAGAAAAAAACGAGAAGAGTGAATATAATAATTAAATAATAGAATAGATGATCTATAGCAGGTAATTTAGATCAGAGATTTTGATGCAGAAGAGATCCAAGTATTCACTTACATGACAGGTACGGGACATTCACGTATCAAATTTCGCAAAGAGATAAATAAGTAGAATTGTTCAGGGGATTTAAAGGATCCACAAACTTAAATTACATAATAAGAGAAGACTATAAAGAGCAATTGTAAATTAATAATCTGAATAAAAACTGAAACCCTTAAGCAATAGGGGAAATAATACATAAGAAAAACATGAGATACTAGGCTACCAAGGAAATATGGAGATACAGTCTTACAAGGAAGACATGGTGGGAGAATCTTGGAAGACGGCACGTGCTGCGCCTACCTTGAAATGTGAAGAAGAATAAAGATAAGAAGAAAAGTTACGGAAAAGCACTTTTGACTGAATTTTCATTTTAGTGCGCTGCACATTTTATTTGGTAAGATTTGAGCATACCTAGTGGTTTCAATTTACATAAAATTTGGCGAAGTAGAAGAAAATTTCACAAATTATTTAAAGAAAATTCAACATATAAGCTTAATTTGTCATGTTATGTGTCAAATATATTATGATATTTGAATTAGAGCCATTCTTCAACAACTTAATAAGTTTAAGGATAAATAAATACAAATTTAGCCACATTTTTTATTTTAATGAGATTTTCTTGATAATGTTCCCCTGTCCTCCCGTGTTTTAGTGTTGCAATGGATTCCATTCACATTGCTGATTACTTGGGAATAAAAGGACGTGTTGCAAAAATAATGTACAATTAAGCTGAAAGAAGCAAAAACTTTGTTCTATTAATCACTTAAAAGAATTGTCTATAAAATAAACAATTTATAATATCTCGATAGCGAATTCATGAATAGAACAGAACATTTTCTGTTCCATTTCTGTTGAACTGTTTTCATCCCGGCGTAAATTAAAATCAGGATAAATGATAACTGTCGCGGATGAAAAAGGAAACAAATATAAGAAGGTAAAATAGGAAAAGTGATTAATTGGTATGGATTGTATACTATTTTATATTCAATCCATTAAATATTATGATATTTATAATGATGATGTCGTCATAAGTTTTATGGTTTGGATGTTAGGAACATTCATTTCCAGGAAATTGTAGTTGGTTTCTCCATTTCTTTCTTGGTCTGCCAACGTTTCTTCTGACATGTTGATAGCAAAACGTCTGTTCTAGATATGATAGGTATGCTTTTTCATCGGATGCTGATGCCGCTCCTGTATAGGAAGGTCACTCACATCTGGAAGACTTCGTATTTATAATCTTTATTAATTATTTGTCTTCAACACTTTGAACGTGAAACATTCAAATAGTGTAATGATGATGGAAACAAAGTGGTTTTCAACCAACGAAACACAGTTATAATTAATAATATAATTTACATACAGTATCTTAGTTTTAATTACTTTCAGAATTACATCTAGTCAATCATGTGATAAAGACACAAAACTCTCCAAAATTTTAAAGCCATTTGGAACAATTAAAGTATGACAGAATTTAATGATCTAATTCCTTGATGCTTACTTGATTTCCACTTGTCTTTTTGCTTCCCAGTATAATGCTTATGTTGAATTCAGAACACTTGACGATCAGTACTGATCATTTATGAACAGATATATAACAATATTTGAATTTTATTCAATGCAAAGTACACATTTAAGTGATGAGTGATGGGAATTTAAGGCAATGACAAAGCGCATGAGCTTGCAAAGCAAGGACCAACAAAGCTGCCAACACCAGAGCCACCTTTTGGAACACCAAGAAGTTCAGCTAGAGAAGCAATAAATAATTTGTGTAAAAAACCTCTTTTGATGTGGAACAGGCTTTCAGGAATATGGCATGGAAAATTATTACAAAACCATGCACAAGTTTTGCTGTTAAGCTGCTCAAATGCAGAAACTATAGTCTCTGTAGTTGCATGCTAAAGCACCTTCACTTAATAGGAAGGTTATAGGGTAACATGGATTGTGCGGGTATGAAATTTAAACAACCTATCACATATTGTGCTCCTGTGAAGTATCTTCATTAAGAAGATAAACATTTTTGGGAAATTCTTCATGAACCAGGGTACCATCACTCCATTACAGTAATGGGCATGTGTACCCTATTAAGGGACATAGGACTAAAGAACTGGAATTAAACTAACAATAAGATTTAGCACAACAAGCCTTTTAGGTTGCAGTGCAACCGGAGCTTTAGCAGATGGGCCTAAGTGAAAACAATGTTAAGGGTATTATTAACATTTTGTCCAGATGAAAACCAAGCAGGCATATCCAGTCAACAACGGAAGATTTGTCACAGGTTATCATCTTGCAAATTCAAGAATATCAGTAGTAAAGAATAAGTGATACATATTATATTACAATTTTGGGATCCAAAATTTTTCTCAAATTATATTTAAATAACATTTATTGTTACTTTGTGGAATGCATTTTTACTTGCTGTTGGGTTTTGTAACATTTGGCTGCCCTTCTTCGCGAGAGAATCGGTATACTCATTTGTACTTAATTTGAAGCAGTTAGCATTTGTATGAAGATAGGGTTTCTCTTATTACTTTCTCTTGGGGTAAATATTGTATCCCACTAAAAATTAGATTAGAACTTTCACCGGAAAACCCTATATGTTTTGAGCTTCTCTGGACCCAAGAGAAGTTTGTTAAAAAGGTCCTCTGTGTATACCTGACTCTCTTTCTCTGTATATGTGTGTCTGAAAGCAGTATAAATAAAAAACATAAAGTCGGTTAAGAACCAAACTTGATAATAATTTCAGTATTTTCCAGGATGTGGCACGAAGTTGTTAAATACAATGTTCCATTTCTCACAACGCATAACTTAGAACATTTTTTGAAACCATTGATTCTCTCAAAAATGGCTAACGATTTTTATTAAAATACTATATGTTTAAGATACTTTTACGACAAAAAAAAATTGTAGATTTGTATAGCTTGAATTTTCTGTGAATTGCCTCTGAATTCCTGTTTATTCTTAATCACCTTTATGCCCAACTGTTAAACTGTAAGAGATAGACAAAATAGTATTGTAAAAAATACTGATGTCGTTAAAACACCGTTTTTATGTGAAATAATAATTTATGATTATTAACAGTGTTTATTTTATTTATTTTTGTGGAGTTAATTTCCGAGATATTTCCTGTTGGTACATAGAATTTTTAACTGTTCTACTTTTCTCAAATGAAAAGTCACTGTTAATCTATCTCTCACTTCTCTCTTCTCCATACAAAAAGAAAACGGAATTTCAAACCCATAATGTAGCGACCTGCTTTTAAAATTTTGACTATATAGCATACTATGTTTCCCTAATCCCCTTGTACCTACAAAAAGGTATACAATTAGATTATCTCCACAAATTTTTGTTTTGATTAAAATAAATAAGAAAAAAGAAGCTTTTATCAAAATAGTTTGTACCAGAGTGAATAGAAGTGGTCATGTGAGTGCAACACAGTAGATTTGATTTTCAGAAGTTAACTGCTTTTGTAAAACAATTGTTGAAGTGGTTGCTCATGAACCAATTACATTATTTTTTAAATGTTCATTCTATTTAAAATTGAGGGACATATTTACTCTACCAAAAATTCCTTTGTTAATTTGAATTTGTAAAAATTATATAGACTTTCCTTATTATGCAGAAAAAAGTAATATTGATTTAACTATTATATAATGTAATTCTTGTGAATTACCATTGTGATTTTAACAACGGTTTGCAGCTTAACGGTAAAATAATGCCGGATTTGTCCCCGGGTTTAAACACTAGGTCCACACAAGGGCGTTGTACGCTAAACCTGACGTCATGTTTGATAGCCATTCAAGATGAACTTTAAAAGCGACGCCATTTGCAGTTATAGTCTATTGTTGTTGGGGTACACATTGACGTGGCGGCCAATAGCATTGCGAGAATGGGCTCATTTGTTATTTGTGTTGTCTCCCTCTAAGGTATGGCGAAACGTGGCAATAAAACAAGTTGCAAACAGAAAAAAAAACACTAGCTGGAGTAAGCACCACCCTAAAGGATATCCTTTGGGTGAGGCACATTATTTTATGGCAGAGCTAACAAACTCTGTAATACTATGTCTCAAAGCAAACCAACATTAGTCAGCCTACAAAATTATGTAGGATTGCTTCATTCAGATCTTAACCCATTAACGTCAGAATTTTACTTCTATATAATATTTTATAATTCTACATATTATAGTTTACAATTTAAACTGCACAGGTTCCCAGGCTGTGGTTATAGAAGTTCAAATGTTATTTATTACAAATTTACAGCTTTAGTGTTGAAAATTTCAAATGTTGTTCAAATTCTTACCCTATTTGTGGTATGAGAAAACAGGTGTATTTGGAGTTAGGCGTTGTTACTTTCTCTATACGTACTATGTACATGGTGTATAGAGAAGGTATGGTAATGCACCCAAAAATTCCATACCGAGATTTCACCGGAAATATATGTTTTGAGACCCCCTGAATCCATAACAAGAATTTTTAGAAAAATGTCCGTGTGTGTGTTTGTGTGTGTCTGTCTGTCTGTGGGTAGCAGAGCTCAAAAACGAAAAGACCGTTAAAAACCAAACTTGGTATTTAAGTTTGGTATCTTCCAAGGATGCTATTCGAAGATTTTCAAGAAAATCCCCCCACCCCCAAGTACCCTTCACATGGAACTTTTTTCGAAAATTTTGATTTTCTTAAAACTGGCTGTAATGATTTTGGTTAAAGTATCGTGTATTAAAGATATTTACCTGACAAATAATATGTATATCTTGAATTTTCTGGGAAGCCTCTGAAGACTGCTTTATTCTGGATGAATTTTACGGAATTTTGCATAACTGCTAAACCGTAAGAAATGGAGAAAAACTTACCACACAAAAAATGTAGAGCACATATAAACACCAAATTTATGTTATATAATTTTTTTCCGTGGATTTGATCGTTTTTTTAGATATTCCTTGTTTTTGGTTTCAGCTTTAAAAAACATACTTTTTCTTACACGAATTTGTCAACTCCTGTCCATACGAACAAAGGAACTTCAGTCACCTAGCAACCAGCTATTGACTGTCACTTTTACCTATGGTACTCCCTTATTTTGCTTCTACTTACAAGAAAGCAAGTTATTTCTGCTAATTTTTTCTCAATTAGCATGAAATAAATAGAAGCTTTAGCTTTTTATCAATAATTTGTTGCAGAGATATAGAGAAAGTCATGTGAATGGAACACATCAGATCTTTTATATTTTGAAATCACACGAAGCATGCATCTATAAAAATACGTTCTCATCTTTTTTAGATGCAGAGATTCCAGAGAATTATCAAGCAAACTTAGTATTTAGGTTTAGCATCTTCCAAGGAAGTGACACAAAGATTTTGAGGATAATCTTTTACACGGAAACAATTTTGAAAATTTTAACTTCCTCAAAAATGGCTCTTAACGATTTTGATTAAAATATCGCATATTAAAGACATTTGAAGCACAAATAAAATGTATATCTTGAATTTTTTAGGAATTGCCTCTGAAGAAATCTTCATTCTGGATGATTTTTGCACAGATCATCATAAACCATAAGAAATACACAAAAACTTACTACACAAAATATATAGGTCTCGCTAAATCATACATTATATGTGTTACGCATTTTTCTTGGGGTTGACCATTTCTGAGATATTCCTTGCTATTGTTTTCATTTATAAAATATTTAAAAAATTCTTTTATGAGGATTTGTTAACTCCTGGCCATACAAGGAAGTGAATTTCAGTCACACAACAACATTAGCAACTAGCTTAGCCTAGTGCATTCCCTTTATTTCACTTCTGCTTACAAGAAAGTAAGTAATAAGAGCGCATCTTTTAATGTTTATCTTGCTTAGTATGAAGTGAATAAAAGAATGTATATTTAACAATTTGTTACAGATGTATAGAGAAAGTCAAGTGATTGGAACACATTAGATTTTTAGTATTTGACAATGTAAACTTTATAACTGTTGTATTTGCAGACGACCAGAAAATGATGTACAGTTAATCAATAAATTAAATGAGCTGGCCAACAATTATAATATGAAAATATCAACCTAGAAGGGGCACTGATGACGTTATAGTTGAGCGCCCTTAAACATCAACCATCATCACCATCATCAACCGAGAAAACTTAAGTAATGGCATTTTGGATTTCCGCCCAATTAGAGTGAACATTTTAATATACAATAAAAATAGATCAGATACATTATATAATTGGTTATTACTTTATCTACATTGTGTTAATAGTTAATACACTAAGCTAAAGCGATAGTCAACTCTTTTAAAAAGCCAATTTTTATGTGAACCAATAGCACGGCCAAGAGTAAAACAAAAGAGCGAGGAAACAAAATTGAATTCCCGTTTGAGAAACATTTGAGTAGCTAAAGATTTAAACCAATAACAAGAAATATCTAAGAAACGATAATGGTATAAATTTTATGTTTAAACGAGATCTACGTTTTTGTGCAGTAAGTTTTTATATATCGCTTACGGTTTATCAGTTATACAAAAATGTTATTGGTCATGTAAATGTCTTTAATATCCTGTATTTTAATCAAAATCTTTAGGCCATTTGAAGAAAATAAACATTTTCGAAAAATATTGTATATAAATGCTAGTTGGGGTTGATGAATTTTTTTGGAAAATCCTCGTGACAGATCCTTTAAGAGCTTTAATACCAAGGTTTGATATTCAACCGACTTTTCGTTTTAAATTTTGTTGCCCACATACGCACACACGGACATTTTCCTAAAAATGCTATGTTTATCAATGGGATATAAAAATGTATTTCCGGTGTAATCTAGGATTGATATACTGGCTGGAATACAATTTTGTATCTACTATGTGTGTTGTACATACCTGTCAGAAGAAGTAAGAACTGAAACCTTTAAATTATTTTTGGGAACCATACGTCGAACAGTAGAAAGAAAACAACCAATGGATACCTTATTCAAATGTTATAAGTTTATGGCATTACTACTGCAGCAGCAGCCTGAACTGAATATCAAGGAAGGAAGACGAAAGAAGACCTTTAGCAGCAGTAATTATATTTTTAAGATTTGCAGTGGGATATGCTCTGCTGGATAGGAAAAGAAATTATGCTATTAGAGCAGATAAAAATATTTTAGAGACAATAAAAGACTTTCAGATTAGAGGGATATAACATTTACAACTTATGTCAAATTAAAAATGACCAATAAACCACAAGATTTAAGAAGACCCTGATTATACATATAAAAAAATGTTGAGCGTTTTGTATCTAAGCAATTCCTGTAACCAAAATAAAATCTATTACAATGATTAGATTTACATTTCTGAAAGCGTTTTCGATAGCTGTATAAATCCTAGACGTTTAGCTAAAACAAAATTAACCACCTAAATCTTTTTCCACATATGTCGGATGTAGATTAGATATAGGAAGGTAAAATCAGACAGAAAAGTTTAATACCATATCCATGATTGGAACCACGAATCTTCAACTTTCAGAATCGTTGTTCTTGCCATGGTAACTTAATACATAATAATAATAATAATAATAATAATAATAATAATAATAATAATAATAATAAATGAAAGAATAGTGCACAAGTCATGTGAAATATGAATGTGGCTTTCCTTGTACTAAGAAGCGAGGGGTTTATACTATTTTTTGCCCTTCAGTATACTTATAGAAATTGTTATATTTCACTGGGTTCTTGGAATGCCTTCTAGAAGCACATGATGCTGTAACCATGCACTGGCAATCCTGTAATCCCAGGATGCATTTGATATTTTGTTGTTGTTTTTAGCATTCAAACATTTTCACTATATTTTATTTTATGAATAATTCCAAATGATTTTGAATAAAATATCAAATAATTTTTAAAGATATTTACACCAACTAAAATGTATATCTTGAAATGTCTATTAATAGCTTGTGAAGGTCCTTTCATTGTGATTTAACTTTCGCATAACTGATAAACCAAAGAGAGACAGACAGACAGACATACAGACAGACAGACAGACAGATAGACAGAGACAACATCATATTAAATAACCATCTGCTAAAGCACATTAAGTATTAAATCATTTACAGCTAATCTTTGTTATTCGTTTAAGTTAAAATACTTATATATTTTTCAGTTTATAAGTCACTATTCGTTTTTACTCATGGGCGTGCAAACAACATATAGTTTCAAAGTCACTCATAGAAACCCAATAAATTTAAAGCTTTATTATTCATTATGCTGTATTTGTTTGCATGCTCCAAATAATTCATGTGAATCCAGCAATAATATTCGTCCACTATGAAGCCTCAGTATAAAATATACGCATTTTGTCAACCTGTAAGTCTAGCAGAAACAAAGGATTTAAAAATCTGATATCGCTATAGCTTTCTGTAAGCTTCCGATACTTTCAAGGAAATTTGGGTATGTGATGTGAACGCTTATCTCAATTAAGAAGTGAAAAGAGAACTGAAGTATTGTAAAAATAGGCTATATAAGAGTGTACAGAGAAAGTTATGTAACTTATTACACTATGTCTCTTAAGGAATACATGGATACTTAATAAAACTTAAAAATAATTTATTTGCTTTTCAATTTTGAAAACCTTTGTTGTTGTTATGTAAATCCAAGGAGTTTACAAGAGGTGACTCTTAACAATAATACATTTTATTAAAATACATTTTAATAAAATAATATTAATTACGTTCATAGAACAGAATTATTTAATACTTACACTTAAAGCAGAGATCAATTTTTATCCCAACACAGAGAAATACAAAAGAGTAAACATTTTCATGAACATATTTAGATAATATACTTAGAACTAACAAAAATGCCTAATAAATAGCGGGAATAGAAGGGGATGAATCAGCAAATTATTTCTTAATCCAACAAAACATTTTGCACACATAGTTTCGTAACATAAATTTACAGCTACTTAATCTCGAAGCTCATCTTCTTTTTATATTCTTCTGTGTTTTGGACAATATGAATTTCACAAATAAATCATGGAATCTGATATCTATAGTCAGTAAGGTTCGTTGTCCTTTTGATTCAGATAGCAGGACTTAAACTTCAATAACAGTAAGTTAACAAATGCATCATTAGATCGCAGATTATGCAGCACCAAAATGTAGACCATCCACAAGAAATGCATGATGTAAATCACATTCCTGCACTGCAGGTTTATAAAGTGATATCAACATCATACTACTAAAAATATTATTTTACTTTAAACTTTTAGTTAGGATTTCTTTTGTTTCTGCTAGACTTACAGGTTGACAAAGTGCATATATTTTATACTGAGGCTACATAGTGGAGGAATATTGTTGCTGGTTTCACATGAATTACTTGCAGCGTGCAAACAAATACAGCATAATGAATAATAAAGATTTAAATAGTATAGTAGTACATCCACACAAAATATTTAATAGAACCACTGTAAAACAGAATTAGTCAAAATGGATAATACTTCTGCGTTTATTTTAGCATCGGTCATGTCTATTTAAAATTATAAAAATCACGTTATGGAATGTCTCAGTTGTGTATTCTTCTCGCAACTCCAAATTCTATGAACCACAATGTTTTTAAATTAAACTTTTACTTTAAGGAGGTCCTCTTAATTATTGAATAGGAACTATTGGAAAGAATAATTATATTTAAGCTTATGATTGTGTGCAATTCCGTATTATTATGTTTAACGTTACCATGAATAATTAATGTATTGCTTATTTCATCATAAACAGAGTTATGGAGTATATTAATTTCATTTATTGTTTCAGAAGTTTCGTCTTCGTATAATTTTCTGAACTTTTTAGTAATTAGTCTTTTAATTGAAGGCTGGTGTGAATGGTTGGGTAACGGTCTGACGTTTTGAACGTTGCCACATTTTTCTGATGTGCTATTTTAAGGTGTTTCTAATTATTATGTCGCTTTCTTTTGAAAATCTCCAGATATTTTATACTGAGGCTACATAGTGGAGGAATATTGTTGCTGGTTTCACATGAATTACTTGCAGCGTGCAAACAAATACAGCATAATGAATAATAAAGATTTAAATAGTATAGTAGAACATCCACACAAAATATTTAATAGAACCACTGTAAAACAGAATTAGTCAAAATGGATAATACTTCTGCGTTTATTTTAGCATCGGTCATGTCTATTTAAAATTATAAAAATCACGTTATGGAATGTCTCAGTTGTGTATTCTTCTCGCAACTCCAAATTCTATGAACCACAATGTTTTTAAATTAAACTTTTACTTTAAGGAGGTCCTCTTAATTATTGAATAGGAACTATTGGAAAGAATAATTATATTTAAGCTTATGATTGTGTGCAATTCCGTATTATTATGTTTAACGTTACCATGAATAATTAATGTATTGCTTATTTCATCATAAACAGAGTTATGGAGTATATTAATTTCATTTATTGTTTCAGAAGTTTCGTCTTCGTATAATTTTCTGAACTTTTTAGTAATTAGTCTTTTAATTGAAGGCTGGTGTGAATGGTTGGGTAATGGTCTGACGTTTTGAACGTTGCCACATTTTTCTGATGTGCTATTTTAAGGTGTTTCTAATTATTATGTCGCTTTCTTTTGAAAATCTCCAGTTGTTATCCTAAATGGAATTTTAATTGCTTTAAAATATCTGGAACATTTTATCTGCATTACTACTTAAAGGATTGTTGGAACAATGAAAATACGTTAGCATTAGGAAGGAAAATTTCAAACAATTCACTCATCTTAGCAACGATATTGCTGTATAGAGATTTCTTTCCCTTCGTTCGAGTAATATATTTAGACACTGAGCATGTATAATAATATTAATAATAATGCACATGATAATGGCTATGTTTCTGATGAATCTGAAATTGAGGATTGCGTCGAGAAATTGTGGAGTTTGATACTGTTCTGAAGTAGGATGAGGATACAATGAATGCGTAAACCTACCCTCAAAAGAATACTAGTAGACCATGTACACTTCAAAACGTAGGATGACAAGAGACTTACAAGAGATATAGTAGTTGGAAAATCCAGGCTGTATTGAAAACTAAAAGTGGATATACACCTTGATCTAAAAATGGTAATCACTGTTGTTGAAGCTTCTCTTAAAACTAAAGTAAAATGTTATTCATTTCGCAATGGGCTTTGTAATATTTATTTATAAGTTCCTATATTTAATTGGTTGTGTCAAAACAAGTTATCATATTCCTACTTCATATCTTTACGCAAGAAAACCGCTTTAAATTGTTAAATTCTGCCCTAATAAAATGAGTTGAATTTCGTATAGACAATAAGCAAGAATATATACTTTAGTTGGGACTGTTGATACCCCGCTTGGTAATCTATATATTGGTATCCAGAACTTTAAGAATGCAGGATAAAGTTTTTTTGGGAAATGTTCTCCATTCTAAACAAAACAATATTCGTAAAAAGCTAACACAATGTTTTCATTCCTTCAGTTAATTATGATTCTAGGTAAATCATGTAGTTTAAAATTTATTTTCTGTTTTGTGAGCTTTTCAATATATGGTTTTATGTTCACCCCAGCAAAAGATTACTTATGTGTTGTGTTTGAGTACATTATTTAGAAACAAAGATAAATTAGTTAGACCAACAATTTCAGTATAAAATACCTTTAGCTTCGTGGTGACTTAATATTTACTACTTATAGAAAAATAAGTTTACTGAACAAAAATTAAAAATACTAACCTCACTGTATTTAAACTGCTGAGAATATAGTCAACAACTATTGTTGCGGGTACGTTCGGTGATGAATATTATTAGAATTCCTTGGTTATTTTCTAATTTGCAGGAGAAACTATACACATTTCTCTTTTTTATATTCTTGAAACAGTTCTATTCTGTAGACATTGGGTTGCCTTACTTTACTTAAAACAAGTTCAGTATAAAAATATACATTTTTGCTTGTGTGAAGGTCATTAAAAGTTTCAGTATCCACGTAAAATTCACTACCTTTGGTACTTAAATAATAGCATATAACATTTTGATAATCGAGCAAAAGTTTAATACGTAGTAAAAAGGAATCAAAATAAGAAGTGCTTATTTCAATTTGTTGGTGATTCACAAAGATGATTAAATTTCATCTAGGTTTAAAATATAAAAGTTAAAGCACACATTACTTAGTGATCATTGTAGCAACCTTTATTTCAAATGAAAGGATTTGTGCATGAAGCAGAAATTTTCGTTACTACACCTGACAGTAAGAAATACCACAGTCTTATTATGTACGTATTTGGCACTGTATAGAAATTTTAAAATACATTTCCAATGTTGATGAAAGTGTACGACAATAATAAAATGGGATTGCGCAAGGACTAGTAAGGTCTTTAATGCAGTATCATATACTGTAGTAACAGTGCTGTAGAATAAAGTAGTAAAATTAGATTTTAAAATTAGAGCTCTGCTTTTACTCTCGAAAACTACGAGAAACTTCTTGAAATTAAACTTCAGATAAACGAGGGTTTAAGCTCTTAGTATTTTAATATTTATCGCAGATATTTAGGCAGGAGGTGAAGACATGCAAACTTATAGCAAATCTGCAAGGAAAAAATATTTGAAATGCTTAGCGGGAAACCTACTTTTAAGGAACCTAAATTCTTCTAAACGAACACATTTTACCCCTATGTCACCAATTCACATATTTTGTGGTTTTCTTCACAAACTTCCATCTGATTTGTTAAATAATTAATTTCACTATGACAAAAATTTATACACCCAAGAAATCGCAATGCTGATACTCGTTTAAATATTGTATTGGTTAATATTGTTTTTATTTATATCTACTTTTTAGGCATACGTTTTATTAGTTTTATTAAAATACTTTCATTCCATTAACAAATTTCATGTAACAAAGAAAGATATTTTATCCATAATCTCGCCGACGGCCTATCACGAATACCGAATCCGGCGGTACAGCAGCCGCCTATTTCATTTGCTAACCACACTTTTAATACCAATGAAATTATAACGTTTTGATACAGAAAATTTTGAATTTTCACTTAAAAATCTAGCTAGAGTAGCACATTTAGTTACATTCACCTAAAAATGCAATCTGCGCTCCCGGTGGGTTTTAACGGGAGCATTTTAAAATATCTTATTTACGCTTTTACTTTGATCGCATGTTTTTCAAATATAGTGCATTTTTGTGTGTCTGCATATCTAAACCATCTTTAGCTTAGTTTCCTCCTTTATTGAGCTATTCATCAAAACAGGGTGCAATTTTCCAAACCTTTCCTCATATAACGAATCCGCCGTAATCAAAATAGTTTTTACTAAATTGATATTTTCTTTTCATGCATCAAAATGTTTTCACTAAACAATTGCTTCAGTAAACAAATAAAATCACCTGGTGGTGAGACCGGCTTTTGCCCAAAATGGTTTTACAATATGTCACTCACGACGTCTCAAACTTTCACTTCGCGTTCTCCTGCATTTTTCTTAGTAAAGGTTTAGTTTTTTGGAAATCAGAAAGCTATCTAAGTCACCAAGGATATTAACGTTTTTTATCTTGGAGTATGGTTTTTCTATCCTGCCCAAAATTTCACTGTCAAGAGTAAGCAATCAAACTGTTCACTGTAAAATTAAGATTTGAAGCTCGTTCCATAACAAGTTAAAATAGAAAATAATTAAGAAAAGGTCTATGCCACCTAACGATATAGATGAAACTTTTCTGCACAAATTGTAAGTTCCTTAAATTGAACTACTTTTATGGATGCAAAGTGAAGTCTTTCAGTGAATGTCTTTATCCTAATTAACCTTTAAATTAAAATAGTTGTGTTATATTTTGTTTTATGACTAGGTTTGTCTAAAGATGCGAAATAATTTATCAGAAACTAGAATTAATGTCATAGTGATTAGGAGTGTATCGGTACAGATTATTAAGATAATAAGAAGTATAAAAATAAACAGAACTGCAAAAAAGCTATAAATAGGAATCAATTTAACATGGGAGCAATGTTTATTTTATAAATAATACAATTTATTGCTAACTAACGTAAATGTTGGTATTAACCATTTCCCAAATATTCGCTGTTCTTCATTAAATGTCTCCAAATGTTAACAACTAGACTTTCAAATGATAAATCTTCATCATGCCTTAAGTTCTCATACAAACAGCATGTCATTTTCAAGGTTTACAGAATTATATGCATCAGTATTTAAACCATTTATTGTGTTACTTCCTACTTCCATTTACTCCTGTTTTTCGATATATTCATGTCGTTGTAGGTATAAGTGTAGTGTAGGCTAAAGTAAATGGAGTTTTAAAAAACGGACAATGACTTTTAAATCCATGCCTTTTTGTATGATCATGAGAATTAACAAATGGCAAATTAACATTTGAAAAGTGCAAGACTTTTAGTATTTGAAAGCTGAAACCTGTACTAAATAACATCTTTGGAAATAGTTAACACTAGAAATGTTAATTATAAATTATAGACTTTAAAAAGGTCTACATTTATTGTGTGTAAGCTTTTGTCTAACTCCTACAGCTTGCCAAGTATACCACGGCCATTCTGAATAATTTAGAAAATTTTGCATAATCATTTTATTTTTCCATGCCAATACATTTGGTATAACATCTTAGTTCAATTCGTTAGTGATATTGACAAAATGACTAAAAATGTAGTATTTAAAGGGCAGCTTTAGGTATGTGGAATTTCTTGAACACCTGTGTCGCATCCATGGAAGATGTTGAACTGAAATGTCACGTTTCATAACTAACCGACGTTATGTTTTTGATAATACTTTTCATACATCCGCGGACATATATTTTATTTATGTCTTTATTTATTTTTAGATTCAAGGAACATCACAAATGATATTTATGATTTAATTTTGATATCAGATTTTGGTTCAATTTTGTACCTCTACTTGCTTGTAGGTAAGCAGTAGAGAAAGTAATAAACTGATATGACTTGCTGCGTGGTGATTTTCAAGATAAATAGATAAATACCCTGCCTCTGTGCTGTGTGGATAGCTGATATGACTTGCTGCATGGTGATTTTCAAGATAAATAGATAAATACCCTGCCTCTGTGCTGTGTGGATAGCTGATATGACTTGCTGCATGGTGATTTTCAAGATAAATAGATAAATACCCTGCCTCTGTGCTGTGTGGATAGCTGATATGACTTGCTGCGTGGTGATTTTCAAGATAAATAGATAAATACCCTGCCTCTGTGCTGTGTGGATAGCTGATATGACTTGCTGCGTGGTGATTTTTACGATAAATAGATAAATACCCTGCCTCTGTGCTGTGTGGATAGCTGCCTACTTCACATTCAAGAGGTTTCTAGTTCAAATCTCTGAATAAGGTTACTTTCCAGGGTTTGCCCATATTTGGAGAGACGAATGCGAGGTAATTTTAAGCTCTTGGACCCCGGACAATGTTTTAAATAAAAGATCTCATGAGCTCCGTTCACATTACCTTCTCTGCCTAATAATACCAACTTATCTTGCAAAATCCCATTATTCCATCTACTACATACTCCCATCGAGAAAGCATTAGTAGAATTCGTCTTACTGCTTAGTTTCTTATAGAAAATAATAAGGGAATACACTAGGCTATAAAGCGATAGTGTTATCTTTTAAAGACTGGTTGGCTTGTTGAAATTCGGCTCTGTTTCCGTGATCAGGATTAAAACAAATTCCCGTTTGAGAAAGGTTTTAAGTATTTTAACATTAAAACCAATAAGAAAAAATATCTCGGAAATAGTTAACTCCACAAAAATGTATCTTACATAGATAAAATTGTGTATTTAACGAGATCTACATTTTTATGTAGTAAGATTTTGTTTATCTCTTATCACTTACCAGTTGCGTAAAAGACATCCAAAATGAAGATATCTACAGAGGATGTTGAGGATGCACTTTTCATTTGTCATATAAATACTTTTAATATACTGTATTTTAATTAAAAAGACATTTTTAAAAACATTAAAAATTTCGAAACTTTTACAGATAAATGTGTGGTTTGGTATGGGGGATTTTCTTGAAAATCTTCGTTTCGCATACTTAACAGATACTGAACTTAAGAATATTAAGTTTGATATTGAAGGGACTTTTTTCTTGACGTATGCACTTCATACACACCGACATAGCCTTTTTCCTAAAAATGGTTTTTTATTTATTCAAAGATCCTCAAAACCTATGTTTCTGATGTAATATTGGAATTTAAGCAGTAGGGAATCAAAATACGTTTTAGTAGCAGTTTTCCAGTTGAAGAAAGGCAACTAGCTCATCTCTGATGTATGGGGTGGCGTGTATGCCTCTCGAGTTCAAATCCTGCTTAGTGTTATTTAGTGTTTATAAATTATTGTATAAGTTAAATAAACATAATTTATATATAATCATTTATAACGTATGTTAAAGTTATAAAATAGGCTCATGATTAGTCTGCCTTTATGGGCCGCTTATCCTACGGGAATTTTCTCTTTCCGAGAAGGCGAATGCCTATACCAGAAATCAACACGGAATGGGTCTCGGAGGCATATGAGACTGTCAATGAAATCCTACCAACTGCAGATAAATTACACAGACATCATCTGGCAATTCTTCCCGCTTGTCCAATGTGCCAAGCCCCGGATTCGCCTGCACATCGACTCTTGGAATGCTCAGATAAAGGACTGATATGGACATGGCTCTTGAGCCGATGTCGGGGGTGGACTGGTGACACCTGGTAGCCTTCAGCAACGGATATTTTGCACCTGAATTTTCCCTGGACGCGTCCTGGATTGTGGAGAGCTCTTATTTGGACAGTAATGGGTACCTATGTTTGGCTTAGTACCTTGGTTCCTCTTTATGCTGGCCTGTTGTGATGTAGAGCTCTTGCTTCTCCTGAAGTAAATAAAGTTCCTAATTCCCAAAGAGGGTACAATCCCATTACAAACAAATTAAAAAAAATCCCCTACACGCCCAGGGAAAAAAACCTATATATATATATATATATATATATATATATATATATATAAAAATAAATAAAAAAAATAATAAAAAATAATAATAAAAAAAAAAAGACAGTATCGTATTAATTGTATTAGGTCGTGATCAAAAGTGACACAGTACGACTTCACTATTGTAATTTACATGGCGCTTGTTATAATAAAAAAAAATCCGAGTAACTTAGCGTGAGCTCTAAGGGTCTCGAGGTCATGTGAGCGTCAGTTCACCGGTTTACATTCGTCGTCCGATGTGGCCTTCCGGATTAAAGCTATAAGAAACAGAAAATAGAAAATTTTCGCCTTCTGTAGTATAGTAATTACCAAGCTAGCCTCCAACGTACATGGCACAGTAGGGAACGAAAAAGCTGATGAATTGCCAATATATGCTACTACCACTAATTTAAATTTTATTACAGTTCATGTCTCCTATCTAATGCTATGAATAAACTTAAGGAGTATATCAGAACCCATTGGAGCCAGCAGTGGATGTCGAGTTCTAAAGGAACCACAAAAAAAAAATCTTTCCACATATGAATGACCATTCACATGACTTTCTCTATCTCTCTGCAACAAATTATTGTTAAAAAGCTTGTTTTTCAATTTACTTCATGCTAATTAAGAAAAATTAGCGGAAATAGTCCTATTACTTGCTTCATTGTAAGTAGAAGCAAAATAAGGGAGTACCATAGGCTAAAGTGCTAGTCAAATGCTGGTTGCTATGTGACTGAAGTTCCTTTGTTTGTATGGACAGCAGTTGACAATTCCCGTATGGGAAAAGTATGTTTTTAAAGCTGAAACCGATAACAAGGAATAGCTTAAAACGATCAACTCCATGAACTCCATAAACCGTGTGGTTTATCGTGATGTACATTTTTGTGCGGTAAATTTTTGTCTACCTCTTACGGTTTACTAGCTATGCAAAATTCAATAAAAATCATCCAGAATAAAGAGGTCTTCAGAGACTATTCCCAGAAAATTCAAGATATACATTTTATTTGGCATGTACATATCTTAAATGTAAGAGATTTTAATAAAAATCATTAGAGCCTTTTTTGTGAAAATCAAAATTGAAAATCTTGCTGTCACATCCTTGGAAGATACCAAATTTAAATACCAAATTTGGTATTTAATGTCTTTTCGATTTTGAGCTATAATGTCCACAAACACAAACACCCGCACACACACACACGAATCTTTTTCAAAAAATGCTTTTCTTTTGGATTCAGAAGGATTCAAAAAATGTATTTCCAGTGAAATCTCGGTATCGAATACAATACCTTCTGTAATCACTATGTACATAGTAGGCGTAGAAAAAGTAAAAATATCACACCAGACTTCATATTCAAATAATTGTTGTCAAGACATGGCAATTTTTGTTTTGTGTTTTTTTTGTTTGAGGATTCGAGATAAAAAGACTGAACGGATATCAATGTTGCGGACAAGCTGTTGAGCATCTTTTATTTCTCTGCCCGGTTCTATATAGCGTAAGAAGGGTTTTCTATGCACAGTTAAAGTTTTGTAATATTAGATTTGGCAAACCGCTGTATGAGATATTTAGATAAAATTTAGAATTACAAAAGATTTTGGTTCTATTTATGAAACGTTTTTATTATGTAAATTAAATATCTTCATTTCTTCACCGGCATGATCTGCATTTAGCCTATGGCTAATATATACTATATAATGCTGTAAATTCATTTGTAATGCAACCATAACCCTGATATACTTTTGGGTGAAATAGGGTTTTATGACGCAGTTGCATATTCAATAAATAAATAATGAAAATTCAAAATTGTGGGATCAAACCCGGTGGAGAGGGGTGGATTTTTCGAACTAAAATCCTTAGCATGGCTTCTTTCGGATGGGACGTAAAGCTATTGATTCCGTGTATTTGCACATAAAAAAACTCATACCTTGAAAGGTAGAGTCGCAGGGCTAAATTCGCTATATTTCACGTCCGCAAGTATGATTCCGTCGTATAATGCCACCTATGGTGGTTGATTTATCACCAGTTGCACATAGTGAAGAAATCGCGAACTAGAAATTCCATGATCAAGGAACATGGTATAGTGCCACTATGGGGATGATTTATCACCAAGTACACATAGTGCCGAAATCGTGAACTAGAAATTTCATGATCCAGGAACATGGTATAGTGCCACCTATGGGGATGATTTCTCACCAAGTACACATAGTGAAGAAATCGCGAACTAGAAATTCCCTGCGATCAAGGAACACCTGTGATCCAATATTCGCCGACCTGGCGTCAGGGAACTGAATGAAAGAAAATAGGTGGTTAATCTTTGAGTGAGGATGTATTAAAAACAACAATAATGTAAATAAAAATTTATATGAATGTTTTCTATGGATGTGGAAGCTGGTGGTGAAAGGTGTAAGTAAGGTCCTTCTTAGGTTCATCCATTTGTCAAGGTTGTCTCCACCGCAACAATAAGTGCTTTGTTGCTTTCTTATTCTCCTATACTACTTCCTATCGCCAAGAAGGGAAACAACGAGGGAGTAAAGATTCACCTTTGACCCCGATACATCACTTGGCTGTCTGCGAGCCAATCTCCATTTTAATAACCTGTTACCGAAACACATCCTCGCCGTTGGAAATAAGCTAACCCAGCCTATAGCTCCTCCCGGGGAAAATTGTGAAACTTAAGAAAACTTTTCTCGCTCGCCTCGCTGAAATGGAGTTTTCTTTGAAGTTATCTGATGAAGGTGAATTTTGTGCTGAAGATAGTCGCCTTTACCCCACCTATTTTATCATGGATCCCGCTCTAGCTAAGGAATAATTAACACCGCGTCATGATACATAGATTTTAAATTAGCTCCTGAAGAAGCTTCATCAACCTCTCCACACCTTACCTCTTCATCCTTTTCATTGGCTGGTTCAATCCTGGCTTAACTCAAATTAAGTACCTACAAGAAAATGAAGGAAATTGAATTTACCTTGCTTTCATACACAGTTTTAGATGGCCTACTGCAATCTTTAGCCTGGTGGACTGCTGGTTTTCTATCAACATCTACAGAGTCTGATGCCACCGAACTTCAAAACTAGTAGCGGAAAGAAAACCAAGTCTGGCGTGTTCCATTCATTTGATTTCTCTACCCGTTCTATAGTTATAAAGTATTATTATTTTATCTATAGCATGCTAATAGAGAGAAACATTAGCAAAAATGTTATTACTTGCTTCCTTGTAAGTAGAAGGGAAATAAGGGATTACACTAGGCCAAAAAAGTTGTCAAATCTTTTAAAAGCTAATAGCTGTAAAAAATTGAAATTACATGCTCTTCACATGACCAGAAGTAAAACAAAAGACATGTAAAACGAAATATTAAAGGTAGTTTAAAATTGATAACAATAACAAGGAATATTTCGGAAACAGTTAACGCTATACGAAAATATATTTTGTGTGTTTTAAAAGGATATGCGTTTTTTGTAAGATTTTATCCATATTTTTTATTTACTGGTTATGAAAAGTTTCTAGAGAATTAATAGAGCTTCAGAGGCTATTCAGAGACAATTCAGGATATACATTTTATTTGTCATTTAAATATCTTTAATGTGCGGTATTTTATTAGAATAGTCATTTTTCAGATAATCAAAATTTTCAAAATGGTTCCATATAATGGGTAGTTTTGAGTGGGAGGAATTTTATTGGAAATCTTTTTATCCCATCCTAGGAAGAAGGTGAATCTAAACATCAAGTTTTGTGTTTTATGGACTTTTCGTTTTTAAGTTATGTTGTTCAAAGGCGCGCGCACACACACACACAGCTCTTTTTCTTTTTCTTAAATGTTTTTGCTTCAAGAGACCCTAAAATGTACATTTCCAGAAAAATCTCCAGTGGAATGCTATAGCATCTCTGCATATGTTATGTACGTGCTAGAGAAATTAATAAAACAAATAGGATATGTTCCTATAGTTTTAACTTTCAGGCTATTGGCAGTATTGGTGAACTTCATATTTTAAGATTAAACTTCCATCACGCTACGCTGGCGCTCATTGGGCCACCTTCACATTAGTTTCTTGCTCAGGGAAATTCTAGTTAGTGAGTTCACCACCATTTCCGCATTTTGGCATGGTTATTAACCTAATTGTTCATAAGACGGAATCAGACTTGCGGACGTGAAACTTGATGCATTTAGCCCAGGAACCTTTTCTCTCAAGGTATGACGTTTTGTTACGTGCAAATAAATATTACATGAACCAACAATTTTATTTACCTTGCCAAGGAAGCCATACTAGGAAACTTGACTTTATTTGACTTGCAACCTTAGGTAACTAACCTTAGCATGGTAACTAACCTCTACCACAGAGGGCGAGTTTAAGAATCAATAAACATTTAAAATATTTAGCAGCTTCAATATAAACTATCCTTACATAGTTTTGCACAGATTCCCGCAACGATTTAAATGTGTCAGATATTTTTAAACGTTTACATAAAGAATTCTAATTCTTTATACACAATGGTTCGAACAGTGATAAGAGATACTTTATAAACTACCCCTAATTTTGTAAAAATTTCAGCCTAGTTTGAAGCCCTTCAGCAACTACTATCCGAACTCTTACACATCAAATTTCATTTTCGAAAGGGCAGAAGTTTATGAGCTACTTTACGTACGACCAGATGAACAAAAGGACACTAACTAACGTGACCGTTTTAGTAATGAAAGAATTTAAATTTGAAATATGCTAATTAGTAACATTTTTTCAATAAACTGTAAGGATTTGTTCAGAGAGTTATAATAAGAAAAAATTATATATAGTGTAATATGGATTTTAATTTTAGTATTTCTCTATCCCAAACTACCCTTTACATGAAAAGCTTTCGTTATTTTTGTTTTCTCAAAAATGGCTGTAAAGATTTTGATTAAAATACAGTATGTTTAAATATTTGCATGAAAAATCTGATCTAATCCATTCACATGACTTTCTCTACATCACTGTAACAAATTATTGTTTATAAGCTTATTCTTCTATTTCATGCTAAAACATTAGCATAACCGTTTTTATTACTTAGTTCCTTATAAGTACAACAGAAGTAAGGTAATACACTGGGCTAAACCGACAGTCAAATGTTTTAAAATGTGGTTGTTATGGCATTGAAATCCGTTTCTTTGCGTGGCCAAGCATTGACAAGTTCCAGTATGAGAAAATGTTAACCACATTAAAACTGATAATAAATAAATAACAAGGAATATCTCTAAAACGGCCAACTCCAAGAAAATAAAATATATATAACATAAATTGTGTGTTTTATCGAAATATACCTACATTTCTTATACAGCGAGTTTTTTCTATCCCTTGCGGTTTACCAGTTATACAAAATACAATAGAATAATTCAGAATAAAGAGGTTTTCTGAGGCTATTCCC
The DNA here is from genome assembly GCA_030762935.1 of Hymenopus coronatus. Taxonomy (NCBI): domain Eukaryota; kingdom Metazoa; phylum Arthropoda; class Insecta; order Mantodea; family Hymenopodidae; genus Hymenopus; species Hymenopus coronatus. Next base: position 62,630,468 of record CM060895.1, on the reverse strand, counting down.
AGATTTAATTAAAATGTATAATATTTAAGATATTTACATGACAAATAAAATGTCTATCTTGAATTTTCTGGGTGGACTAAAATAGAGGACAGCCTTTCAAAGTGCATTCCTTTTATATGTTTTAACCAGTGTATCTGTAATGAATTTATTCTATCTACAATGCTAAATATACGGAAGCCTTTCTTAGTTTGTTCATATCTTATTTCGTCCATAAGGGTCACTCCTTCCTCGGAACGTAAGAATATCAACTCTTGGTTATTTTCTCTGATCGGTTCACTATTCAATTTTCACAGTTATATATTAAACAGCTACAACCATCACTTAAGAAAACTTAAAGTGTGTACTCTTTAGAGTTTTTGTTTCAGTGTTCGGTTTATTCTACACATTTTACTAAATTATCTAATGTAATATATGTCATATGAAAATTATAATTAACTAACTTAGTCGTCTCTTTTTGAATCGCAGTTGTCTTCATTAACTTCTAATGTAATGTTATGCAATGTATATGATTCTATTAAAGGACAATAAAGGCACGGAGAGTGTTAAGAAATAAAATACAGTCTGTGATCAATAATTACTGTGAATGATTTCTTTTACTTTACAAAAATAAGAACTTTAAACAATTTAATTACAATTCTCGCTTAAATAAAATTAAAAATGAACCTTTTTATTGATAATTGCCCATCAATTCTAATAGAAATTACTAAGAGTATATTATTAATTAAATCTTGAGCACGTTTAACTTGAACTTGCTGGTTGACTATCAGTTTAGCAAAACTCTAGGTTGGTCACTTATCGTTGTGCACTGTTTAAATGCTTGTTCAGATATGCAGTTTGTGTGGAGGTAAGAGCCTTAAAACACCCATAATTGCACATATTTTTAACTTGACATGGTGAATCAAGAGAATATTTACATATATTTGAAATAATGCAGCCCAGTGTGTATATGCGAGGAAGAAAATAAATAAATTAACCATATAATTTATAATTGTAACTTGCTGAAAAGTCAGAGACACACAATGATAAAGAATATTAATAATGCGAGAGAGAAAACCAATAGCTATATAATGGAAACTTAATAGGCAAATATATTAAAAGGTTTTGAAATTTATTCGTTCAATAGATTTTGCTAAATTGTAAATTAAGATAAGACGAGGAAATACATTGTGTTACTTTTTGGCTATTTATTTCAAGTGGTAATATTTGTTAAAAATATGAATTTTAAAGTATTTAGTACTGTAATAACATAGAGCGTGTGAATATATTACGTGACTTATATATAAAATATGTAATAATATATATATATATATATATATTTATATATATATAATCACAAAACGGCATATACACGTCTATCAGTTTACAGAATTGATTATCTTCGTTATTTTAGAATAATTGTTTTACAATAAGACCTTTAGAGCATACCTAGTGTTTAACCAGAGTGTTTTAAATAAAGAAAGTAATAGTGGCCTAATAATCTTCAGGACATCACAGTATCATATCTCTTACGAGTTGTAAGGAATTGGAATAAAGTTTGTCATATAAAGGGAAATATTATATATATACAAATTAAGCCATAAATAAAAATGCTCCAGTACTCCAACTATTAAAGCAAAAAGGACACAACTTGTGGTTTACATTCTATACCACTGCTATATACATAGTAGATAGAGAAAATATTGTATTTCACTCAAAATTGGACACCGAGATTTCATCGGAAATATGTCTTGATGTTCCCTGAATAAAAGAAATACTTTTAGAAAAAGCGCGCGCGCGCGTGTGTGTGTGTGTGTGTATGTGTGGGGGTGTATGAGTGTGTGAATAGGATAACATAACATAGCTGTTGAATATCAAACTATATATTTTAAGTTCTGCTACTCCCAAATATGCACAATTCAGATTTTTTAGTAAATCCTAACTACATTTTATGTGGAATATTTCCGAAAAGGTTAATTTTCTCAAGAATGGCTCATACAATTTTGATTGAAATACCACATGTTTAAGATATTTTATGCCAACTAAAATGTATATTTTGAATTTCCTGGGAATAGATTCTGTAGCCCTCTTCATGTGTTTAATTGGTAAATTGTAAGACAAATACAAAAATATAGATCTCAAACAAACACAACATTTACGCCAAATATATATTTTTTGTGGAGTTAACCATTCCCAACCTACTCATGTTATTGGTCTCAATTCTTCCATACCTACACTTTTTTCAAATGGAAAATTGTAATCGTTTTCTCTTACTGCTGATCAAGCTAAGAGAATAGAGTTTCTAAACTCTCCATAATGACGATCTTTAAAGGTTTGATTATCATGTAAGCCTACTTATTTCCTGATCTTGTTGTATCTACAAGAAAATATGCAATAAAAGTATGTCTGTCCATGGTTATCTCGATTAGCTCTAAATACATACAAAATAAGAGAAATGTTTGCAAGAATCGGTATTAATATGAATATAAATAAAATTTTCTTGCTTTAAGATGATTTTAAAAAAATAAAGATGATTAATAGCACTAATCCAATTTTTATTTTAGAAAAAATATTATTATTTTCTTTTTGTAGTATTTTAACTTTTTTTTAAATTCATTTGTCTTCAAACAAATTTGTTGCTTCTATCTCCAAATGTACTTTTCTAAATGACATCCGAGAATCACCTCTTAGTTTAATGAAAGTGCTTCCAAAAATGTATGTTTCCAGGGTTTCCTCGTCTTTGTTAATATTAACGTCCCTCTAGCAGCTCATTTTAATATGTTTTAAGTCGTCATCATCCTTTGCATAAGGTTTTTATGTTTGTGTTTGACTTGCTGTTTTACTTTTGCCTTTACTGAATGTCAGCTTGTGTAAATTTCCATTGAAGTCTGGTTTTTCCTCCTCTGTTTGATCTCTTGTCTTAAGGCTATAGACCTAAATGTAGGCAAGGAAAATGGGGCTTTGTACTGTGTTATTCTTTTGTCTAATTGAATGAGTATATAATTAGCTATGATACTTAGCCCTTTCAAGCCCGCTTTTCGTATTTTCTACGGGGACAAATAGATACCAGTGCTCTAAGATACTCTTCATATCTGATCTAGGAACATTAAAACATTGGAATCCTGGTTTCGATAATACCAAATCTATGTTAAGGAGAGGATAGGATCACACAAAATAAACAATAAATCGTATATGTTAACTAGTCTTTGGTAGCTCTATAGCAAAGCTCATTTATATTAAAAGAGTTTCAATAGAGTTGTTTTCGTAATTTTATTTTAACCTCATCATCCTTATATTTGAAGAAAAAACTTAATTGATGCCAAATGTCCTCACTGTGCTTGAATAGTTAAATTCAGAGGTTCAGTCATTATGAAAGTAAAAGTGAACCGGTATTTCATTATAAACGCTACCTAGCAGATCTAAATATGGCATTCAGAATTTACAACGTCCACCGCTTAAAATTTATTTTTAAGAAAGAAACTAGAACCATTTTAAAGAACTTGTTTTAAATAAATAGACAATAACATTTAAAGTTGCAAAGGTAGAGACATAATTACAAAACCAGAAACTTTGCTCCCACTTATTACGTTAACTTCTGAAGTTATTCTCTTTCTCTCTCTCTGTATACAGTATCTTTTTTATGTTTTTAAAACTGAAAATGAATCTTGTTTTTTTTAATTTTCTCTGTCACTTATTTACAATGTACGTAATAAAGCAGTGTTGGATTCCACCTAAAATTTCGATATTGAGATTTCTTCTGTACCATTTTTAGGATCCCCTGAATAAAAACACATTTTTAGAAGAGGGCTCGTGTTTATAAGTATATGTAAAGTCGGTTAAATAGCAGACTTGATATTCAAGTACAATACAATCCAAGGATAATCCAAGGATACAAGAAGAAGATTTTTTAAGAAAATCCCACCTCCAACTTCTCTTTACACAGAACATTTTTGAAAATGTTGATTTTCACAAAAATAACTCTTAACGTTTTCACTAAAACAACAAATGTTGAAAATATTTTTATGATAAATGAAAGGTATATCTTGAAGTTTCTATAAATAGCCTCTGAAGACCTATTCATTCTGGATGACTTTTAACCGGTAAACCGCAATTTACAAGAAATGTATAGCTCGTGAAAGCGCACCTTTTATGTCATATACATTTTTGTAGAGTTAATCGTTTGCGGGATACTCTTTGTTATTGGTTTCAATTTTATACTGCTTATTGTCGTGTATTCCGTTATTTGCCTTCTACGTAAAATGAAAAAAGTAGTAAAACCAATTCTGTTACTGTTTATCTCGAATAGCATGATGCAGATAACAGAATAATTTTTGTAAGAATTATTTGGGGAAAGGTAACAAAAATCATGTGAGTGGAACATATCAGATTTCTCTGAAGACTACTAACAAGTGAAAGAAGTATTTGTCTAATATAGTGCTTTTCTTTCACTCTGTGGCCACTGCACGGCGGTTCGCCCACCGGCCACTAGAGCTGGGAATACTGCCAATCCAGGCAATCGCTTCACATTCTAGTTACAATAAATGATTTGAAAAATCAACATCTTATCATATGAGATGTTAAAAATGTTGTCTTTGCCTATCCTCACATTATTGGCACCGTCTCAGATAATGTTCTTTCGAGACGTCGGTATTTGTAATTGAATGAATTTTCGTCTGGTCGTTTCCTTTAGTTCTTAGAATGTAGGGTTAGTTATATAGACTTGATTGATTTCTATATACGTGCTATGTACATAGTGTATAGAGAAAGTAGGTATTGTAATGCACCCAAAAATTCGATATGAGATTTCACCGGAAATGCATGTTTTGAGATCTCCTGAATCCAAAAAAAGCATTTTTAGAAAAATTTCCGTGTTAAGTGTCTGTCTGTGTGTGTGTCCAGCTTTTTTCTAAAATTTTTATTTTCTAAAAATGGATCTAAAGGTTTTGATTAAAATATCGTATATTAAAAATATTTACTTGACAAATAAAATTTATATCTTGAATTTTCTGGGAATAGCCTCTGAAGACTACCTTATTCTGAATGCATTTTGCATAACTACTAAACCGTAAGAGATGGACAAAACTTAACACACAAAAAATGTAGAGCACGTTAAAGCACACAATTTAATTTATATACATTTTTTTCGTAAAGTTCATCGTTTTTTAGCTATTCCCTTTTCTTGGTTTCAGCTTTGAAAAACTTATACTTTCTCATACAGGAATTTGTCAACTCTTGTCCATACAAACAAAGGAACATCAGTCACATAGCAACCAGCTTTTGGCTTTCACTTTAACTTATGGTACTCCCTTATTTCGCTTCTACTTACAATAAAGTATGAAAAAAGACTATTTTTGCTAAGTTTTCTCGATTAGGATGAAATAAATAAAAGATAAGCTTATTAACAATTTGTTACAGAGATATAGAGAAAGTCATGTGAATGGAACACATCAGATTTAATTTCTGTAACTGAGAGTAGTCTAACCACACTTAATCTCCTTCTCTAACGAAGCATGCTTCCATTTACAGGGTTGTATTTTGTTGCAAAATAACAGCTACTGAAGCACAGAGAAACCCAATTTTACACCTATATCAGCTTTTATTACGCGAAAATTATTTGACATGCAGTAAATGCGTACAAAATAAGGCAACCTATATTTTCTAAACAAACAATAAAATATTGTAGAATTTTATAGATTTTTTTCAACTGCTTACTGAATTTGATTGGCAATTTGAGTATTTTCAAAAAGACTTCTACTACGGTCATTAACTTTTATTCAGAATATGTTTGAAAGTAGGGTAATTAGTAAAGTATTAGAGACCTTAAGATTCTCCGCATTTGGCAGTAAACGGCATTCATTTTTGGCAGAACTTAAAAAATAAGGTTTATTACAAATTAAGGAATATATTGGAAGAAATAATCAGGCGAGAAATCGATGAATTTGAATTTAAATTCCCTGAGGGCATGCAAAAATGTGTGAAAAGAAACGGAGAACATAAATTCTAACATATAAGTTAGGCGTCTATTGGCATTGTAATTATAACTGTAATAGTGAGATAGATATATAATCTTAAAGGACATTTTAGAATTTCTTCTACGCTTTTTCTGGGTTATTTTCCTTTTCAACCGTTTATTTTTTTATTATGTCTTTTCTGCCGATACACTGATTCATCTGTGTAGAGCGAAGATGGCGGCTTAATTTTTTTCTTTATTTCTATATTAATTAAATTGTTTGTTGGATTTTGTTCAGTGAGTGCTCTTAGCATTTTAATGTTGGTGACTGCTCTGTGTTGTTTAATATTCTGTTTAGGTTTTCTTCGTTGCGTTTGTTTTGCCGTCAATCGGTTGCTGGGATATGATAGCTGTATTGGCGGGAGTCCGAACTGAAGCGGCCGGCGCGCGAATAGCTTGCCGGTCCCCATGGCCGCGCTCGCCATGGGCTCCCGCTTTGGTGCTTCGTAGCGCTGGGGATCGTGGGTTCGAGTCCCGCCTTGGGCATGGGTGTTATATGTTTGTGTATATGTGTGTGTTGTAAAAGTAAGAAAACAGTAATAATACAGAAAAACAAGGTAAAATGTTGAGTAACTCATGTTTCATTCTGGCCAATTTTTACTTTCTCTACACGTACTATGTGCAAGGTGTCTAGAGAAGGTATTGCACCCCACCTAAAAATTCGATACCGGGATTTCACCTGAAATATATCTTTTAGGGTCCCCTGTAACCAAAAAAGCATTTACAGAAAAAGTTCCGCTCGCGCGCCCGTGCGTGTGTGTGTGTGTGTGTGTGTGTGTGTGTGTGTGTGTGTCCGTGTGTCTGTGAGCACGATAACTCAAAAACGAAAAGTCCGTAAAATACCAAATTTGGTATTTAAGTTTAGTATTTCTCAGAGATACGACACGAAGATTTTGAGAAAAATCCCAGCACCCCATACTACCCTTTACATGGAGCTTTTTCGAAATTGTTTATTTTCTTAAAAATGGTGATTTTGATTAAAATACCGTATATTAAATATATTTACCTGGCAAATAAAATGTATATCTTGAATTTTCTGGGAATAGACTCTGAAGACTACTTTATTCTGGATCAATTTTACGGAATTTTGCATAATTGCTAAACCGTAAGAGATTAACAAGAACTTACCACACAAAAAATGTAGAGCACGTTAAAACAGGTAATTTATGTTATATACACTTTTTTCGTGGACTTTTATATTCCTTGTTATTGGTTTCAGATTTAAAAAGCTTATACTTTTCTCATACAGGAATTGGTCAACTCCTGTCCATAGAAACAAAGGAGCTTCAGTCACATAGCAAACAGCTTTTGACTATGACTTTAACCTATGGTACCCCCTTATTTTGCTTCTAATTATAAGGAAGCAAGTAATAAGAATATTTCTGCTGGTTTTTTTCTCGCTTAGCACGAAGTAAATAGAGGCATAAGCTTTTTAAAAATAATTTGTTGCTGAAATGTAGAGAAAGTTATGTGAATATAACACATCACATTTTAAAGATAATTTTTAATCTTGGAACTCATAAATATTATGTGATATTTTAGTAAATCTAAATCATTATCCAAACAATTTTGGGCCCTATATCCATTTATAATCCCATAAATGTTTTTCCCAACGCTTCTTGGGACGTGGTGGTAATGATTCCTAGTTATTTAGGAATTCTATAGGAGCTCATTTATTGTAAATGACTCATGCAATTGTTCTAGTATGTGTATATACATTGAAGAACAGTTCCAAACCAAGTTATGCCTTAATTATTCATTCCTTTTATAGCATGCTGTTCTTATAAAACGCATTTCATTAGCTGTTATTCTGCTTTCATCTCCTCGTCTAAGAGGCTATACCTCTTTTCTGTAACACAGTATTGTTCTTGCAAGTGGGTATATGGGGTATTCTTGTACTTTTTTGTGCTGGGGAGGGTTTATAAAACAAAATGCTAGCGGTCAGCATGTTTGTCTTATATTCTAGAGGTGGTGAGTTGCAATCTCGGTTGTGAAAATTCATCTGAACTAAGTTTTTGCGGGATTTTTGCTTATCCTGTAACACCAAACATACTTGGTAGATCTATGTTCAGTGGACCTTAATTCTCATAAGTACGATATGTACACAGAGATTGGGTCTATCACCAATAGATGAAAATATAATAAGCACACATGCATATTAGCTATAGTATACAGGAAGATTAATTATTTATGCACGGTTATTAAATTATTATCTTGTCACAGAAATACATACAAATATTTATGGTTCTAAATAATAATGTTCAAGTAATTTTACTTATAATATCTTTGAAAAGGTTCAGAAGTATTCTGAGATTTGGTAGATATTCACGTATATTTGAGGAGCTTTCTTACTTTACCTTAGTAAGACAGAATGCTGCATTGCACCAAAAATCAACCTTGAAATACATGTTTTCAGCCGCTTAAAACCAAAACTATATATTTCTAGAATAACTTCCGCACGCGCGCATGTACTATACAGCTATGAGTGAACCGCATAACTCAAAAACTGGGCTAGATACCACACTTGGTATTTAAGTTCATATCTTCCAAAGATATGACAGAGAGGTTTCAACTACCCTTTGCATGAGACGTTTTCCTAAACGTTTGATTTTCTCAAAAACGAATCTGACCGGTTTGATAAAAATCCCATATTCAATGAAAAATTAAACGTTTACCTAGAATTTCCTGGGCTGTAAATTTTGTTTCCAGATTTTATATAATGTTCTATGATTGGCAAACGTAAAGTGACAGCGAAACTGCTACGAAGTTTCTGAATATATTAAAACACAGAATTTAATTTGCAATAATTTTTGAGACATACGTTATTTTTCAGGTTATTCTTTATTAATGATTTCAATTGTTATTTTTTTCAAGTATTGTTATCATTGAGGCTTTTTACGGATTACAGTGATAAAATGGAATTTTATTAATTGAATACATTTTATTGAAATAAATAACTCTTCTATATTGATATATCTTTTTTCATTTAATTTTAAATGTATAAAGTTTTTAATATAGTAGGTACTATGGAAAATACAACCATACGAAAGCTTAAAGACATCTGCGCATTTTCATTTTTCTTTTATCCAACGTGTTTCATTCGCATGACTTTTTCTAGGTGTTCCATGAACAAACTTAACTTACAAATAATTATTCTTCTCCCTACAGCATGCTAATCAAGATAAAATTAGCAGAATCTTGTTACTTTCTTCTTCGAACGGAAATAAGGGTTAACTCTAGGCTGAAGCGATAGTCAAATATTTTAAAAGCTATTGCTATGTGAAACAATTGCAATTCAGTTATCTTTACTTGCTAGCAGTGAAAAAATGAGAAAGGATAAGAAGGATGTCTTGCCGGTTGAGAAAAATTTACGTAGCTTAAAACGAAACTAATATGAATATCTCGAAACGGTCAAATCTACAACAAAAATGTATATCATATAAATTGAGTATTTTAATAGGATCTACATATTTGTGTGGTAAGGTTTGGTCTATCTCTTACGTTGTACCAGTTACGCAATATTATACAAAAGGTATCCAGAATGAAGAGGTCTTCAGAGGCTATTCCAGAAAATTCAAGATATATATATATATATATTTCGTTTCTCATTAATATATCTTAAAACATATGGCACTTCAATAGAAATCGTTACAGCTATTTTTGAGAAAATCAAAATTTTCGAAAAATATTTCATGTTGGAGATGAGGGGATTTTCTCGAAAAATCTTCATGTCACATTCTTGGAAGATACTAAAATTAAATATCGTTTTTGACTATGCTGCTCATATACAGACACACACACACAGACACACACACACACAAACGGACGTGTTTCTAGAAACTCTTATAGTTTTAATTCAGGTAGTCTCAAAACATGTATTTCCGGTTAGATATCGGTATAGAACATTTTTTGGTGGAATGCCTAAAATCCTCCTCCATCTACTATGTACCTTGTTTGTACGTATGCGCTTGAGAAAACACAGAACTCCGCAGTTGTATTTAGGAAACCATTTTCTTAAAATCTAGTTATTTTCTAAAGAGTTAACAGCTGCAGAATTGTGTCGTTTAGTTAAAAATAACAAATTGCTTTGTGTTACAGTCATATAATTTTCTCTTACCATTGCAGTTCATAGAAAATCTTATTTGTCTGCTGCTTGTTTCGATACATTTTCGTTATAGCAAGGCCCGCCCATTGAAGGTAGGCCTTCAACCTGTGGTCTCGGGGATGATAGCGTATACAAATATCTTGCGTTTGTCACTCCTACTTGAGGTAGTAACCAACTTGAAAACATACTTCTCATAAGTAAACTTATAAATTCCCAAATGAAGCAAATGTTGGTGTAGTTTCATTACACCGTTCTTAATCACGCACACTAGCTGCACTTATACACTTAACATCCTGTAAATGTCCATATCAGAAATATAAATACTAAGTTAAGAGGCATCATAATAGAGCAATTATTCTACCAATGAATACTTTACAATAGGTATGTTTGCCTGTGAACGGTGGATTATATATATTTAAACAGAAAATGTTTCATGCAACCATTGCACTGAACGAATTTCCGCTCAGTTGAAGCTCGTACACTGCACAGTAGCAGATACAGTGCTGATAACAAGCAATGCTACTCTCTCTTTCTCACTCTGTACTTCACTCAAAGACCAATCAGTTGGTAACGCTTGCTCTAAAACATTTTTTATTGTCCCTTTAGATTTTGTGATGTGCACATGGAGTTGGCATCACTCCTCATGAACAAATTGTGCTAGTCTTACAAAAGATTCTGCATTTATTTACATAATGCTAATCAAAATAAATATTACAGAATGATCTTGTTACTTACTTCCTTATAAATATAAGTAGAATAAGCGATTACCCTAGGCTAAAGCGATAGTCAAACCGTTTAAAAGCTATCGCTATGCGACTGTCACTAAATCCGCTTTTGCTTCCATGGTCAGTAGTAAAACAAAAGAGATATGATTCGGATGAGGATTCACCGTTTTATAAAAGTCTTAAATATTTTGAAATGGCTAACAGCAAAAATAGATATGATATGAGAACTACACTTTTGTGTAGTAAGATTTTGGTCGTTCTGTTACGATTTATCAGTTTTGCAAATGCTATTCAGAATGAAGAGGGCTTCAAGGGCTGTTACCAAGAAATCCAGGATATGTATTTTGTCATGTATATTTTTGATATACAGCGATTTACTCAAAAAGTTAGAGATATTTGTTGGAAAATCGAAAATTTCCTGAAAATCTTGCTATACCATCATTGGAAGATACTAAACTTAAACACCAAGTTTGGTATATTACCACATTTCGTTTTTGAGATATGCTGTCCACATACACCTTTATAAAAATGCATTTTGGATCCAGGGATCTCAAAAGATATATTTGCAGTAAAACCTCGGTATTTAATTTTTGGGTGAAATAACCTTATATGTACATTGTAGTGATGGAAATAAAGATATAAAAAGAAAAAAATAAAAATTCAATGTTTCTACGTTCACTTTAACGGTTTTCAGAAGGATAATATTTGTTAACAATGGTAATATTTGTTAACAATGGTAATGTTTGTTAACAATGGTAATATTTGTTCAGTATATTAAGGCAGTTGATTGGTCTAAGGATGAAGGCAACAAATTAAATTTCCCAGCATGCACTGAGTCATAGCAGAAGAATAGCGATACAATGGCTGCACGTGTAAAACGCATCTGCATTTCTCATAGCCAAATACAAGAGGGGGAAAAAGGTTCGTTATAATCCAAGTGAGAAAAATTTCATCAAGGTCGTCGTCGTTTTTAATAAGTGGAGTAAGCCACGTGGACGTCGACCATATGGCGCTATAACTCTCTCTTCCGGCCGCCTCAGCTCTGGACCAAGACTCTAATAACCCTCTCTGCACATCCGTATGGAAATTACTTTTTGTACTTGCCAATTCAGTGCTTCACCTGGCCTCCAGTGAAGTATTGGCAACTCCTTCCTGTTTATATTATCATTACAGACTTTAATTTTCATACTCCACTGGAGCAGGCGCATATCATTTATGCTAGGACATGCTATTCTATAATTAGGGGAGAAACATGTTTGGGGCGTTTTAACTTTAGCGTGTACTGTTGGTTTCATTTGATGAAGTATGGACAGAGTAGCAGTTGTTTTAATTTTTTCACCGATTTTATATTCCGCATGAGGAACGTATTGAATATATTTGAATAAATGTAATTTAAATATCCTAATGTTTGCAGCTGATCAAAGCATAATTGGAATCTCTGAACACAAATAATAGAAATCAATTTTTAAATTAAGTAAAATTGAAAGGCTTTATAATTTAAAAATATCTAAAGAGAAAACTAAGTAGTGAATAGCCAAAAGATATAGTAGTAGAAAAAAATTATTACAGCTCTTAAGTTTCAGATACTTGTGAAGTCAATCCTAAAATTTAATAAATAACAATTTAGAAAATAAATTTAAGAAGGTAAATGGATTATTAAAATGATGTTATTAAATAGATTCTCTGGAGAGAGAATTCTACAATTTTAAAATACTACAATGCTATATGGTGCTGAGAATTGCGAATTAAGAAAAACCAATAAAAGGAACAACAAATAAAGAGGAATTTATAAACAGAATGAATAAAATTATCTCTGACTGGATTCTCATTTCTGGACTTAAGAGAACTAATTGTAGCAAACATTGCAGCTATAATAGAGCAACATATGAAACAATGGCATGAATATCTATGTAGGATGAATTCTAATCGTATTCCGGACAATATATACAAATATAGAGAAGAGTGATTGGCAGAACAAGAAAACGTTGGAAAGACAAGTTTTAACTTTGTGAAATCGGAACAGGCCAAAAGGCCAAAATAGTGGAGTTTTGGATTATTATTGTTATTATTTTATTATGATAATTATTAATTTTATTATCTTTATTTTTACTATATCTTATTCACATTTATATCATATCTTAAAAATATTTATTTTAGCGACAGGTTGAACGTTTACATAATGACTATCTCAAATACCCTGATCAAGAATACCCATATATGAAATTTAAAGCAATCCACCGTTTCAGATAGATTTATTTGAAATTTTAATATATTTAATATATTGGCAATCAGAGGATCTACTCTCATCCTCAGAAATCATTTGTATTCGTTTTAATGCTGGTGGTATAACGATTCATTAAGTTTTGTTCTGTAGTTTTGAACTTACTAAAGTGTTTTTTTGAGAAGATTGTATGTGCTATTTGTATTATATTTGAAGTTTATCATTTCTAATTTTATATGTTACTTCTGCTTAGTTATACGATTTATTTTTAGCATTGTAAATTATTTTTAAAAATGTTAATTGTGTAGTTATACTTTGTCTACATGGCAGCCCTCAGTTGAGGAAGGTAATAAAATAAAAAAAATAAAATAAATAAGCCAAATTTTTATGTATGTTTTAAAAGTATTCAAGATATATTTGTTTTTACATTAATTTATAAAACTTTGAAAAGGCTCTTAATAATTATTTTTAAATAATTCAGGTTTAATTATTTGTAGATTATAACAAAGAATATGATAGGCTTTCAAGAATAAAACTATGGAAACACAGAGGAAAAAAATACCTCTAAACATAAATCGAGTAATACAGCACGTATATAAAGGAAACCAAAATATAATAAACTAGCAAAAGACAATATAATCACACATGAATTACAATAAGCTTGCTCTTTATACAACCTAATTTTAACATACACACTTACGAATAATAGCTTTATGGAAAAATCAACTCTATGTTGAATCAGACTAGGAAATAAAGTTTTAAAAGCAAATTTTCTTGCTGGAAAAATGTGAAAGTGGCATACAGCTGCAAAAGACTTAAACACAAAAATATCAACATATAGAACAAAAACAATGGCATTTAAAGGTATATACCCAAAAATAGTACTGGATAATAAGATTGCGGAACAAGTATCGTACCTTATTTTCTTGGGTATAAAATATTATATACACTGGAAGATAAATACGAGGGCCGTTTTTTCAACTTCCGATAAGCTATAAATACAAGACAAGTTCATAGAAATCAGTTATTTTATTACTAAAAGTTTTGTACACTTATGGCTACTTTTCAAAGTAAACACCAAAAAGATTGAGACATTTATCGTACCTGTGTATAAGCTTTGCAATACCTGCTTCAAAAAGTGTTGCCGCCAATGATTTCAAATGAGCATTGACGTAGTTTTGAAGATCTTCTTTGGTTTGAAAGTGCTGTCCTCCTAGCCACGTCTTGAGTTCAGGGAAAAGGTGAAAGTCGCTGGGTGCCAGGCCAGGACTTTACGGCGGACGATCGAAAATGTCCCATTGAAATTGTTCAAGGAGCCAAAGGGTTGTGCCAGCAGTGTTTGGACAAGCGTTGCCACCCTGAAGTCAGCATTGTTTTGAATGGCTCTCCGTAAACGTCGTAAAGTACAAAGATATGTGATGTTTGTATGTTTTAAACTGAAATCTATTTTTATTTATCTGGTGTATGTACAACGCATGGTAGGTACAGAAGGAACTGTGCTGCACCTAAAAATTCGCTATCGAGAAAATGTTTTTCGGTCCACTGAATTTAAAACAAATTTTAAAAACGTCTGGTTCGTGTGTGTGTGTTTATGTCGGTGGGCATTAAGAAAAAATGGTTAAATACCACACTTGGGATTTAGGTCGTCATCTCACAAGGATGCAACACGAAGATGTTCAGTAAAATCCCCCGATCCATTACATGGAACATTTTTTCGAATTTTCCATGTTCTCAATAATGGTTATAACGATTTTGTTTAAAGTACCACACACTAAAGATATTTAAATTGCATATAATATGTATATCATAAATTTATTGGGAATAACTCCTGAAGTCCTCTTCATTCTGAATGAATTTTGCATAACTTGTAAACCGTAAGGGATACAAATAATTTTTTCGCAAAAAAACAACAAAACAAAACAAAAACTGTAGCTCTCATTAAACGTACTGTTTATTTCATGCAGTATTTTTTTCTTGAGATAAGATTTTCCGAAATATTCCCTGTAACTGGTTTCAATTTTAGAATACCTAAATGTTCCTCAAACGAGAATTTCTCATCGGTTTCATATCTTTTGTTTTTATTCTCAATCACACAGTGATAGTTTTAAAAGATGATTATCGCTTTAGCATAGTGTATTCCATATTTCCCTTCTACTTACAAAGAAACGAGTAATAAGACGATTCTGAAAATGTTTATCTCGATTAGTATGATGTAGATAAAAGAATAATATTTTATAAGAATAGATTGTTTGCAGGAGAGAGAGAGGGAGGGAGAGAGAGAGAGAGAGAAATTCATGTGAATAGAACATATCAGATATTATACTAACCGAACCATATTATCAACTAGATTTTACCCTTGTAACATGTTCTATTTGTTAGATGTGTCAACATTATTAATTAATAACTATATATAATACGTTGTATTAAATGTTTACAGCAGAAATGTAATTGCAATGTAATTTGCTACAGGACTGCGTAAAACAATGGTGACTATAGTGTCTCTCTAACCGATTACAGTTTACGTTGCGTTACATTTATCAATTCTTCTTTTTATTTTTGGTGGTTTATGGTGTTAGGATCATGTTAAAGCAGCTCTATAATAGGTTTTTTGGAAGCGAGTAGTAATGTATACTATGAAGCAGAAGCTTTGTAAAATCTGATAAAAAGTGTGTACATATCTCAAAAAATTGCAGAATGTGATCTTTTAGATGGGCTTTATTCCAAAGTATCTCGTAATTTTTGAACAGAGTTTCTGTAAGTGTTGATTTCTTTTTAAGTGAGCCATTAACGCTTCCAATTTAAAATTTCACGTTCAAAAACATATTACGAGCTAGTATCGTAGCTCGAAAAGAAAGTTTAGTCCACAAAAATTTACTCCTTATCTCTTAATGGTCACATGAACTATTCGTCAATCATTGGTTGTCATGGAATAAGGTGTTAAGTGGTGCAAATTAGTTCCATATTCAATATGATATATATCTTTATATATTCAAAGAGAATTTTCAAATGTACGTTCTCATAACCCTATCAATAAAATTGAATAGAAGAGTAAATTCATCTGCACGACATGTAAATTTCCATCATGGAAATATACGGGAGAATCCTTTCTTTGGGTGGTGAAAGTATGTTTATCTTCATGAAAGAGTGTTTATTGTTTTATCGCCTATCCTAGCGTGGCACAGAACTTTTTTCATCATTCATAGGAGTACTTAGCCAATCAGGTGAGGGGGGAAGATAACATAGCGCGGATAAATACATCTCAGCGAGGCAACCTTATATAAATCAAGGATTAGTTGGAATACATGTTGTGCACGTGTGTCGCACATGCTTGTCCAGAGGGCAAATAATTTGCTCGAATTAAATCACAGTAATTATTTATATGCTACCTTTATTTGGCAATGTTAAAAATCTGCTTTATAGCTTTGGAAATAACTCCTTACGTGATATTTATTACTCCATAATACATGTATCCACTGCACAAATATGGATTTCTTTTCCTATATCCGCTTTTATTTTTATAAAATAATTATAATCAAACACAAAAATGGTTTATTTTTATTTTCCTTATAGGTATTTATTCTCAGCGAGGATCAAAGTGAAGTAGCTCTGTGCACAAAAACCAACAGTGTCCTAGCAATGTTGTTCTGCAATGACATCCACTCTCTATACCTTGTCCTTAAACTCCATACGCCTTCCTTGTCATCAGAAATGGCGATGCGTTAAAAAAGAATAAAGTTTTGAAAAATTCAGACCAATAATAGCTCATCTATTATGAATATGCCACAAAAATTATTTGAAATTAATCGTGGGTATTGTAACAAAAATCTGATTATTGCATCAAAACTGATTACAAATAGTTGTCTTTATTTTACAATGCTCAGGCAGAATTTCATCTCGCTCCTGTTTTGCTGTCTCTCTGCTGCGCGCCCAGACCACACAGTCAAAACTTACTCTGTGGGCTAAGTTTCTCCCCTTTTATTGCTATCGATAGCGTCGCAGGAAATTTTTAGAAATATAAGTTATTATTGGGATGTACATACAGGTGTGACTTCATCGCTCAGGTGCGATAATAGGAACTTCAATGTATTGAACTCGCAGATGTATTCCCTCACACAAATGTGACAATGGATTCAAAATGGAAAAGAAACCGACGGCAACGCTAACTTGGACGATTGAAAACATGCCGCTCGCACACATGCGGCGATTACGGGACGGCAAGGCAGAGGCGCGTTCATTCGGCGCGGAGTCACAATATAAAGGATATTAAATTTGTTAGGTATTACGTTTTCATTTATCTCTTAAAGTTGATTTTTGCAAATAAAACTATTTCAAATTTTGAACAAGTATATTCCCATAAAATTCAAAACATAGATCTTATATATCATGTAAATATCTTCAAGCGGTAGGTATAAAGTTATATTAAACATTTTGTACTACGTAAATCAGAAGTATTGGCAGCAGTAATAGGTTGTCTAAGACACTCAAATATGATTTCTTGTATAGATCGAATAAGTAGTGAAAGAACTAGATAAATCACGAATATTCATAGAACCATACTAGATGATATCCAAAGTAAACAAATTGGAATCGTATGGACAGTGAAAAAGAATGGAAGAAGGATGGATTCTAAAAGAAAAATATGTGTGGATTGCACCAAATAGATAAAAGAAAACATCCCTGAATTACCTGGAGGAGTGAAATGCAACAGATAATGGAAACGAGGATCGGAGAAGGAAGCATGGAGAGATAGACAACCACAGAGGAACGGCCAATTGGAACGTGAAACCGGACTTCTACTAATAAAAATATTCACCATATGGTATTTTAACCAATATATTTACACCTATTTTTAGAATATTAAACTGTAAACTGATCAACTTAAAGCATAGTTCGGAGTGGGGCCACTTTATTTAAAAATTTTGGTTTGCCTCTTTAGAAGAAAAGTATGCTATTCATCCAAATTTTTGTTATTGACTTCTTCTGTGCATAGACACACATATACATTGAGACATACAATCCGATCTTTTTCTAAAGAAGTTTAAATTTATTCACGGGCTTCAAAATGATATTTTTGACAAAATCTCATTATTGAATTTTGGTTGCAATAGAATACTTTCTCTGCCTATCAGTTACATATTAGAAAACTAAAAATATACTGTAAATATTATTTAGAATAAATACAGATGAGCTTAAGTGATGAATTTAAATAATGATGTAAAACGTAAGCAATAATTCTAGTTATAAAATTCTAAAACTGGGAATCAGGACACTTATGTCTTGACGAGTAGGAACCTAAAACATATTTCAACTAAAAGAAAAGATTAGTTACACATTCTAATACGGCGCTGGTGCTACCGTTTCTATTACTCTAACAGACCAGATCAAATGGCAATTTAAATACAAAGCAGAGCGAAAAAGGGAGGATCTTTTTGTCAAAGACGACAAAAGCAGCTTCCTCGAAAGAGGAGGAAATTGATACAAAGGAAATGCTTAATTGCTGACACTCAAGTATTAGCTGTAGAAAAAGGAAAATAAGGTAAGGGAGACACGTTAAGCTCAAACATAGAAGAAAATCCTTAAAAGGGAATTCAACGGACAAAGTAATTATTTTCAAGAAGAAAAAGATCTGAACTCACTCTATCTCTCTCTCTCTCTCTCTCTCTCTCTCTCTCTCTCTCTCTCCCTGTTCTGCGAACAAACTATTGTAACAGAAGATTATGTTTCTTTCTATTTCATTCTAATTGAGATAAACATTAACAGAAACGGTCTTATTACCTAGCTCCTTGAAAGTAGAAGGGAAATAAGGGGAATACACTAGGCTAAAGCGACAGTCAAGCGTCGCTATAAGTTTGACTTTGAAATTCCGTTCTTTTATCAAGAGCATTAACAAAACTGAAATATTCGTTGAGGAAAATTAACAGCCATCTTGAATATTGATGGCGAGACATTTAACAGACTAATTACTGGTTTTCTTTGGGAATGAATGTAAACACATGTTACCACGTAACCCATTTGCCCCTAATTTGGTATATGTGGATATCCCTTCAAGCTTTAAAAGAGTTGCTGAAATCAACGGGGTTATTTCAAGTTAAAACTAGCCTTTCTCTGCAAAACATATAGACAATATATCACCATATAGACTTTAGCGACCTACCCATCTCCGCTAACAAACAAGAGGAGTAAAACAAAGGTCACTAAGGCCAGTTTCTCTCTGGCGGTTTTTAATTTGAAACAGCACCGTTGAGTTCTGCAACTCTTTAACGCAGGAAATATTATCTTCATACGTCAAATATAGGACAGTTGGGCCACCTGGTTATATATGCAGCAGGTCCTTCAAAATATATTTCAGTTTGTTCCGTATACCTTCCTTGCTCTGCTGGGTGTTTTTGTACAAGTAACTCAGACAGTATTAAATCATGTTTTGAGTACTTGTGTTAACTGGGTTGCCTGTATATAACAAAGTGTTACCTTCTTACTCTAGTTTGATTCGTGTTCACGGAAAGTGCTTTTTCTTTGTTTTCTTAATAAACTGAGCAACGGTAACTGCAAATTACGTAAAAATTATTGTTTAGTACAGCCTGTCTTGTGTTCAGAGAGTAGTATGAGCATTTATTCGAACAACATGGGTGAAGTGAAAATTTCAGTGACAACGTTAAAGTATAATTACATACCTGCATGCATTTAACATTTAAAATATATATTTTTCGAAGTCTCTCGTACATTTTAACTTCATTAAGAACAAGATGATATAAGTATCCAGTAAACAAGAAATAATTAGTGGAACAAAAAAATGAATGATGGCTATAGCTGAACATTTTGTATTTTTATAAACCTATGTTAGATATTGTCTAATAACTATTATTTTTAATCCTATGTCTATATGTTGGCCAGTTTCAGTGCTCAGAGGAAGTAAGTTTAATGTATAGTACGGTTGCACTTCCTGTAAATATCAGAAAAGATGCTTATAAAGCAAGGTTTCTATAATTTTATTGTTACGACATTCAAATAATAAAATGTTCTAAAAACTAACAGATTTTAGATCCCATTTAGAGAAAGTAAGCGTTTTGTAGTAAACATATCAACTATTGTATTTAGTCATAAAGTATAATTTTTACATTTTCTGGATACGTAACTCGACTTATTCTCAATTATTAAAACTAATGCGTGATTCTGTAATAATACACATATCGCATGCAGTATATTATTTTAACTATGCTGTTGTAAAAATGTCACTATTGTTACTCTTTGCACAATAAATATTCTTCTGAAATTCTCCACATGTTAACAACGTACATTCTGCCAAGTGTTGTTTGAATCCGCATCATTTCCTATTTTTAGGTTATTTGCGTGCTGCCAAACATATTTTCATCAAATTTCCATTCTGGTTTTAACCTGCAATTATCAAACTATCAGGCGAAGAGATGTCGGAAGATTTGCGGTAAGATGAAAGGAAATCGAAGATGGATAGTATGGTGATGCAGATAAATTAGTTGCATCATTCACAATGAAAATTAAGCGTAAACGTAATTTAAAATTAGAATTCATGCATTATAGTTGAGTCCTTTAAAGAGATCACGCAAACATAAACTAAAAATCTAATATCTTACATTCAATTGACTTTCTATATCTATTCTGCGTCAAACTGTTCTTACAAAAGTTATTATTCTATCTACTTAATGCTACTCTAGGTAAACATTAATAGACATGGTCGAATTAGAATATTACACATGAGTAAAGGAGGAATAAGGGCTAACGTGACAGTAAAATCTTTTAAAAGTTGTTCGACATGTGACGACTTTTAAATTCGGTTTATATGCCTGGGGAAAGAAAACAAAATATTATTGTTTAAGCAAACCATAAATACTTGAAATGTTATTCAAATAATAAGGAATATCTCGGGAATTGTTAATTCCACAAAAAAGGAATTTCGCATATTGTGTAACTCGTTCTCTACTCACACTAAATTTTTGTGTAATAATATAGCTTAGAGTAATCGAAAATGAACAGGAGTTCATAGACGAATCCCGAAATATGCATTTATCCTAATATCTGAATCATAAACTGCTTGAGCCGTTTTTGAATATGCTTAATTGAAATATCAAATTTGGCATTTAAAGGACTTTTCGATTTTGAGTAACACTTTCCACAAACAGACACGAACGCACATGAGCGGATATTTCTCTAAAAGTGCTATATTCATTCAGAGGACCTCAAAATATATATTGAAGTCTTGGTAGCGCACTTTGAGTGGATTTAATTCACTAATTAATGCGCCAAATGTTTTCTTTGTAATACATTTTGGAAACAAGATATATGCGATCTCATATAGGTAAATGAAAAAATTGGTTATAAAACAGTATTGGCGACTTTTTCATGCAAAATCGTAATTTATTAAAACAAAGACCAGACCCACTTTAGAAATATACAAATGCTATAATTGTAGGATTACATGCAATAATTAGATCTTTACTGTTGCGATTTTACACCAAATTTTAAACTTCCAATACATTGCACTTTTGTTGTAATAATGACAGCAGAGTAAAGTATGTTGAAACTTTTCTCAGGAGCAGTGGTTTTAGGTTAATATACGTCAAAAGACATTCCAGTTAATTTGTTAAATTTCATAGCAGTCAAATATTTTATGGATTTGTATGTATTACGCTTTTGCCCTAGATTTTACAAGTGATGGACTTCCTATTTAAAAATAACTTAAATATTATGAAACAACTGAATAAAGTTAAAACGTAAATAAATATATACTAATTTTACTGTGACAAATTAGAAAGTTATTACACAAATATTTAATGCAGGTGACCTTGCCTGTGCATGGATATTTAGATATAGGTTAAATCTGGAATGAAAAGTGAAAAGAAAAAAAAAACAAAAGATAATAAAAGAGTTATATGCTTTAATTGAATAAATTCACCCATTTTAGCTATGAAATTGCCCATATTTTGGTCAGGTCAGGTCAACCAGTATCCCAACATACTATTAGCCTTCTAGCAGGATCTAAGACATTTTCTTTAGTTTAATTGTTCGCTGGCTCTCTACTGCTGTGCACGTTCCTCAAAAAATTACTTTGTTTTCATTCAAATCTCCTGCCAGGATCGTCAGTAATTTTCTGTGACCTCCAGCTTCATAGTCTAAACCGTGCTATTCCTTATTTTTTTTTTATTTAATTCTCTCTTTCTATGTATATATCCTTCGCTACTCTAATTCAATTTTCATTTGCTAGATTCAGAGAAATTTTAGTATGCTATCCGATTACGTTTTATAAGACGTAAATAACACCGATTTATATTCACTATTACATTCATTCACCGTGTATTTGTAATTGACCATTGGGTTTATCAGTAGATCTGAATTTAACTGATGACCAGACCCTTAACAAGACATTGTACACCTAAATACAACAGGATTTTTTTGAGAGGAACCAGTATTATGCGCGCACATTTTCTTGGGCGCTAGTTTTACCGGGAAACGAGAGTTTAGGGGGGGCGGGGAAGGTGAGACTGCTCGTCCACTGTGTTTCCGAAATGTCATAGGTATACATTTTATTTATTAGTCTTTATTTTTATGCTATCTGTATGTATACAGCTTCTATTAATAATATGATTTAAATACAAGCTGACAGTGACAGACATATTTGTAATAAAATTGAATTGAAAAACGTTTCCTTCTTTGAAACCCTCAGCAATTAGGGTGAATAGATATTAACCTAGATTCAGAAACTCCCCAGAATCGTTTATTTCCCCCTTAATGTAAACAAAAGTAATTGATTTTTCTTTTTAAGCGTTGGTAACGTCCATGACGACACTTCATTTCAATTTTCATGCTAATAATGATTGATGTTTTTGCTTGGCAACTAGTTTTCTTGTAAATACACGTTCGCTTATTGCGTTTCATAATGTTGGCAACGGAGCATGTTTAAACATAAAAATAGGAGAATTAAATCAGTGATTTCAAGTTAATAATTTAAAATATTATTTAATTATTTTTTTAATTATATTTATTTGTGGTATATTAGTTCTAATTATATACGTAACTAGCTTAGCTTCAAATGAAATATTGTTCTATTACAATAACATTTTATCAGAGTTTATTAAAACAAATCATAGATATTGTTTATCTCAAATTTAAAAGATTTAATTTGGTATTTGAATTATTGTGTCATAAATATTAAAAATCCTTTATTGGTAATGAAAAGTTTATCGCTTCTTAAGAATATCTAGTTTTTTAATAGTCGAATTTAATTCGGGGATATGAATTATTCTTCATTTAATTATGAAAATATTAAGTATTCCTATTTTATTACACAAAACTTCCTATGAAACATTGAGAATGATGGAAGAAGCTCATGGTGAAGCAGCCATGAAGAAAACTCAGGTGTATGAATGGCATAAATGTTTCAGTCAAGGTTTTTTAACGCTGAAGCAATTAATGTAAATACGACAAGGGCACCACGACAGGTACCTATCCGAAAATAAATTGTAGGAGTGTTTTCAATCATTTTACTCCAGTAGGAGAAGTGTGTCACTGCGGAAGGGAACTATTTTGAAGGAAATGTGTAAATTGCCACACGGTAGCTTGTTTCTCTGTTATTTACACATTCTAGGAACTTTTTGAACATGGTATGTATAATTTACCGCGAACTGGCTGGATTAGTAAACAAAACAAGACATGAATTCTGGCGTCTATAGGCAAAATGAAACCTTAGAGTTAGGCCACAAGATATCGAGGCACTTTTTGCCCTATTTCTAAAGGTTTTCGCTCTGCTCTGATTCTTGAATTGCGCGAAACCTATCGAGAGAAAACGATTAAGCTGAGCGCTCAAAAAGAGGTACGCATATCGTCTTCAGACTATGACATTAAATTCTTAACTCTTAATAGTTTTGCCTATCGTTTTAACAACAGTCCAGAATATCTTGATTCAACGGCTTTAATAACAATCATGATAATACATTTGTGTTTGAAAGGCGTGTGAATGTGTTTTTGTATAAAATACTTGTTTTTTTATTTTACCCACTAATCAAGAGGACCACTGATCTTGCAGTTAACTCACAATAGTTTTATAGTGCATTTCTTCAAGACGAAACTAGGTGGAGTTAGAGTAGCATTTCCATTTTGAACGTTAATAAAAAATATATTAAGGTTTCTTGAAAACTATAGAAGCTATGATATTGAAATTTTTACCACTTATAAAACAGCGTCTTCTAATTTATAAACCATAGACAGTTCATAATTTAGGATTTTAATAACTAACTTGTTAATATTTCAATATACAAGAAAATGTGCAACATTTTTTCACATATTTTCTTCTTTGGGAAGAAATGTCATGTTACTTGACATAGCTGGTGAGGAATTAAAATTTTTAATCAAAAATTGGAATTTTAAAAATATAACTTAATTTCTACTTTATTTTTATTCTATTTAGGTGTTTCATACACAGGTATGGCTGTTCAGAGCAACACATGTTGTATATGCACAAAAAAGGTCACTGCAATATATATATTTTTGTTTTTCGAAAAGTGTACTTAAAGAAGGAAATATGTGAAAATGCTCCTGTCTTTGAATAGCAAAAATTTAGCAATTACTAACCTAAGTTATGAGTTGACTATGTTTGTGATTTAGAAAGAATCTGTTTTGTAAGTGGAAAAATTGTCATCCTGATAGCTTTAACGTTTTCAGGAATCCTTAATATATATTTAATTTAGGTTTAGCATGAAAATTGTTATTACGTCTCTACCAAGTGTTCTTAAATATAAACGAATAAATGTATTCCTGAGTATGAATTCCATATGTATGCAAAGGACATTACCAGAAAGCTAAATGAATAAATATTTGGAAAACTTAGTAAGCGGGCTACACCGTTATAAGCGACAGTCCTATTTTACCAAAACAATAGTGACAGGAGTTAATAAATAAACATTTAGGTTTCAGTGTTAATGATTCTATCATTACGACAGTTAATTCGATACTTGGCAATCCATAGCATATCGGGCGTTTTTTTTATAAAATGTCTGAAAATTTATGATTTTACGGATAAAAGGCCAGTTCGAAACTGAACCGTGCTAGAAAAAGTATGCAATGTTAGTTACCTAATTGTATTTAAATAAATGCACAATCAAATAACGTTAATTTCCAAATAAAATATGTGTCTCATGGGTTAATGTTTTAGCTCATTTTGAGAGCAACTATTTTCTGATTTTGCTTGTATAGGTTAGTGCTCTGTAACACATCCAATTGTTTATTCATGATCTGACAGCTATTCCAATGGTTATTTCATTTTCAACAATAAAAGATAGGAAAATAATTAATATTTATATGTTAAATTTTGTGCATTGAATACTCTTAATAAGTCCAATGTAGCTAATTAGTTGCACTAGCTAATTTTTAACATATTGTGTATTATCTATTGCAAACCGTTTTAATTTACTTACCGCTGCAATACACATTGTAGGTAGAAAAATTGTGGCATTTCATCAGAAATTCGATTCCAAGATTTTGTGGTAATATATGTGTCTTAAGGACCATTGAACCCCCTCAAATCATTTATACAAAAACATCCGTGTCTATGGCTATTTGGGTGTCACTGAACTATAACTCAAAAACGTTGGTCAAGTACTAAATTGATATTTAAAGTCAGTATCTTCCAAAGATGGATAGAAGAAGTTAAAGAAATCCCCCAACCTGTATTTTATGTGATCATGTTTTGAAAATTTTGACTATCTCAAAAAAGGCCACCATCCATTTTGATTATAAGACCATATATTTAAGATATTGGAGGTTATTCTAACAAAAGCAAAGTTGTAATCATTCTGGATAACACTTGCATAATTTGTAAACCGTGAAAGAGAGAAAATATATTACTGTAAATTTATATATATATCATGATAAAACACACAACTTGAATTGAATGTTTTTGTAGAGTTAACTATTTCCGAGGTATTCTTTGTTATTGGTTAAAATTTTAAGGCTGTTTTCTCCTGGTAAAACAAAGAGAATGGAATTGTAAACCATCACATAGTGACTCACTCTTTAAGGATTTGAGTATCGCTAAACCTACTGTAATCCTCCGTTTTCGTTACATCTGCAAATCTTTATATTGATATACGTGACGGAAGTAGAAGAACAATTTTTTAAAAATAGGTAGAGAAAGCCATGTGAATGTTCATACTAAATGATGTTTTTGCTTTGATTACAAAGAAGTAAAGAGAACTATTGTTTAAGTTAAACTTACCACTTACTAAACGTTGCAGCTGTATCTCAGAAGATCAGTGATGTGTAACGCACCTACTCCATACTCCACTCTAACAAAAGTGTTTTATGAACCCTCGAGGTAAACAAAAATATGATGCCCATGCACCCAAGGCTATGGGAAAGTGAAAGTCACTCGTCTTGAGGAAAACAATTAACCATCACTTGTTTTCTTCTTTGTTTCCATTTCTTTAGGGTCAGCTGACCCCTTGCACCTTTTAAATTGTAGTTCTATACCAGGGGTCACCAACTGTTTGCCCTTTGAGCAAAGCAAAGAGAGCAAATTTGCTCGATGCTACTGCGAATTGCCTACTCTGCATTACGCAACCATCTGCGCGGAAAGTAAGAACAGATAATTCCTTCAGGCTGTGGCAGTATGCAAAACTTTGCGTTTGAAATACGTAATCAACGTTTCATAGATTTAATGCACCTTTATTAGGTTCACAATTCTAGAACAATTGTTCTATTATGCCCCTTGAATTATTATTTATACTTGTACTTTGGAGGTTCAATAAATAAATCATCAGTCCTATTTTACAAACGTATTTAAATACAATACATACTTATGAAATAAAAGTAAATAATAAAAGTAAATGTACCTGCTGTTAACATAACCAAGAGTAAGTACAGGAAAACCCTTTTAGTAATAATATAGTAACTGTTTACAAATATATGGAATTGTAACAGCACTGTTTGCAAATACATGATATTGTTAGACATGAATATAGGTCTGATCAAATCTAAAGATAGTTTTATAACCTGTAATAGACAATCAAATAGAAGGTGATTGAATTACTATATAGGATGTGAGAGTAAGCAGGTAGCATTGTTAGGACTATTTTAAAACG
This sequence comes from Hymenopus coronatus, assembly GCA_030762935.1. Taxonomy (NCBI): domain Eukaryota; kingdom Metazoa; phylum Arthropoda; class Insecta; order Mantodea; family Hymenopodidae; genus Hymenopus; species Hymenopus coronatus. The sequence goes on along the minus strand of CM060895.1, from coordinate 62,603,326 downwards.
TTCTAGATAGGTAAAAATTTACCATAACAAGTCAAAAGTTGTATTATTACAAATGAGGACTAAAAATATGTTAAAGTTAATCTATCATGAATTGATGGGAAGAACAATTGATGTGATGTGCCTTTTACTACTTTCTTAACCAAATAAATTATAAATATGTTTTAAAGTTTTCTTTACCAGAGAAATTGAGTGATTTTTGTTCACATAATCTGTACGTATATTTGAAGTACTTTCAGCTCTTTCTGGGCTTCATTTCCATCATGACTAGTTTCTAATAGAGAAACATGTATTTAATGCATTCATGTATTGTCTGTCTGATGTCAACAGCAATAGGGTTGATTATGTTTGTCATTAAGTGTTCCAAGCGCAGTTTGGGAATCACTTAAAATCTAGACCAACATTTATTTAAAAGAAGTATTTATACTTTAAATATGGACGTACACATATTTTCACAGGTTTCCTAGTAAGTGGTAGTCGTAACATAAATAATTATTAAAAATAATGAGTTATTATAGTATTAACATAAAACAGTAGCCTTCTTAACTCGGTTAATACCTGTTGTAACAACAGTATGATAATTCATCTGTAATGAAAAACTTTTTATTTATAACTGTTAATATAGACGGGCATCATGGTAATTCATATCGAATGCAATTCTGTATCCATTGATAGCTGTTGTATTCGTTGCATGATTGCGTAATGACGCTGCAAATTGAGTACAGAAATTTGCCGCAAACTATACACTTATTCCGCCACTTTTTATAAATAAGAAAGATTCCCTCCTAGGCAAGCATAAACTTAGATTTGGATGGCTTGCATTGCTTTCTTATCCCAACGCTATAAATTGACATATGACACACTGTCCTGTGTTTGCTCATTGCTGCAGCATAAATTAAAGCGAATTGGTGATGCCTTCTCTATAAGCGTCCGTTATTCATATCTACTGTATATGGAACATTCAGCAATTTCGTATATGTCCAAGGTTAAATATTAATTCAAGTTTCAGTAGGAATGGATTGTTGTTTGTTTTTTTCCCATAAATGTTGTGTAACATAAACATTGGAAAAGTGGAGACAGACTGAAAAATTAAATGCTATGCCGGAATTTCAACCATGCATTATATTCCCCAGCTAACTCGCATTTTTTTCGGTAATGTCATGTCTGATGTTTTATCATGTGAAGTGAGTCTCTCAGTAAATAGTTATCATTCAGTGTGTATGTGTGTCTGCGAATGAAAAACTCAAAAAGAAAAGTATGATAAGTACCAAACTTGGGATTTAAATAACGCATCTTCCAAAGATAAAACCGGAAGATATTCTATAAACAATAATGGTCTTTAATGAAACTGTGCTTTTAAAGCCACATACAAAAGGTACTTTCATGACAAATGAACTGTGTTCTTTGAACTTTCTAAGAATAGTCTTTGAGGTCCTGTTCATTCTGAATTACTTTTGTACGATTGGAAAACCATAAAAGACAGAAAAAATCTTATTACATACAAATGTAAATTTGGTCAAAGCACACAATTTATATAACATAAAAATTGTGTAGTTTTAATCGTTTGAGATACATTATTGTAATTTGTATACATTTTAAAATACTTACACTTTATAGTGGAAAGTCACCATTTATCTCTGTCTCGTGAAACAAAGCAAAATAAGCTTCAAACTCATCATTTAGCGACCTTGTACGCAATACAAATGCCTTAATGTTTCACGAACGTTTATCTGTTAGGAAGAATATTTTGTAGAAGAATGAGTGCATGAATTTTTATACAGCACTGTCTATTTTTTTTTGTCTCCTATTTTATAAAAGATCTCTTACAGCAATTAACGTCGCTCATTAAATTTGCCAAACTATTTTAAGTTACAGTATTGACGGTCAAATTGTTATGGATTTGAGGAAATGCCTGTAATTATTTAAGCTTGGAAATTATCTTAGGGTTTAAACTAAAATTGTACCAATCATTACCAATAGCAACCAAAGAATTAAACTTCTAATCCACAAAACAGAGCAAACAAATACATAAGGGATATAGAAATTAAATTGCGTTGTTGATTCTTTGTTATTAAGATATATTTGAATTTGCAATATTTAAGAAATTTAAGTAGAAGAGGTCATTTTTTGAACGTTGGTCTGATACTATGCAATTTTAATATTAGTATAATATGCTTTTACAAATGGCTACGTTATTTTTTATTTTAAATCACAGGCTTCATCTCTTCCATCATGAAGTACCAAAGTAACACGTACTTTACAGGGTTAAATTGAGATTATCTTGAATCTACATTTTTCTAAACCTATGAATTTTTTTCACAAAATATTGATATATTTTAGGCTTTTCCATAGCCGTGTAGAAATATTTATTTATATGTGCTTTAATATAATTATATGTACTATGGATTTTAAAATATTAAAAATATTGTGTAAAATTTTAAGACAAAAACATCAGCTCTTGTTTTTAGATAATAAATTTGTATAAAAAATGCTGGTTATTCTACACTTTGTTTATTTTATAGATATGAAATAAATTTTTATAATATGATATAATCTTATATTTCTGCGTATCAAGCATTTAAGGAGAAAAGCTCATTAAAACATCCGTATTTTTACAATTTCCTCACAGTATATTCATGAAAGTTAATTCTTGTTTTCAGACTAATTATCACCTGTATGAATATGAAACTTCACGCAGGAACAGCAGTAAATATGCAGTTACATCACAGTGAGTTATTTTACATTTATATCAGTTTTATCCAGAAACATGCATTACTTATGGTTCAATGTATGTCAGATATGCCAACCTGTTCCAGGTTTTTTTTTTTTTTTTTTTTTTTTTGGTAGTGTTTAACGCCCGCTTTAACTACTAATGGCACCGCAGGCGGTGACACTGATGATACATGAATGATGATGGAGCACCGGTGGAATGCGATGGCGGGGGAAACCGGAGTACCCGGAGAAAACCCGCCCCAGCGCCGTTTTGTCCACCACAAATCTCACATGCGGTCGCTTGGGATCGAACCCCGGCCGTCTAGGTGAGAGTCGAGTGGTCTAACCACTCGGCCACGGCGCGGCCCTGTTCCAGGTTAACACGATAGAAGGTTGAGAGAGATAGAGAGAGAGAGGGAGAGAGAGAGAGAGAGAGAATGTAACTTTATCTTAAATATTTAAAAATTTAATGAGTCCCTTAAGTGCTTCGATGGCTCGGTTATTAAATACAACCTTGTAATTTTAAGCATACTTAAAGGGAAAGCTACTCTTCAGTGTATAGTTGTTCTTGTCGAAATTAAAAATAAAATGTGAGTTTTTCTCCTTCTTTGCCAAAGAAATTCTTTGGCAGAGTAGACAGAAATATTTGAAGCTGACGCTGAAAATCACAAGAGTACAGTGAAACTAAAGGACAAGATTGAGATAAATATTTTAAGCAATTATATTATGGATATATTAGGATTCTGCAAAATATTTACACATTTTGAATTATCTTTATTTCTGTTCATATTCTTATTTTGATTGATGCCGCTGAGTGAGTAGGGAAGTTGTTAGTTTATTGTCATCATTAAAACAAATAAGAAGTTTTATTTGAATTCAGAAGGATTTCTATTGTAAATTTAATAACACTAAAAATAAATAAAAATACGGGAAAAAATATATTGAGAGAAAATTTGAAATTATGGTGAAAGTTCTAAGCAAGCATTAACAAATATTAAATTAGTATATTATTTGGGGATAATATTTTAAAGTACTAGATGAAGTAAATAAACAAATGGAAGTATTTATCAATGTAATCCAAAGGATCGTGAAATTTTTCTGATACAGATAAAACAGAATATATTTAAATTATGAAGGAGAAGAAAAAGAAATAAAGGGAGATTATTATTTACTATATGGATTTCAGGTTTAACTGTATTAGCTGATAATTAAAGCTAATACTTTATACATTTAATTCTAGCTTGGTTTGCGTTCTGAGCTCATTGTAACGCTCATAGAATCCAGTGAACAAGAAAACTAATTTGCATTTCGAAGCAGTATGCGTTTCGCTAAACATACCTATGTGAAAGTACATTTGAATACATTGCAGGGCAGAATAGCATCTGAGGTAATTAAAATTAGAAAAAAAAATTAAATTATAAAAATAGAGCAGTTAAACAAAGAAAGACGACGGGAAGCAAGAGAAATAATGGGATTGTGATGCAGAATTTGATATTGTCGTTGCGTTTTCTGTACGCCGACGTCATTCTAACGCTACCTAATGCAACCAATGGCAACGCGGCAATCATAGCCCCGCCCTGCTTAGATACGAGCGTTAGGGATTCTAAGCTGTTGTACAAAAAAAGTAAATAACGTTAGTTTTTTTTTGTTTTTTTTCTCTGCATAGAATTCACATGAAATGCAATTTATAAGCAGTAATTTTTTTGTCTTTGACAGAGTTACTGGAGCGAGTAAAATAACAAAAGGCTGTTAACTAATATTATGTATTATTATTGTTATCATTATTTGTATCGTTACTGTGCACTTCAAGTTTCAAACAACCTGCCTGTTCCGATTTCACTGAATTAGCTGCATTTTTCTCATCAGGCGTCCTATATCTCTTCTTCCTTCGGGCTTGTACTTGTTTAACAACGGCTGAAATTCTATTTTCATCCCAAACTGTTGTCTCTAGTTTTCCATGTATACTTCAATCTTCTCACTTAAAGAATACATTCTCATTTCTCTCCGGATGTCGACTTTTTTATGTGGCCCCTTCTTGAACAGCCTTTCAGCAATATTAAAAATCTCATTTCTACTGACTTCAAGCCACTTTTATATATTTTTTTTTCTCAGTACAAGATTCACTGCCATAGAGCTGTATAGGCAGTGTTATTTTTTGTTTTAATTTTGTGTCTTTTATAACTTTAAATAATATAATTTTGTTAATCTAATAAGTATTGACATGTATTGTTTTCTATGTATTTATATATATCCAGACTTAATTTCACTACCTTAAAAGCTGAAACTAAAACGATAACTATCTATACTATAACTCAATACCTTGTTTTCGATGACAATCTTAGATTATACGGGGAATTTGCTCTAATGGGCTACATTTTTGTTTTTGTAGCTGATGTTTTAAAAGTATAATTTATCCTTCCTTTTCATATAATCCACACACAGAGTGTTGTAAGTCTGCCACTGCATTTATTGTCATGATTACATTTTTTACATACAGTATAACATTTCTACCTTATATCTTCATGGTCTTGAGAATTTCAATTTCTTATTTCCAAGATGGTCAGCCACATTCCTATCTTGATACCTTGATCTATTGTTAACTGTCTTTGATGTTTATTTATGATTATATTGGTATATTCGTAAACATTTTAATTACATGTATAAGATGCATAGGGTATCCTCATTTGTCAATTACAGTCCATAGTATGTTTCTAATAACCGAGTCATCATAATATTAGTATTATTACTATCATCAATGTTATTTTTCTACTTACGTTGGTGAAAGATTATTAAACTATTTGAGCGAGTAGTTCGGTGTCTTGAAACAAATATATGATGAAAACATTTAGGTAGGTCCTAAGAAACCATGAAAGCTGCTACTAGAAGGTCTAAGAACTATATGTTTTAAACATTTAAATGTTAGTAATTTCATTCTCCTTGATCATGTATAACATGATATGAGATTGAAGTTATTAATTTAAATACTTTAAACAATATTCACCTAGATTAATACTGTTAAAACTTAATTATAACAATGGGTAACATAGTAAATTTTTATATATACCGATCATTTTACAATAACCTACATACGTAATTCAAATCTCGAAATTTAGGCATGTTATCATTTTTTCACACTACTGTCTCAAACTGGAAAAATTTACCTGCAATTGGACACATTTACTATGAGTCTAGGCATAGAATAACATAACATTTCCTTCAAATTGTGTTTTTTATGTATAAGTCGGTTAGCGATTTCATTATTTGACATTGAAACTGTCGTACAATATTTTATTTCTTACGAGGTATTTTATCTAGGAGCAAGAGTTAAAAATACTATGAAAACTATTATTATTATTGTTTTTAAAATGCTTCAACACGCATAGTTATCACCATAAATCGCGGAACAATGTAAAGCCTTTGTTTTTAGTTTATCATACGAAATAGACTCTCTGTCATGTGCATTATAACCTTTCATAACGTGTCGAGCATGTTGGGGGGCCACTGGCAGGCAAGCTAGACGAGTATGTATGTGTGTATATAATATCCTTATATAATTATACATTTTGTGCAGCAATCGATGTGTGATGGAATACACCAAAATAATTAATTTCCAGCAAACAATGGCGTGGAGTCTATAGTCTAGAATAGCCTCCCTATCGTTATTATTTTCTTTATTATTTTTCCAGCGTTGGTTATTACTTATAGCTCCTTGTGTTGCAAAACTTTGCACATTACTTCGAAGAGTTGAAAAATTGAAAATGTACATAAAATAGTAGACCTTTTGCCTGAACAATTTTAAAAAAAATTGAAAGAAATATGTCTTCATATTCTATTTAAAACTGTAAAAGCAATATATATAGCAATATATACCTTTTACTTATTTCTATAAGGTCCTTCATATTTTTTTTTGCAAATCGTAAGATACATTTCTAGAAAAAGATGTGTTTTGAACACCAGATTGAAATTTGGGTCCTTTGGAAAAACTACACCATAAACATATTTTACTCTAAATAAATTAGATAACCAAATTATCAAGGAATTTATTTGAAAATTTAAGTTACTTACAGAGCATATCACAAATATGTGCTAAAATAAACTAAGAACTAAAGACTTTCCAAACTGATGAAGTGATCGTCTTCAATTATTAATATTTCTTGAATGTTCCAACAATATATCACAATTAAGTATATCTTATTTCATTTAAGTTTTTATTCTTCATTATGTTTGTTTTATTACCCTTTTTCAGTATTTCGAGTATTTTAAAATTAATGCAGGATGGTTACATAAAATATATAAATAAACCGATGCTATCAGAAATGTCATACATGGTAGAAATTTGGGCAGTAGAGGGTATAGTGAATAAAGTAGAACAAATACCTTGGTTTTCAGAGAGGTATTAGTGTTAAGTAAATCAACATCAAGGGATGCGATGCAAATGAAACTAGTTCGAACAGCTAGAAAGAGTACATGTTGAATAGACATTTTAAATATTGGTATAGATGTGTGAAAATAATGATGGAATTAATGATACAGCAGAAAAATAATAAAAGTAAATACAGTTTTTGGTTGAACATAGGAAAAAATTGCAAGAAATAGGGGTGGAGTAGGGTTAAATGAAGATAATGTTAAAGAGATTTCTGGAAGAAGGCTAAAGATAGAAACAATTTTGGGAGATATGGAAGGTAATAAATCCCTGTGCTATATAAAATGATTAAAATATTTGTAGGAAAAGTATTTAATTATATATAATAAATATGAGAGGGATAGAAATGGAGCCATATTTTTAAAAGGAATGAGAGGTAGCCTACAAGTAGGATGGATTATTGCAAAAACTAACGAGTAGAATATAAAGAAACTGAAAATTGGAGAAAAAAGTATGGGATAAAACATATAACTTGAACAAGAATACAACAATTGTGAAAATCTTAAATATAAAAAGCAAAATAATAATTACAAGAATAGGACAGTTTTATCTGCATTGAAATAAAGTGGTTCAGCAAAACTACATAATAAAAAGGAGGAGGAGCCACTAAAAAAAAAAGCATGAAAATGTTTCAGTGTATAATATATATATAGATATATATATATATATATATAAACAAACAACACATTTATTTTATATATATATATATATATTATAATGACAAGATAATAAATTCAAAGTAATAAAAACTCGAGTAATCTGTTGAATTTGTGCGACTGTTGCATATACCTCCTAAAGTTAAGTAATACAATTGGCTTGTAATTTTAAAACATTAAATGTTTAATTTTTACATTTCTCGATAATGTATTTCAACATAGGTAGAGAAGGTATTGTATTCCACCAAAATTTCGGCACCGAGATCTCACCGAAAATACATGCTTTAAGACCCCCTGATAAAACGGCATTTTTAGAGGAAAAAAAAACGTTCATAGTAAACATAAGTAACTGTAATGTAAGTACTTAGTTCCTTAAAACTACTAGATACATAAGGAAATACACTAGGCGAAAGCTATAGTCAATTATATGCCATTGATATAGAAATTCGGTTCCTTCTTTGGCATGCTCAGGAGTAAAACAAAAGAAGAAAGACTACAAATCCATTTAATTCATTATTATCACTTTAGTAATTTAAATTTCAAAACCAATAACGGAATATTTCGGAAATTGCTAAGTGTATAAATGATTCTCTATGACATAAATCTGTGTTTTATGGAGAACCACATTTTTATGTAGCGAAACTTTTACTACATCGAAGTCTTTATCAGCTATGTAGAACACTCCTGATGAAGAATGCTTCAGGTGCTATTTAAAGAAACTTCAAGATACACAATGTATTAGTCATGCAATGTGTGTATGGTATTTTAACCAAAATCGATAGGGCCAATTTTGAAAAAGTAGGAAACTTCGAAATGTTTGGGTAGTTGGGTGTGGGGATTTTCTTGAAAATCTTCGTGTTGCATCCCTGTAATTATACTGAACATAAATACCAAGTTTGGCACTTTACATATTTTTCTGGAAATAACTCCTAAATACTTGTTTATTCTCAAAGTGGTAAAACGTGTGTGAGAGAGAGAGAGAGATAGAGAGAGAGAAAGACACATAAAATTACTACACAAAGAATGTATTTTTTGTTATAACACAATTTATTTCAATTCCAATTTTTGTGGAGTCAACTATTTCTGAGATGTTATTTGTTTTAATTTTAAAGTGTTTAAATCTTTCTCAAACAAGACCTCGTCATCCATTACATATTACTTTTATTTTACTCTTAGCCATGGAAAGGGAACATATTTAAAAGACAATCGAATAGTGAAAGCGTATAAAAGACTGTCGATCTAGCCAATTATTTACTTTGTACTTACAAATTAATAAGTAATAAATTATTTATATCGATTAGCATGATGTAGATAAAAGAATAATCTTGTAAGAACAGTTTTTCAGAAAGGACAGAGAAAGTTATTTGAATAGAACACATCAGATTTTATTTGTACAGTTAAGCAGTACCCAGATACTCCTTGTAATTTGTATCAATTTTAAAATCACAAACGAGACGTGCTCGTTAATTTCGATTTGACTATCACTTTAGCCTACTTATTCCCTTATTTCCCTTATAAGGAAGCAAATAAGAAAACCATTTCCACCATTTTTTATATCAATTAGCAGGAATAAATAGAAGAATAATCTTTTGTAAGAATAGTTTGCAGAACAAATAGAGAAAAACTTGTGAATGGAATACATCATATTTTAACTTGTCATTTTAATTTATTTACTTAAAAATAAGGAAATTAATTTTCCGGTATATCCATGGGAATCTTGTAATTAGTTTCCAATATCTTCAACAACCATTGCAATTTTAAATACACCCAATTAATGATGCAACACAAAAGGAAATTATTAATATAGTACAAAAATCTTTTTTTACTTAATTTGAAATAACCAACATTTTACATAATCCTTACTTACAACGATGTATCATACTTCACGCAAAAAATACACTTTCGATACCTATACTTGAACCCTACAAAGTCTTAACTGTAATGCCATGCACTCAATGAAAACTTACCTTTTAATATTTCTCCCAAATTGTCTTTAAAGAAACTGTATACTTCTTAATGTAAAAATCATCTTATTTGTAAAAGCATAGAATATAAAAGGTATATATCCTGAAATTTTCCGTGATGTAAGATGGCTATAAATGTTTATAAGTTAAAATTTCTTACAAATATTTCAATGCCACCTTAGCACAATTCAAACGAGCGACAGATATCGAAGTTAAGCCTGCAAAGAAACATACATATTGCTTCAAGGTAAAAAGCTATCTACTAGGATAACTATGAAAATATACATACATATTACATTAAATTTCTGCTGTATAAATGTCTTTTAAATAAGCATTTAATACTCAAATTAGTGCCCGTAGATGGTGAAACATTTGCTACATCTTTTTACGAAAGTACTTGGCTTGCATTTCTCTTATTATTCTTTTAATGTGCGCGATGAAATGTGCGGATGAAAAAACCTCTGTTATAGATCGTACAACTTTCGGGGCTCTGGACCGTTGTACCATTTGTATTTCTTCTAAACCTGTAGATGATCGTATTTGGTATGTGCAGAAGTCCATTGGTGCATTAAAAGATCTGCAGAACTCAACAGGGCTACTTAGAATTGAATCTTCAGTGGGAAACTGGGGGAGTGGCCTTCGTTTTACTTCTGTCTTATCAGAGGGACGTGAGTGCTCATTGAGCGGATCAGTTCCACACTGACACGTTTTAATCTGAAATAGCCCCGTTGAGCTCTGCAACTCTTTTTAACGCACGAAGAAATACCTGCACAAGTCAAATGTGAGTCATCTGGTATGACTCCGACCGAGAAAATTTCGTGTTTGTAACAAAGTTTGTTAATCTTACAAAAAAGCATGGAAAACAGCTTTTAAAGTTAATTTATGCCTTTGTAAATCGTGTTTGACTGTTCAATTGACATCAGTGTGAGTGTAATCATTCTGTTTCATAGTGTTACCATAAAATTGGAAATCTCGGAGAAAATAAAACCGAAATAAAATAATTGCTAAAGTATTAATTTCTAGGATACAAACAAAATTAGAAATATATTTTAAACAAAATCCTATGTCCTATAAATCCATTATTGCAATATTAACTATAAATATCGCAAGTTGAATTTAGTTTATTTCTTTTAATTCCAATTCGTCTGTTATTAAAACCTTATATTTACTCCTAACTTTCTAACAACATGAGCATCAAAATATATTTGTTTTTCTTTGTTGTTTTGTTTCTCAGAAGTTAAAGGTTAAAAACTTAGTACATGAAATGTATTTCATAGTTTGTTTTTCTTAGGTTACTATAGATCTAAAGTTAGAATTCTTCGCAGTCTATATTTGAATCTCAGTTGGGAAAGTTCTTCTCTAGCTATTATTATAGCTACATTTAACAAGATGTTTTAAAGTTAAATTTTTGAGCAAAGTTATAATGTAAAGACTGCTTTGTCGCGCATATAAATAGCAGTATCACAATTAATGGTTATATAGGATAAGATATCTTTACTTTTTCCTTTTATTTTGGAGCTGTTAATCATAAAATGGGGATCTAATTTACTCATGGGTTTTGCATACTATCCATAAAATACATGCAATATGCATTTTACGTTTTCTTTGATAATGTAACAACCCTTAATCTAATTTTGTAGAATAAATCAATGATATTGTTTTATGTTATTTGTTAAAGAGTAAATATATTTCACTCTTGGCGAAACTGAAAATGTCTAAGTACTGAAATGGGTTGTAAAACTATACGACGTATTACCAAGAATCTGTTCCAAAAATTGTAGTTATTAATGAAGAAAAGTAGTTTAGTGCTATTTCACATTTTCTTTCAATTTCTTTTAAGTTTAACAAAAATAAAACGAATGCGACTAAATATGACATCCTTTGTATATTCCAGGAAGAAGAATCTCTTCCTAACACTATCACACATTCTTCAAGGTCATGAACTGCAAGGAGGGTATTTCGTATTACCAACTGTACAACATTACACACACCCAAGCGTAAGCTTGGTCTCGTGTATCTTTCTCACTTAGTGTGAATTTTTGGCCGTAAATACTTCAAGCTATGGCATTATGTATGTATTTTAAGTGCAACCACTGGTCAAGAGAATTTGTTTGTTTTTGACCATTAAAAACATTTTCTCAACGGTGAAAATATCAGATCTAGAACTCTTTGGAAAGGCTTGCAATAGGGCTACAACAACCCTATAGTGCGCTAACCTATTATAAACCCTTCATCGAGGATGTTTTCAGTAATGAGGCTTTTACTCCCAATAATGTAATGAGGCCTCCTGTCCTTCAAATGTCTACTGAAAATGAAGAATATGAAGAAAGTCGTCTGCTCCTCCAAAAATAACTTCCTCCATATAAAATTAAACGACCTTCCAGCATAAATCCCTCTACATAAAACCAAATGCCAGGATCTTACAAATAACTTCCTCCACGTAAAGACAGAGGCTAGAACCTTCCAACATAGCCCCCTCCATGTATAACTAAATGTCATGACCTTCCAGCATAACTCCTTTTGCGTAAAACCAGATGCCAGGACCTTTCAATTTAACTCCTTTTACATAAAACCAGATGACATGACCTTTCAATATAACTCATTTTACGTAAAACCAAATGCAATTCCCTTCCAACACAACTCCTTTTACATAAAACTAGATGGCAGAACCTCCCAACTTAACTCCTTTTACGTAAAACCAGATGGCAGAACCTTCCAACATAACTTATTTTACGTAAAACCAGATGCCAGGACCTTCCACCATAACTCCTTTTACATAAAACCAGATGCCAGGACCTTCCAACATAGCTCCCTCCACGAAAACCCAGATTATAGGAACTTTCAATATAACTCGCTGCATGTAAAACCAGATTTCAGGACCTTCTATCACAACTCCTACCACGTATAACCAAAATCTAGGACTTTACTACATGACTCTCTCCATATAAAACCAACATAACTCCCTCCACATAAAATTAGAAGCCAGGATCTCAACATAATTCTTCCACATAGAAATAAAAGATAGACTTTACCAAACATAACTCCCTGAAATCAGGATCTACGAATAGTAACTCTATCCACCTAAAACCGGAATCAGCAGCTTCCAACATGGCAACTCCCTACACATAAAGCCATAAACCTTCTAATATAACGCTCTCACTTTAAACCATAACGCAGGTTAAACCTGTCCCCAAGGGACATTCATCCTCATCCGAAACTTCAGCAAATAGGAAACACAAAGATAAACAGTGTGCAATATTAACTAATTTGCCACTCAAGAACAAAAACAGGCATATAAAAATAGGATAATAAAGGGAATACCACGAAAAGAGTGATTGACGGCAACACTGAGAAAATCTAATCGCTTTGCAGCTTGTAGGGAAAAATACAAAACTCCAGAAGCACATTGGTGAATGTGTGATCAGTACAGTTATTGGTGGCAAGGAATTGCACACGTCGTGGATTGTTTTTTAATCGTTGTGCCTAAATTAAATGTTATTTAATCTGATTTAAGTGTCTGAAAGCGATATTCACTTCATTACTGTGATTATTCCATTTATATCCATTATGTAATTTGATTGGACGGAAACATTTGGAAATGCGCACTCAATGTCACCAATGACTGTCCATTTTCAACATTTTACATTTGTGCAACTTAGAAAATGCGCAATCTCTCCCACTTTACCCTACTGGAATACGTATATTCGAATCAGCTGCGAATTTAGTGTGCTACCGGCATGCTATAATGGTAGCTCAGAGCAACTGAAAGAAAAGCGGGAGATCCGTGGTTTTATTCCCTGCTATGGCATTGAATTTTTCATTCTGATTCTGCCTTTCCAATCTTGCTCTACAAACGGCTAGTGTGAAAGAACAACTAATATGCATTGAATGTTATCGCTTCAAAAGCTTTTAGCACTGTTCATGTGTTTATTGCGCTTATGTTAAATAGAGAGGTAGAGGCAGACTGAAAAGTTCAGTGCCTTAGCCGGGATTTGAACCACGAATATCCTGGTTTTCGTTCACGGCATGGTGGCTCAATGGTCAACTGAAGGGAAATCAGGAGATTTAAATCCCGACAGTGGCACTGAATTTTACATTCTGGTCCTACCTCTCCAATTTATATCCTACACATAGCTGATGTGAAAAAAACAATTACTTTAGTGTTATTATTTAAATTATATAAGCTATAACTTATCCCCTGTATTTATAGGCATAACGGAAATCCTAACTAATTTAATATCATATTTATACAACATTCAATTTGGGTGTATTCGGATCTACTACTGTCAACTAAAACATGTTCTGTGTTCGGTTTATGTTGAGTGAGGCTACCGAAGTTTGTTTCTTAGAGAGAAGTAAAGCTACGTTCGTTCGACTTTGCCGCCTGTTTATTGGATGGACACTCTCCTCCTCTTTTGAACGGTTACAGGTAGAAGTTTCGAATAGCTTACGGATAAAGGTAAATCGAGCTCCCGGAATGCCACACACGTTATTTGGCGCCTAACGTTGTTTTGAAAGTGCTGCTCTCCTAGCCACGTCTTCAGTTCAGGGAAAAGGTGAAAGTCGTTGGGTGCCAGGTCAGGACTGTACGGCAGATGATCGAAAATGCCCCCTTGAAATTGTTCAAGGAGCCGATGGGTTGTGCCAGCAGTGTGTGGACGAGCGTTGTCATAGATCAATACAATTCCTGAAGTCAGTAAGCATTCTTCTTCGTTTGTTTTGAATGGCTCTCCGCAAAAGTCATAAAGTACGAAGATCTTCAAACCAACATCAATGCTCATTTGAAATCATAGGCGGCAACATTTTTAAAGCAAGCATTGCAAAACTTATGCACAGGTGCGATAAATGTCTCAATCTTTTCGGTGATTATGTTAAAAAGTAACCATAAGTGTACAAAACTTGTAATAATAAAATAATTGTTTTCTATGAACTTGTCTTTTATTTAGAGCCCATCGAAGGTTGAAAAAAAACGACCCTCCTAAATACAAGTGAATGTTAGGTTGTCCTCATATATATGTAAGTGCTATACATTTCACTATTGGCCTTCCGCACGTACAAATTAATGAAACTACGTTTATGAAGAATAACTATAGTTATAAACTCTAAAATAATCAAAAATTATGAATAAAATGCCCTCTATGCGTAAGCTTTCACGGCCGGTGTCCATAGTTTTAAAATTTAAAATTTTCGGGCTGTTTTTCCGTGGTCTGTAGGTTAAAATATTTTAACTAAACATTTTTTACCTACAGACCACAGCAAAACAGCCCGAAAATTTTAAATTTTAAAAATGTCCTCCTTGCCGGTATCATATCCAAAGGAAAACAACTAGAATAGAGATGCTACCTCTAAATAAAAACACATTATAAATTAATTATGATTATTATAATGTTATGAAAATAAAAATTAGTTCATTGTCGGGTTAAATCATTTCATTACTCTTATATACCAACAAATTGCCGACCTTTGCTGCGTGTTGTAAACTTTAAATGGGCGTGAATCAGTTTGCTTCCTATCTTTAATTTTATTAAATATTTTAGTACGAAAATGCCAGATATTTTATATAATTTCTATTTCACAAGCGAATTCTAGTAAATAAGCTATTTTATCAGCAATGCCTACATAGGCTTAGAGTCTGTAAAATGACAAAAGGATTTACTCAGCTTTGAATGAACTACGTATTTTGGAAGTCAGTAAATGAAGGAAGATCATCCATTCCGATCGGCAAATATTGCTTCGTACATGCACCTTAGAACGAATTTAATCTTGCTCGGGCAGTTTGAATAACAGGCTCCTCTCATACGTATTGGTGGCTGCATATTCAGTAAGATTGCAAGACAAAAAAGTCCATTAGAATTGTCTGAGTCTCACTTACCTAATACAGTCTCAGTATTTTAGAAATATTTGCTTTCTCCACCATCTATCTAGGAATTGGAGATTCCAAAAATTTGATATCGACATTTCACTAGGCAAATGTGTTTTAAATCTCTTGCAGAATAATAATAACAATAATGTAGTGATCCATATGTGTATTGCGTTTGTCTGTGTGTCTATGCATAATTCGGTAAATCCCATACTAGGGCTTTATCTTCAGTAGCTTCCAAAGATGCACTATAAAAGTTTTCAAGAAACTCCCCCTGCTATAAACTATCCTTTGCGGAGAAAATTATTGCAATGTTCTAATTCTTCTCAAAAGGTTTCTATAACATAGTGATTAAAACATCGTATATTTAAAATATGTATATTTTCTGTGAAATTAATTTTCATTCTGAAGGAATGTTCTTTAATTCTTTAAAACGTGTAAACTATAAGGTATAGACAATAACCTATTATAGACACAATAATATAATTATTTCATAGGAATAATTTGTTTCAAATAGTTGCTCTGTAGCATCAACGATTTTTTAAATATTCCGCCGATATTGGTTACTTTTGTCAGTACTCGCATTTGTCGCGATTTAGTTACGATATCATGGAATCAATCTAAAATGCCAATACCAGTGTATCGTGATACCATTTCACACATCTGATTATTGCTTCGTACCCGTAATTTTAATTATGATATTAATCTAGTTTTGCAAATATGAACGGTTAAGGTCAAGACTGATGTGTATAGCATAAAATAAAAATAAGGAATAGCGTGCAGCCAAAGTAATTTTGTGAACGTAGCACCGCAGATTTTTATCTATGAATTAGTTTGATAGGAACTTCGTGAATTGATAGTTTTCAAAGGCGATATTTTGTATAGCTAAAGTCAGATGTGCCAGTCTTCAATCCAGAATTACTGGTCACTTAAAAGTGTAATTTCATATCTATATATTTTCGTGGTATATGAAAACGACCTTCAAGTGATTGATTACAGAATAAACAAATTTTCCTCATTGTTCCATGGGCTATTATGGCAGCGTGGTGCAAGAGTACTTAAAAACACAAATTTCTCAGGCAGCATTGAACTCAATAAATACAATCCAACCCAATAGCCACCGACATCAAAACAATTACTTAAAACTGCCAGAACTGTAGGCTTCACGGACATAAAGGATTACAGGAAATGAGAATACAGACCTGCTAGCAAAAATCTGCTCAATTTTTTATGAAAGTTTTATATGTTAAAGCTCATATATAGAATGAAAAGCAAAACTAAGATCCACAAGACTTCAGTGGAACAGCGCCTGGACTAAAACCTCAAAAGGACACACCTAAGAAAATATTTGTTCCTGAGATCCGGTAGGGTCTCCAGAGCAAAATACTTGCATCAAATTTTTGCTTACCCAAAAATGGTAAGTCATATTCCGAGCGATTTAATTTCAGTGTATTAGATGAATATTCGTACTTCTATGGTTCCCATGAAAATGCACGTGGTATTTGAGTACTGTATATTTGGAAGATGAGGTACGCTCTGGACAATCGTCTGAAATGTTGTGGCAATGAAATGCCAAGTCCTTTAAATCATATATTAAAAATATGATGTGTTCCATTCTCATGACTTTCTGGACTTCTCTGTAACAAATTACTGTTAAACGGTTTATTCTTCTATCTACTTCATGTTAATCGAGTTAAACATGAACAGAAATGCTTTCTTGTAAATAGAAGGGAAGTAATGGAACACACTAGGCAAAAAATAATAATCAGATCTCCTAAAAGCTGGTTACCATAAATGAAACCCATATGTTTGCATTGCCAGAAGTTGACAAATTACCGTATATGAAAAGCTTAAGTGTTTTACAACTGAAACCAACAACAAAGTATATCTCAGAAATGGTCAATTATACGAAAACATGCATGACATAAATTGTGTTTGAACAGATCTATATATTTTGTGTAGAAGGGTTATGTCTATCTCTTACGGTTTACTAGTTACGCATAATCCAGCAAAATTCATCCAGAATAAATAGATCGTAAAGGATATTCCCAGAAAGTTCAAGATATAAGTTTTATTTGTCGTGTAAATATCTTGAATATACAAGTATAATTGAAATCATTAGGGACATTTTTTGAGAAAATCAAAATTTTCGCACATTTTCCCATGTAAGTGATAGCCTTGGGTTGGGGGATTTTCTTCAAAATCTTCGTGTCGTATCCTTGGAAGATACTAAACCTATATACCAAGTTTGGTATTTTACCGACTGATTATTTGTGTTATCGTGCTCAAAGACAAACGCACCAACACGGACCTTTTTCTAAAACTGCATTTTTTTGGAGGGAGGAGACCCTAAAACGTCTATTTCCGATGAAATCGCGGTATCAAAATTTCGGCAGGAATGCAATACTTTCTCTATATGCTATGTACATAGTACGTATAGAGAAAGTAAAAAACTTATGATGTTATTCTCAATGTTATTATTATGTCTATAACAAACTTTCATCACAATGTTTAAATTTCGTTACTAAATACCGTACAACTCTAGAATGTTGTGCAAAATAGGGTTTTCTTTTGTGTTTCTGGAAATTCAATAAAAAGATGTACATAGAAATAACAAACAGAATTAGTTCGCCGATACTGTTTAACGATATGTTGTATTAAACCAGTCTCATGGGTTACACTAAATGCTGTATAATGTACATAGCAGAAGGTACTGCATTCCAACCGAAAATTCGACATCGAGATTTGTGGTTAAGATATGTCTTCAGGACCCCAGAATAACAGAATAGCAATGTTATAAATGGCCCACGTGTGTGTGTGTGTTTCTTTGTGTGTCTGTATACAGCTTTACTCAAAATAAAAATACGGTTGAAGACCAAATTTCAAGTTTATGTCCAACAGCATCTCACAAGGATATGATACAATGATTTTCAAGACTATCCCCCACCTCAAATTACACTTTACATGGAAGATTTTTCGAAGTTGTCACTAATGTGTGTTAAAATTTTTATAAAAACCTTCATAGGTTTAGTAAATTTTATGAGGAACAAAATGTATATCTTTAACTTTTTGGGAATTCTATTGAAATTCTATATTTTCTGGACGATTTTTAGTGACTGATAAACCGTAACAGATAGACCTAGTATTGTTGGATAAGGATATGGATATCTTAAAACACATTTTTGGTGGAGTTAGTTATTATCGAGATATTCGTTGTTATTTATTTCAATTTTGAATAGAATTTGAAGAGTAATCCACAATCATGCTTGTGTTATATTTGTTTCTTTAATTACTATTTATTTAATACCGCAGGTGTGAGAGTGTAATGAAATAGTGTAAAACTTTTGAATAACCTTCATTCTAATTATATAGATGTATAATTTAAGTTTATTTCTTTCATATTTATTTTACAAACAAGTTCATTAATAAAGCGCTAAATAATTGCATTAAGAGAGAAAACTGCTAGCATTAGAAGACAGTGAACTGTTACTTGATATTAACTGAGACTATTTTTCTGGATTATCACATATTGTTTCATAGTTTGCAACTGCGGAATCTTCTTTGAATATGTTAAGAGTTACTGCAATATGTGAAAATTTTGCAGTTGCTATCAAAAAATTAAGGGACCAAGAAATAAAGTGTAAGATTTAAAAAAGAAAAAAAAAAAAAAAAAAAAAAAGGACACATTGGGACAAGTATCCAATTGTAAATATTTAAGATGTGTCAGAAGGGTCATCAAAGTCTTAACTATCACTTTAGCCTATGATATTCCCTTATTTCCCTTCTACTTACAAGGAAGCAAGTAATAAGATAATGATTCCTAATGTTTATCTCGATTAGCAAAAAAAAAAGGTTATGTAAGGAAAACTGTTTGTGAAACAGCTAGAGAAATTCACGTGAATAGAATACATCAGATTTCGTACTTTTTCTAGCACATATGTACAATGTGCAAAGTATATAGAGAAGGTATTATATTCCACAAAAATATTCGATACGAAGATTTTACCGGAAATACACAAGCCCTGAGACCCCCTGAATCCACAAATCCCTGTGGGGGTGTTTTTGTTTGCAGGTAGTCTGGCTGAAAAACTTCGCTCAATATCTTCCAAGGATGCGACTAAATGATTTTCTCGAAAATATCCACAACCCCAAGTACTCTTTACATGAAACAATTTTCGAAAATGCTGGTTTTCTTAAAAATGACTGTAACGGTTTTCATTAAAATGCCACATTATTAAGATATTTTCATGATAAACGAAACGTATGTCTGGAATTTTGTGGAAACAGCCTCTGAAGTCCTCTTCACCCTGGATGATTTTTTTTGCGTGCTAAACCGTAAGAGAAAAAGTGTAGATTTCATTAAAACATACAGTTTATGTTTAACAGCTTCTAGCCGTTGAGTTAACCTTTTATAAGATATTCATACCACTTATACTTTTCTCAAGTGGGAAGTCAAATATCGTTTCATTCCGCAATGCAAAAGGGAAATGAATTTCAAGTGTTTCACATATTGGTAGCCTTTATAAAATTTGACTATCGCTTTAATCTAATTTTGTCCCCTACTTCAATTATATTTTCAAGGAAGGAAGTAATAAGACGACTTCTGCTGTATCGATTAGCATGATACTGATAAAATAATAATCTTTTGCCAGGAAATTTTGTGGAATAGCCATAGAAAGTCATTGCAATGGAACACATAGGATTTGTTCAATATTTTATTCTATTTAGTTATTTGTGGCAGTCCATAAATATGGAGAGTTGTTTCCAGATAAACAATAAACATATAAGTTAATTCGTCACTTAAGTTTAAAAAGGCTAGTGTGCAACATCGGTTAAACCATCTGGTTTTACATTAAATTGTTATTTATAAATACACGGCCACTGCTCCGATCATTACTCTAAGCTGTGGGACGTTTATTTATTAGCTTGTCATTTATCTAGTGTCGGTGAACATGACTACATTATCCAGCCTGAGATGATGTCTCGTTGATGACGTTCTGGGTGTGAACTGTGTCCCTTGGTGTTTTCCAGTGTGTTATGTTTGTGTTTCCTGTCCATATATGCTTAATGCACCTTATGACGGGACTGGCCGACGATCCGCCTGGGACATACTCGTTTTCCCCATGGCAGCGGCTTGCGTACTATTCTGCTACACACGCAAGATGAAGAAAAACGAAAACAATGGAATGTCGGAGAAGGCGTCTTTGTTCAAGAAAATGTAAATAAAATAGTTTTATCTATGCTAATATTAGATACAGAATATTAGGATGTATATGTGTGTTTCTGTGTAAGTTAAGCTTGGAAACCGGTAAACCGATTTTGAGGAATCAAATTCTTTCTCACGGGCATGAGCTATAAAACATCACGTATTTTAAACTCATAAATATAAAAGGACGAAGAAGTGCCTGTTAGCCATTTTGGTAACATAAATTCATGTATGGATTTTTATTGCTAAAAACATATAATACTTTTAAACACATATCTGCGAAATTTTAATACCCTTGGTTGCATTTAATTTGGACTCAATTTTAATGTACTGAATACTTAAATTGCGCTCTCTGTCGTAGTAAATAATGAAGTTTTTCTTCTTTCTGTCTTTCTCCTCTCCTATTTTGTTCTCCCACCAAAAAATAAAGGTCTGAAAATGTTACAAAATACCCTTAAAAACGTGGGTAATAAAACGTTTGGTTGGAAGTTGACTACCAGCCACACTAATTTTAAAAAATATTATAACCAGACTCTTTTACTCTCCATATTTTACACTATAAAGTATTTTTAAAAAACATATAATATATGAAAATTTACAAATTGAGGAATGTAACTAAAAAGTCTCATATTCATTTCACATTAGTTTCTCTACATCTCTGTAACAAATTATTAGTAACAAGCATATTATTCAATATTTAAAACTAGTCGAAATAATCGTTATCATAAATTGTCTTACTACTTACCACCTTTTAAGTAGAAAGCAAATATGGGAATATACTAGATTAAAATGATAGTCAAATCTTTTAACAAGTGGTTGCTATGTGACTGAAATTCGTTTCTGTACGTGTATAGGAGTTGATAAATTCCTGTAGGGCAAAATTTTAAGTAGTTTACAACAAATAGCTCGGAAATGACCAACTTTACAAAAAATGTATATAACATGTGTTTTAATGCGATCTGTGGTAACTTTTTGTCTGCCAGGGTTTACCAGTTATTTGAAATTAAGCAAAATGCATCCAGAATCAACAGGTACATAATACAACTTATGCCTTTTATTTGAAACCTAAACATCCTTAATACATAATATTTTAATCAAAATTGTTAGAGCCACTTTTGAGAAAAATAAGTTTTCCAAAATTGTTCCATGTAAAGGGTAGTTTGGGGTGAGGGATTATCTTTATCTTTGGAAGATGCTAAACTTGAATACCACACAATCTCGCATACACAAAGACAGGCGGATATAGATAGACAAACAGGGAAAGGCACACACAGTGACCCTTTTCTAAAAAAAATTGTCAGGAGATCTTAGAACATGCATTTCCAGTGAAATTTCGGTTTCGAATTTTTGGGTAGAATAAAGTACCTACTCTATGCATTATGCACGTAGTACATGTAGCGAAAGTAGTAGATGACATACAGGGGGTCCAACTACCCCATATTTGATCTTTGCAGATAATCATTCATGAGTTAAAAGCGTTGCAGAGCTCAATGGGGCTATTTGCAATTAAAGCTGAGAAGTGAAAAATAGTGAACGGCCATTTCACTATCTCCACTGATAAGCAAGAGGGACAAAACGAAAGTCGCTCTTGCCCAATTCTCCACTGGCGTTTTTTAACTTAAAATAGTCCCGTTGAGTTCTGCAACGCTTTTAACACATACATGGATATCTGCACACGATAAATACGGGATAGTTTGGTCACCTAGTATCTAGTCAAATATGTCGCATGAGAAATTCTTATTATAGGTAATATAATTGTTATAATGAATTAATAACACAAATAATAATAAATTCTTATTATAGGTAATATAATTGTTATAATGAATTAATAACACAAGAACGAAAATATACATTGGACTGAATTTTGTATATGAAATGCTTTAATTACCAGTAAAATTCTCATGTTTCATGCATATACTTATTCTGTGGCAATCTATTCTTACAAGAGATTGTTCTTTTATCTCGTTATACTAAGCAAGAAAAACTTTGGAAAATTGATCTTACTTAGTTCCTTAGAACTATAAGAAAAATAAGGGAGCGGACTTATAAAAGCTGTAGCTTTGTAACCGAAATTCGATTCTCTATACATTGCCAAGAGTAAAACCAAAAAGACAAGAATAGCAAATGCCAGTTTCAGAAAATTTTAATTACTTTAAAGTTAAAACCAACAACGAGAAATAAATTGGAAGTGGCTAGCTCCACAACAAATATAATTGTATGACATAAATTGGCATTTTAATGCTACCTACATTTTTGTCTAGTAAGATTTTGTCCATCTCTTACAGTTAACCGTACAAAAATCATCCAGAATGAAGAATTGTTTATATGTTTTATTCCCAAAATCTTCAAAATATATAATTTCATTTTGATGTAAATATATTTAACACACAAAAAAGAGGTAATGATTTTTAAAAAAATTAACATCTTCGAAAATACTGCCATGTTGAGAATTTTCGTGTAACATCTTGGAAGGTGCTAATCTTAGTTATCAAGTTTTGAAATTAACAAACTTTTCATTTTAGTAATTGGACTCATACCACATACACACACGGAGCTTTTTCTAGAAATGTTTGTTTTTTTTTATTCAGGGGAGACCAAAACTTGTAGTTCCAGTGAAAATCTAGTGTTCAATTTTTGGGTGAAGTGCATTCTGTGACCTCTTATTTCTATGTACTATACACTAATCAGGAAAAGCAAATGTAATCTGTAGCTTAATACTTCAGAAAATCAGTTTTATAACTTTAATGTCCCCATAAAATGTTTCACAATATATGTGTACTGGAGTACGAACGCATTGGAAATACAAAAGAACATGCTTGCGAAAAACGCGTTAACTTTTCACTTAAATTGACATGGAGTATAAAAGTGTTGTTAACAAACATAAAATATATGATCATCATTTAGGAAATAAGAAACTAAAAATGCGGAAATACAAAAGAGAATCGTTTCCATTTAATACGCCTTGTTAGGCACCCAATACCAAAACTAAACCTTAAATATAAGTGTTTTATTTACTTTATAGTTACATGGTGTCAGGTTCGTCAGAGAACATATTAATTCATACTAATATTATAAACTGAGAGTATTTGTGTATATAGGGAAATTCTAAAACAACTCAACCAATTTTGATAATACTTCCATCATTGAAATCCCAAATATTTTTGACGGGAATGAGGATAAAAAGCGTCTTCTAATTTCTTGTTATAAATTATGAAGGTTAAAAAGGATATACCAAGCCCTTTTACTTGAATATGAACACTTTGGAGCTATAAAAGAACATGCGTTTAAACGAGAATATCATGGAATAGAGAATAATTGGTATTACTCAACAGAATATAAAGGTTACTTCACGGAACTCCTCATAAAATAGCATCACTAAAGGCTTTTTCAGCCAGGCCCCGTAGCTCAGTCGCTAGAGCATCATCTTAGGGGTCGAAGGGTTCGATTCACAGCTGGAGGTAGGAATTATTCTCTAACCAATATTATTCCCTAATCTCCCCATTGCTGGAAGAACGAATGAGAGTGAGAATGTGATGTTACGAATAAAATTAAAGATAATTAGAATTGCAGAGACAATATTGTTCCAAAAGAAAATACCTGAAATAAGAAATAAAATAAAAAGCAAAGAATATACAAGATGGCACTTAAACAGATTTTAGAGTTTAAAGCGGTACAATAGATATTTGTTTGTTATTTATCAAATACTGCAAATGTATGTGTTATGAAACAGATCACTATAAATAACCTTTATTCTAATTCCATAAATATCTACACTGTAGTTTTTAATAAACTTCAATTCTTTATTTTCACTTTGTTATCAGGGGAAGCTATATAAACGTATAAAGATGGAAATCTCCTTACGTACGAGATCAGTTTATACCTGAGAAAATACTTTTCCGAAAGGTCGCAGAGAATATGTATATTTTTCAAATAGGTTAACTTGTCCCAGGGAGTGCGGAAGCTTCAGACTCACAACTTCATTTTTTCTTTCGTTATATGTGTTACATATTTCGTATATATGTTAAGGTATTGTGTGTAAATTCTATAGTTTTTATTACTTTCTCTACCTTGTATGTACAAGCAATTGTATTCCACCCAGAATTTTGATGTTGAAATTTCATCGGAAATATCTGTTTGAGGTCCCGTGGAACCGAAAAAGCATATTTAGAAAAAGGTCGTGTGTGCGTTCAGCATAACTCAAAACGAAAATGTTGTCAAATAAAAAACCTGGTTATATTTAGTACCTTATACAGGAAGATTTTCAAGAAAATTCTGCCACCTCAAAATACGCTCTATATTGGAAGGTTTTTGAAACAAATTTTTCTCAAAAATAACTAATGATTTTGATTAAAATATCATGTATTAAAGGTAAAACCCTATATCTTTAATTTTTTAGAACATCCTCTGAATACCAATTTATTCTGAATGAATTACTGCATTACTGATAAACTGTAAGAGATAGACAAACACTTACACAAAATATGTAGGTCTCGTTAAAGTACACAGTCTTTTTTGTACAGTAGACCGTTTTCGAGATATTCATTTTTATTGGTTTTAGTTTTAAACTATGTTAACTCTTCTCTAACAGGAAACCACCTTTCGTTTCATTTCTCTTGTTTTACTGGTGGTCATGCAAACCGAACTTGTTTCACATGGCGACTAGCTTTTAAAATATTTTACTATCACTTTAGCCCAGCATGACCTCTTATTTCCCTTCTACTTGCAAAGAAGCAAGTAATAAGACAAATTCTCTTACTTTTTATCTCGATTTGCATTATGTACATAAACAAATAATCTTTTTACTTTATCTACACGCACGATGTACATAGTGTATAGAGAAGGTAAGTATTGCACCCAAAAATCCGATACCGAGATTTCACTGTAAATATATGTTTTGAGATCCCCTAACAAAAAAAGGCAGTTTAGAAAAATGTCGAGTGTATGTGTGTGTGTGTGTGTGTGTCAGTCTGTGTTTGGGCAGTATAGCTCAAAACTGAAAACATCGTTAAATACCAAAATTGGTACTTAAATTTAATATCTTCTAAGGATGCTACACGAAGATTTTTAAGAAAATTCCCCCACCCCCAACTACCCGCAACACCCCTTTGAAAAACTTGTCGAAATTTTTTGTTTCTCAAAAAAGGCTGTGAGATTTTGATTTAATTCTCGTATAGTTAATATATATGTATCTATATGGTAAATAAAAGATATTTCTTGAATTTTCTGGGAATAACTTCTGAAGACATCTTTATTCTGGATAAATTTTGCGTAGTTTTCCATAACTGGTAAACCATAAGAGATAGACAAAAGTTTAATTAACAGAAATGCAGCGCTAATTAAAACAAAATTTAAGCTCTATACATTTTTTCGTAGAATTCACCGTTTTTGAGATACTCCTTATTATTGGTTAAACTTCGTCAACTCTTCATTAACAAGAAGCCACGCCAACTTTCATTGCGTTTCTCTTGTTTTATTGCTGGCGTTACAAAGAAAACCGGACTTGTTTCACATAGCGATTAGTTTGACTGTCACTTTAGCCAAGTATATCCCTTATTTTCTTTACAAAGCAGCAAGTATTAATGCTTATGTCGATTGGCATGATGTAGGTAGAATAATATACGTTTATAAAAAAGTAGTTTATCTGTGGAATAGCTAAAGAAGTTCATGTGAATGGAACACATCAGATTTATAACTATAAAACGGAAGAGAAGGTATAACAGTTTATAACTGCACCTACTGTATTTATCTCAACCTTACTCGACCTTCAAACTGATGATTGTTTCACAGCCTCAGGGTTCTATATATAAGTTTTACTTTCTCTACACGTACTATTTACGTAATGTATAGCTAGAGGTGGCATTACATTCCATTCAAATATTCGATACCGAGATTGCACTGGAGTTACCCGCTTTAGGGTCTCCTGATTCCAAAAACCCATTTTTAGAAAATGGGCAGAGTGTGTATGTGTGTGTGAACACGATATCTCAAAAACACAAAATCGATAATATTTTAAACTTGGTACTGAAGTTTGGTATCGACACGAAGATTTTGAGAATAATGTCTCCATCCCAAACCACATGTTAAAAATTTTGAAAAGTTTGATTTTCCCAAAAAAGCCAATGATTTTGATTAAAATACCGTATATTAAAGATATTTACGTGGAAAATAAAAGTATATCTAGAATTGTTTTCGAATAGCCCCTAAGCACATTTTTATTTTAAATGAATTTTGCTGAATTTTGTATAACTGGTAAACCGTAAGAGATAGACAAAAACTTCCTACACAAAAATCACTTTAAAACTACATTTCGTGTGACATACATTTTTTTTCCAGGAATAGATCATTTCTGAAATATTTATTGTTATTTGTTTTACATCCAAAATACTGAAAATTTTCTCACACGGAAAGTTGTAAACTCCTCACTCTGCATAGATTTCAACCACATGGCAACCAGCTTTTACTAACCAGCTATCTACTTACAAGGAAGAAAATGGTTTTGGCAATTTCTGTTAATGTTTATCCCGATTATTATAAAGCAGATAGAAGAATATTCATTTTAACAGTAATTTGTTACAGCGATGTAGAGAAAGTCATGTGAATGGAACGCATCATATTTTTAGAAACTGAAAGTCTCTGAGATTGAGCGGAACGACTCTTAAAAGTCTATGGTCAGCATTTGGGAGGTCCCGGGTTGAAATCCTTGGGCTAACTAACCTGGCTCTCCGTCCTCCCCTCCTAGCCGAATATCACTACCCAAAGTTCCACCTTCAATCTTAAACACTAGTAAAACTGAAAATATATCGAAATTACAATAACATAGTGAAACCAGTAAACTGGACGGCACTCTTAACCCCATCCGCATTTCTGAAGCTAGGTGGTGAAGAGGTAAGGCTTTTAAAGATAGTCAAACTTTACTTTCTGACCACTGAAGGAGGAGCAGCTGCAGTGGACGGAAATCTGGCACCATTTGCTTGGCATGAAGTGAAAGAATATGGTACGTGGATGAGACATTAAAGGCTATTTTCATCCATTAGGATGGCAGTGGCTGTACAAAAGTACAATTATAAGGGGAAAAGAGAGGTATTATTAACAATAAAAATTCTCTGGATCACTGCACAGTGATTTCATAAAAAAACGAAGAGAAGTAATTCAAGTTAATGATAATATGCTTCATATTAAAAAGCAAACCGTCGGCTATAGCAGCTAATTTCAAATTTGAAAACAAACAGCCATACACAGAATATTTTAGATGGATATTTATCTAATAATTATTATATTCAATGCAAGAATTCTAGTTATTTCGGATAATTATAAAATATAACATCTTTGCCAAGCATCTTCAAAGTATACAGAGAGAAACGTTTAAGAAAATTCTCCTGACGGTAAGATATTTAAATATTTTTATCCTTTTAAAAGAAATTTGTTTAATATTTGGAACAAAATAGTGTGATTAAGTACATAGGGAAATTATAAATAAAATGTATATTATATTGTATTCATACGCTTCTGAAATCGTCTTCATTCTTGTTGAGTTTCATATGTACAAGGTTTTACGAAAAATAGTATTTGGATATGAAATGCAAATATTCAGCACTGCACTTTGAAATGGTAAGCTATCTTTTTGCTTAAGTTATGATTATCGATTCGACGCAGACGAAATATTTATCCTACTATATGGAAGTAGATAGAAAAATAATCTTTTATGTGAATAATTCATTGGAAAACCCTGAAAGTAATCTGTGGTTAGAATTGTGCGCGTATTTAGTATAGCTTTGGCATAAAATATATAAGTTGCAGCATTTTACTGGATATCTAAGTTTCAGGAACTGCAAAAACCTGCAATTGTAAATAAGTGATAATACAACATTTAAAAGTTAAAACAATTAAAGTAGTGAATAAATGTTCATAATAAAGTCATCTATGAAAACGTTGAGTGGTAATTAGGTTGTTAACATTGTGATGACAAATGAAAATCGTTGTACCTCTACTGTTACTAGGCACGGGTTCGAGTACGAAATGGCATGTTTTGCCTTGCTCTACCAATGGTCGCTAAGGTGATGGTTCCGCTGCCGCCATTTTGGACGTAGAATTCGGTGCTCTGATTGGTCCAGCATACTTCCATAAGAGACAAATTCCTGACAACGTTACCTCCTTAACGTTTACTTGCTACCATAATGATAGGAATCAATTGCGGTAAATGCACTGGGGAAGTCAATGAGGAGATTTATACGCCATGTTAGTGTATCACACCGAAGGTTTGGATTTAACGAAATAATAACTGGAGTATAATTGCAGGCTGAGGTCCAAGAAGCTGTTAGGATCCCGCGCAGGTATGGTGCGGTAGCTTAGGCACTGACGTCGCGACGGAAACTGACCCCACACGCGAGTATACCGAGGCCCTAGACGCAGACTGAGGTCCAGTCAATCTCCTGCCGCATCTTGGGGCGGGCATCCCCCCCTCGGATCACGGGGCGATAGGCGCCTTGAGCTAGCAGCTCGCGCCTTCCAGGATATAACGCATCCCTATACGCGTGATCATGATCACTATTGTATTGGCTGTATCGCTCGGCGTCGTAAAAATGTTTGCTATCTACCTGTGCAAACATTGTAGGCAAGTAGTATTTCTAACGTGAAAGGCAACTCAGAGACAATGACGTAATAACTTTGTTGAAAATGTACATTTATTATCGCTCCATTTTAATGCCTTCTTACACTGAGAAATATGACCAAATTTTTTTTTTAAGAATTGAAAAATTAATTACATAATAAAATAATAGGAATTTAAACCTTAAGAAAATACCGACTTATTTTTACTTTCTCTAGTTCGTATGTTCAATGTATAGCGGACAGAGAATATATTATATTCCATCCAAAAATTTAATCCCGACATTTCATCAGAAATGCATGTTTTGAGGCTCCCTGATTCCAGAAAAAATATTTTTTGAAACATGTCTGCGTGTGTGTCTGTAGACAGCATAGCTCAAAAATGAAAAGTGGGTTAAATACTTAATTGGGACGAAGATTTTCAAGATAATCCCCCCACCCCAAACCACCTTTTACATGTAATATTTTTCGAAAATTTTGATTTTTTCAAAAACAGCTCCAACGATTTTGATTAAAATACCATGTGTTTAAGTTGCTTTTATGCCAAACGAAATATATACCTTAAATTTTCTGAGAACAGCCTCTGAAGACTTTTGTAAAACTGACAAGTCACAAAAACTTGTTATACAAAATTTAGATATCATTAAAACTATTTATGTTATATACTTTTTTGTAGAGTTAACCATTTTCGAGATATTCCGGTTTATTTGTTTCAATTTTAAGCCTCTTAAACGTTCTCCAACGGGAATATATCTTCTCGTTTCTCATTTGTTTACTCCTGGCAAACAAAGAGAATGGCATTTCAGTATTTTCACATAGCGACTGACTTTTAAAGGACTAGACTATCACTTTAGTCTGTATATTCCCTTATTTAAATTATACTTACTAGGAAGTTTGTAATAAGACAGTTTCTGCTAATGTTTACCTTGATTAGTATGTAATGGATAAAAGAATAATATTTTATAAGGGAAGTTGTTTGTGTAGCAGTTAGAGAAAGTCATGTGAATGGAGCACATACAATTTTACCACTTGCATAACGAACGATCAAGCAACCGAAGCTATGGACACGCACATGCTTATAAATAAACACACCAAATTTTAGACCATGTTTCCTCGCAAGCATTTTTTCAAAAATTTACATATAAAAATTCCTCATATAATAAATTTTAGACTAATTGGTTTCAAAACTGGTGTACCCCCACTCAAGAGTACATAAAAGTTACAATAAACTTTTTTTTAAATAATGCTCTAATTTTAGAATAATTATTAACTTTTGAAGAATCAAGAATTCTGGAGAATGCTAAAAGCAGTAATTTTCTATATTGATTACGGGTTGATATCCATTGCCCGAAATTAATTTATAAAGTAAAAAGATCTGATGTGTTCCATTTACATGACTTTCTCTATCTGTCATATAAACAGCTTTCCCTGCAAAAGATTATTCTTTTACCAAAAACATGTTAATAAATATGAAAATTAACACACATTTTTCTTATTACTGGTTTCCTTGTAAGTGGAAGGGAAATAGATTAAATAGATTGTCAATTTAAAAGCAGGTCCTATGTGAAAGTATTGAAGTTCGGTTCGCTTTACATGGCCTACAGTAAAACAAGAGGGTGAAACGAAACGTCACCTCCCGTTTGAGAAAAGTTTTAAGTGGTTTAAAACTGAAAACAATAACAACGAATATTTCAGAAACAGTCAACTCTGCATAAAAATATGTGAAATAAATTATGTTTTAACCAGATTTAAATTGTCGTAATAAGTTTTTGTCTATCTCTCACGGATTAACCAATCCAGAAAAAAGAGGTCTTCAGAGGCTATTCCCAGTAAACTCAAAGTATATATTTTATTTGTGATGTAAATATCCATAATAAACTGAATTTTAATCAACATCGTTAGGGCCATTTTTGAAAAATAAAATTCTATATGTAAAGGATAGTTTTGTGGTGGGGGGGATTGTCTTGAAAATCTTCATGTCGCATCTTTGGAAGATACTAAAGATAAATGCCTAGTTTTTGAGCTATGCTGTCCACAGACACACACGGATCTTTTTCTAAAAATGCTTTTTTCTGACTCAGGGATCTCAAAAACAATTTTCCCGGTGAAATCTAGACATTAATTTTTTGGGTAGAATACAATACGTTCTCTATCCACTATGTACTTTG
Source organism: Hymenopus coronatus (assembly GCA_030762935.1). Lineage (NCBI taxonomy): Eukaryota > Metazoa > Arthropoda > Insecta > Mantodea > Hymenopodidae > Hymenopus > Hymenopus coronatus. The sequence goes on along the minus strand of CM060895.1, from coordinate 62,571,736 downwards.
TACATTTTGGGTTAGAGATATTAATATTATTTAAATAACAACACAATTTACACACTCTAGATTTTCAAAATTTCACAGAAGGAAAATTTCAAAACCTTCTGAAATGTCGGACGTTTTATTCCTTTAAATATTGTGTAATACGCATGCTAATAGGCAAAGTAACAATCCAAAATTTCATTAACTAATATGTCAAAATATAAGACACATTTCGGTAATTAACATACATTACATGTAATTTTCACCTTAAAACTTCTAAGATAAGTAAATGAAAATTGATTACGCCCTGAGGTACATATGAGATTAGAGAACTGTTTTAAAAGTTCTTGATTACTACATACTTGTGCTAATCAGTTAACTATATTCTAATGTTAATGAGTTTATCTACCAAAAGTCAACATTTTACTTTACTTTACGTACCAAGAGTATTAAAGGGTTAGAAGTTTTGGATTTAAAAAGATAAATTTTAATGTGCTGCACTCAGATGGCGTTCTCTACTAACTTGTGTGCAATCAAATTTGTACTTTTGTTCACTGAATGTTAATCGAGATGTAAATTTGTCTTATTACATATTTACATGCAGGTTCAACGGAATTAGTGATATGTATTAGGATTTAAGCGGTAGTTAATCATTTTAATGACTGCTCGCTATGAGTAGGCATTGCAATTCCGTCTTCTTTGCACTACCATTAGGGAGAAAAGGAATACTTTACCATTTGAGAACAGTACTGAGTATTTTAAAACGTCAATCAATAACTCGAGATCTCTTGAAAACGGCTAACTAAAAATATTATTTAACACAAATTGTGTGATTTAACATCTACTGTTTGTGTATATTTTACGGTTTGCTAGATAAGCGAAAATCATTCAGAATAAAGAAAACTTAAGAGGGTATTCCTGTAAAATTCATGAAAATATTTTAAACATAGATAGTTTAATCGAAATTGTTACTGTTATTTTTGAAAAATTCAAATTCGAAAAGCTTTTTGTATAAAAGGATAGCTTGAGATTGAGAGGTTTTTCATGAGAATCCTTGTACGCAACCTTGAAAGCTTTGACGTTTGGTTTTTGATGTGCATATATGTGCACATTTATTAAAAAAAAGTCTTATTTTTTGGAAGGCATATATTTCCGAAGAAATATTGAAGTCGAATGTTATCCTTAATTATTACAAGTAAAATTAGTTGGTATGTAATTTTCGTAATTATTTTGCATACTGTTAGTAGAATAAACTTTAAATAATTAATATCAATGCTGAGCTATACCGGAGTATGATTAATTGTGGTTACTTATTTTGCTCTTCTCCACTCAATATTTAGGACCATCTCTCTTATAACTGATTCTTATATAATTGTTTATATTGTGTAAGTGCGAGGCATAAAGCCTCCTCCATAATTTCGAAGGCTAATTCTGAATTTTGTTAACTTTTATTCAGTTTATTAATTTTATAAGCAAACATACATAACCCGCTTGGACTGTAAACATCTAAGCAAGGTTTTCGCTGTCACCATGGCCCATGCTGTAACTCTTTTCCTCTAACCGAAAAAATAATACCTAATTCGACATATTTGAGTGCGTGTAAACTGCTTATCATAAAAAAACTAATGAATTCCAAATTTTACTTTCTCTACCAAGTACTGTGTAGGTGGAAAAGCTGTTGTATTCTACACAAAAATTTGATACCAAGATTTCACTGAAAGTGCATGTTTTGAGGATCCTTGATTTACTAGAAACACGCACAAATGGACATATGTGTGTGCGTCTGTGCAGCATAACAAAAAACGGAATGTCCGTTAAATATACAACATGGAATTTTGTTCAGTATGTTCCAAGAAAGGACACAAATCCTGAGACACAAAACTCAGCATCGCTTTACGTGGAAGATATTTCGAAATGTTCGATTTAATGAAAAATGGCTCTAACGACTTTGATAAAAATACTACTACTTAAGATATTACATGATAAATAAAACGTATATATTTTTAATTTGTTGGAAATAGCCTCTGAAGTGCTCTTATTCCTTTGCATAAATGCTGAACGATAAAGGATAGACATAAACTCACTACTAGTGACCAAGTGCTTCTTATTTGACCTTTACAGATATTCCTTCGTGCGTTAAAAGTATTGCAGAATTCAACGGGGCTATATCAAGATAAAACGAATAAGTGGAGATATGGTTGGGTAGTAGAGGAGATGCTGAGTAGGTGGCATTCATTGAGGAGGGTAAAACGAACTTTTGCTTTGCCAGCTCCCCTCTTAATTTCGTTTAAAAGAATAACCCCGTTGTAATCTGCAATTCTTTTAACGCATGAAGGGATATTGCATACATGAAATACGTGTCAGTTGAACCACCTGTTATACAAAAAGTAGATGTAGTTAAAACACAAGTAGTGCCACATGTAATTTTTGTAGAACTCACCATTTTCTGATATTCCTTGTTTTTTTTTTGGGCGCTATAATGTCAATTCCTTAATGTTTTTCTCAAATAAGATGTCGTTATTCACTTTTTTCATCTTGTACAGGCAAATATAAGGGCATTTAATTGCATCGCATAGCGACAGATTTTAGCATAGCCTATTTCCTTATTTCCCCTTCACTTAGAAGGAACTATGGAATAGATCCATTTCTGCTAAATTTATTTCGATTTGAACGAAGTAAAGGATAAACTGGTTTTTTTAAAAATATTTTTTTTATTTTCCCAATGAGGTTATTCAACTAAATTCTTCTCCAAAGTTCCTACTTTTATATTAAAAGGATTAGTTCTTTCTAATTTTTTTAAAAAATGGCTCTGCAACTTTTATTACTATACCATTGAACTAAGTTCGATTAGTTGACGAGTTCTCTTAATTCGGAACCAACGTCGTTTATCTTTTTTTTTTTTTTTTTTTTTTTTTGTGATTCGTAATCCATTGGAAGTACACAGCACCTTAGCTAAACACGTACACTTCAGCTTTCTATTTGTTTTTTTTTTCTGTTTGTCTAGCAGATTTCCACAAACACATTACAAACCTACTGTTTTCTGCTCGACGTAACTGCTCCGTGAAAAGAAATACGCCTGTGGTATAGACTATCCGCTTTGCTTGCATTGGTTCACAAATCAAATGCCTAATGCTGTCCCAGACAATCTTAGCCTCGCAGAAGGTACTCGAAGCCGGCCCTGGAAGCCGTGGTCTTTGACGCGTTTGTCGTTGCCGTTCTGCCGCGAAATGGCAGCCGGTTCGGATCGAGCTCTGGGTCTGGAAGTTTAGTATTTTGTGTTTTGTGTTTGTGTACTAAGTCATTCTCTCCTCCCGATGACAAGTAGGTTACGTCTAAAGGAGAATATACGTAAAAAGTATATTGAAATTCTTTTAAACATTAAACTTGGCGATTAGTGTGTTGGAAGTGTAAGTATATAAGTTTCAATTTTCAATTAACTTCAACTTTCACTCTCAGTTCTTTTTCTATGAAAATTTTAAGTTTTAACTTATACAAATAATGAATATTTGGGAGCGTAAAAACTGTGATTGATTTGTCCATTTGTTGCGAGTTTCGTGCAAGTGAGCTTGTCATTCATTATTGCGAGGCCTGCTCTTTTGAATTGCGCATCTAAACACTCCCATCCTCTATCTTCGGGGAAATTAAATGTATAATATGACTTCTTTGTCCCACGCGTGCATCAAGTTACTAAGCAACCTGAAAAACATACTAAACTATTGTTGAAAATGATTAGTTTAGAAATGAAGAAGATATTGATATAAAGTTGTTCATTATTCTGCCCTTAATTACCAATACAAATATCTGAACTTATACTCCTAACAACCACATATTTCCGAGATATTCATTGTTATATGTTTGAATTTTACATTATTTTGTCATACACTTTTAATTTCTCAGGCACGAATGTAAAATATAGGTATTATATTCCACCAAAAAATTCAAATCCATAATTTCAGCAGAATACATGTTTTGAGTCCCGAATAAAAATAATTTTGAAAAATGTCCGCTCAGAACGAAAGGTATGTTAAGTACCAAACTTGATATTTAAGTTTGGTATATTTCAAGGATGCGAAGATTTTCAAGATATCTCCCCACCCCAGACTACCCCTTACACAGAACATTTTTCGAAAGTTTTGATGACAAAATAATGTATATCTTAAACTTTCTGGGAATAGTCTCTGAAGACCTCCTCGTTCTAAATGACTTTTAGATGACTGGCAAACCGTAAGATATATACAAAAACTTACTATTACAAAAATGTAGCCGGAAGCATATTTTGAGTTGAAATCGTACGAAAGTTGTAATGTTGACCTGCATATGTTACCTACATTCGCCACAAAAATTGGTAAGACGTTTGGCGCAAAAATTGGATCGTCAATTTTATCCATACAAAAAGGGCCTAACCTAGCATAACTGCACGTCGTATTGTGGGAAAGTGCCGGTCCTCGTTGCCACGCTCGCTAAAGTGCTTGCTTTGGTGCTTCGTGGCGCACGAGATCATGGGTTCAAGTCCCGCCTTGGGCATGGGAATTTGTGTCTTTGTAAATCTGTTCATGTATACGTAAGTAAAAAGTAAACGGTAAAACAAATAGCTCCCGGTAGTGATCGGCTACCCGATCTATTGCCGTACTTTGACACGTAACAATGTGCCATTCTCCATAACACTTTCTTTACGGTGGTTCCACTTAAATGGCTACATTATCTTTCAGAACACTAACTGAAAAACCTAATGTCCTCTATGAAGTGCCACTCAGTCACAAAAAATCGGTGTTTGTTGTGAAATATCGCGAAGAAGAATTTCTGGGCCCTTTTTTCTTTGAGGAAACAGTCATTGGATATTGTGCAGCAGTTTGTGGCTATTCTGGAAGAGGAAAAATGTGACAGTTGGGTTTAATAAGATGGTTTTACCTGTCATACTGCACACGAGTCCATGAAGATAATCTAAAGAATATATGGCTTCCAAGCACCCCCTGTTCCTTCCGTTAAGGAAAACAGTGTACAACGGCACCCATACATCTTACAAGAACTCAAAGACGCAATGTCTAACTCTACTGCCTGGCGCGGAACTTGCGCCGACGTGTGGAATTGTGTTTACAAGATAATGTTGTTACATTTAGCCTTCTCTTTAGAAGAAATTAGCGAACTGGAACGTCGCAAAAGTAATACGTGCAAAACGGTTTACTGATGTCAGTGTACTTTTAGTTTTCAGAGATTAATAAATTCTTAAAACTAAGGATAAAAGAAAACTTAAAGACAACCCTGTACTTAAAACTTTTCCCAAGCGGGAAGTCAACTTTTTACTTTCGGGAATGCAAAAGAAAACAGAATTTCAATTTCACATAGGGATATTGTTTAAAATATTTGACAAAAGTTTTAGCCTAGTGTATTCCTTTAAATCCCTTCTACTTCAAGGAAGCAAGTAATATGACCAATTCTACTAATCTTTATCTCAATTAGTATGGTGTAGATAAAAGAATAATCTTTGTAATGAAAGATTGTTTATGGAAGAACTTGAGAAAGTCATTGAATGGAACGCATACGATTTTTGAAGTGTTAATTAATTACTCTTATGACTCTCGAGGTGTATATTAAAGGATGGCAATTGAGTGCGAGCATATTGCGACCACTTTAAAAGTTTCGACTATCGCTTCATGTATACCCTGTGCGTAATAAAATGAGAACATTTCTACAGACGTTTATTCCGATTAACATGAAACAGATTAAACTGCCGAAATTCAACGATATGACTCGGAAATTTACTAAAACGTGGGTTTATATCTTTGTTGCACCTGATCTTTCTGATTTTTACTTTTTCTACAGGTACTATATACATAGTGTATAGAGAAAACATTGTAATGCACCCATAAATTCGATACCGAGATTTCACTGAAAATACATGTTTTACGTCCCCCTGAATCCAGAAATAGCATTTTTAGAAAAAGGTCCGTGTGTGTATGCGTGTATGTGTGTGTGGACAGCATTCCTCATTAATGAAAAGACCGTTAAATACCGAACTTGGCATTTAAGTTTGGTATCTTCCAAGGATGCGTATTGGTATCCTCCCCAACTACCCTTTACAAGAACTTTTTTTCGAAAATTTTTATTATTTCAAAAATGGCTATTTTGATTAAAATATCGTATATGAAATATATTTACATGACAAATGAAATGTATATCTTGAATTTTCTGGGAATAGCCTCCAAAGACAGTTTATTTTGGATGAATTTTACGGAATTTTGCATAAGTGTTAAACCGTAAGAAATGGACCAAAACTTAGGACACAAAAAAATTAGAGCATTTTAAAACACACACTTTGTTATAGACCCTTTTTTCGTGCAGTTGATGGTTTTTTTTTTAGATATTCCCTGTTATTGGTTTCAGCTTTAAAGAGCATATCTTCCTCATACAGGAATTTGTCAACTCCTCTTCATACATACAAATATAGTAACTTTAATCACATAGCAACCAGCTTATGATTATCACTTTTACCTATGGTACTTCTTATTTCGCTTCCGCTTACAAGGAAGCATGTAATAAGATTATTTCTGCTAATTTTTTCTCGATTAAAATGAAGTAAATGGATGCATAAGCTTTTTAACAATGATTTGTCGCAGAGATGTAGAGAAAGGCATGTGAATGGAACACATCCGATTTTTTTTCGTGATTTTGCTCGTTGCTAAGTAAATATCGGAATAAGGCGGTGCCGAGCCTAAGTAGTTAGACTGCTGTGTTCCGCCTAGGCGGTCCGGGTTCGATTCTAAGCGCCCGCATGTGGGATTTGTGATAGACAAGCGGCATGTGGACGGATTTTCTCTTGGTTCTCCGGTTTCATCCACCATTGATTCCACCAATTACTCCATAATCACCTTTTCTATCACCATTTCGCTTGTATTTATCACTTCCTCTGTTCATGCCTGGCCTAGGACCGACTAGACTATTTTAGTTTTAAATGTAATAATAATGAAGATAAAATTAATTAGTTAATTAATAATAATAATAATAATAATAATAATGCTTTCTTCCCAACTATATTTTTCTTATGTGTCAATGTATTATGTTTGAGTGTATATATTTTTATTTTCTCTTGCGCATATAGCCAACGTAATAATATATAGAGAAAATATTGTCTTCTATCCTGATATTTGATGCAGATATTTCATTTCAAATACATGTTTTGAGAACCCTTGAATAAAACATCTAGAAAAAGGTCCTTAGCTGTGTGTGTGTGTGTGTGTGTGTGTGTGTGTGTGGACAGCATAGCTCAAACAAAAATTCGGTTATATACCAAACTTGGTATTTTAGATCAGTATCTTCAAAGATGCGACACGAAGATTTTCAGGAAAATCCATCACCCCAACCACCCTTTACATGGAACAGTTTTCTAAAAGATTGATTCTTTCAAATGACTCTAGTGGTTTTCATTAAAATACCATATGTTTAATATATGTTGATTACAAATGAAATGTATATCTTGAGTTTTCCGGGAATAGCATCTAAAGATCTATTCGTTCTGGATGACTTATGTATAACTGGTAAGTCTAAGAGATATACAAGAACTTTCTACACAAAACTGTAGATTTTCTTATAACACACAATTTATGCTATATACGTTTTTGTAGAGTTAGATGTTGAGCCTTTTTTTGGTTTCAATTTTAAACCGCTTAAATTCTTCTCAAACGAGAAGTCATTATTCATTTCATATCTTTTGCTTTACTTCTGGCCTTGGAAAGGGAACCGTAACCTAGTGTATTCCCTTATTTTCCTTCTTATAAGTAACTAAGTAATAAGACCATTTCTGGCACCATTGATTAGTATGAATGAATAAAAGCAATATTTTTTCGCAGAACTGATAGTGAACATTACTGAATGGAACACGTCAATTCTTTTTTACTTTCTTTTTAGGATTCCCAATAGTGGAGAAGAATAGGAGCTTAAGTTAGGCGAAAATAAATAAATAAATAAATAAATAAATAAATATTATGTTAAAATCTCAGCAACAGTCATTTATAGATGGCCATTAGTTACCTAAAATGTATAAAACACTATAAAAATATAAAAGTTGATAAATGTGCTTCGGTTCTGAATTTTCTGATGTCATGTCCCGTTCAAATAAAAATATTTGTACCTTCGAAAATCTTACGGTTGCTACGAGTTAAGATACCTTTTAGAAGACTCGTTTATTAATACTTATCATTCCTATATTAATTATAATACACAATGTTCATCGAGATCAACGCCATTTTTAGTTTCTTCACTACCCACATAGTAGCAGAGAAAGTGTCAGCGTCCTCGTGTTTTTGACCTGTGCAGATATTCCTTCGTTAAACCCGGACGGCGTGATTCTGGCCCCAGTGACCTTCGTTTACCCCTCTTACTTATAAGCACAGAAGGTTGCGCTCATTAAGATGGGTAACACAAAAATAACTACGCCAGTTCCCCACTGACTGGTTTTAGCTTGAATTAGCCCTGTTGTGTTCTGCAAATCTTTTAACGTAGCTCTTCTGCACACATTAAATATTGGACAATGGGTACACCTGGTATATCGAGATTTCCTGGTAATACACGCCTAGAGCGAATAGAAAATTAGACTTTTTTTAAATATTTGTGTACGTAAATAAAAAACTAAAAGCTTTAAACTTGATAATGAAGTTCAGCATCCTCTGAGGGTGCCTAACCAACATTTTAGAGAAAAGCTGCATCCGTAACTAAACTTTACATGGAACTTTTTTAGAAAGTTTTTATTTTCTTAAAACAACAGATTAAAAATGTCATATATTTACGATATTTTCATGGTATATGAAATGTTCATCTGGAATAATCTGGCCATAGCCTTCGTCATTCTGAATGATTTTAGCATAACAGATAAACCATTAGATGTATAGATCTCGTTAAAGCACAAAGTTATATAATATAATTTTCTAGAGTCATGTCCAGGATACTCCTTGTTATTTGTTTAAAAGTCCAGTACTATGGTTATCTCAAATGGAAAATCGCTAGTCTAGCTTTTCCTTACTTTGTATGCATGCATAGTGGAATTTTATACAATGACATAGTGATCTTATCCTAAAAGGTTTGATTATCCCTTAACCCCACTGTATCTCCTTATTTCCATCATGCCTACAAGATGATGTATAATTAAATCGTTTCAGCAACATATGTTTACCTCGATTATAATGAAGTCGATAAAACGGTAAGCATTTGTAAGAGTAGGCTGCGGAAAATTGGGGGGAGGAAAGTCAAGTGAATGTATATCAGAACGTTTGTATATATGATTAAATAAACATTTAAATCAGCTTCCACCAGAAACTCTGGGAGTCTAACTTCACTTTGGTCAAGAAACCTATGAGGGTCAAGGCATATTTATATCACTACAAACAAGCGATACGTAAGTTTTGTAATCATCTAATTACTTAATGAATTAATTAATGTAATACATAATTGATCAGCACACTTTCTCACCCATGAAGTGATATTACGTACATGTGTGTGCAAATCAGAGCTCCCTTTGGGATTATAAAACATTGCTTACCTGCCTGCTAATGTCTCCATTCCTGATGATGATAAACATAATAAGCAATACTTATCTTTCCTGATTAAACAAATTTACACTCTTAACAGATATTTTGTAATCATAACCCACTATCTGGATATAACGGCACTGTAAATATGTAATGGAGGAGGATTGTTGGTATAACGGTCTGGTTGGCTTTGAATACCTATTATATTGTAAAAAATTCGAAACTTCTAAAATGAGGAATCTTAGCAGGATATTTTAATTCCATTTTTACCTTTTTTTCTACTTACTGTGTACTACAGTGGTATAAAACGTATTGCATTCCACCCAAAAATTCGATACCGGGATTTGACGAAATACATATTCTAGGATCCCCTTGGGTTAAGAGATAAACCTCTTAATAGTGGATTTCAATGTACAATTCCGGCTATGATTGCAAAAACAAACAAAAAATATAAAATATTATTAACATTAAATGTTTTAATAGTTTAATAATAAAACATTCCTTTATCGTGGTAATATACGAGATAACCATTATCAGCAATGGTGTATTAGTTTATTATAAATAAAAGGAAAGAATAATACAATAAGGTAACATGATAGTAAAATAATTTAAAAAGCCGGTTCCTATGTAAAATAATTGGAATTTCGTTCGTTGTGCACGGCCATGAGAAAAACAAAGAGAAATTAAACGATTTGACGTTTGAGAAAAATAGAAGTATCTTAAAATTGAAATAACAAAGAAAATTTCCAAAAATGTCCGTGGAAATGGCACTTTGGGGTGTGGGGATTTTCTTCAAAATTTTCGCGTCCCATCCTGGGAAGTTACTGAACTTAAATTTGATATTTACGGTCTCTTCGCTTTTGAGCTATACTGTATAGACAAACACACAGTTACACAGATAAGTACACGCATGTTTTTTTTATTCAGGGCACCTCAAAACATATATTTCCGGTGGAATATTAATATCAAATTTTTGGGTAGAATTCAATACCTTCTGTGTATACTATATATATATATATCGATTTAAAATTGCATTATAAGTTTGATCATCTCCAATTAATGATTCAGATTGCCTTAAAATTAAATATTTTAATAATTAAATAACAAATAGTTTATATTCCCTGCATTACATTCATTCATTGTGTGTCCGTATGTGCATAACAACATAACTAAGCAACAATACATAGGTTAAATACCCCAAGCTTAAGACATGATTTTCATGAAAATCCCCACACTCCAAACTAACCTTCACTAAATATTCAAAAAGTTTGATTTTCTCAAAAATGGATCTAACAATTTTGATCAAAATACTGTACCTATATAACGAAAACATTTACCTGAAAAATAAAAAGTACATCTTGAGTTTTCCGAGAACAACCTCTAAAGACCTCTTCGTTCTGAATATCTTTTGCACAACTGGTAAACCGTAAGGGATAGACAATGACTTGCCGAAGAAAACATGTTTAACGCATTAAAATTTTCATACAGGTTCATTTTTGTAGAATTAACCATTTCCGAATTATTCCTTGTTATTGGTATTCATTTTAATATGCCTAAAGCTTTTCTAACGGCGATTTGTCTTACCTTTTTCTTTTGTTTTACTCCTAGCTATGCAAATAGAAGCAATTTTAGTAAAATAGCGACCAACTATAAAATATTTAGTATAGTGTATTCCCTTATTTTTTACTACCTATAACAAAAATGGAGTGGAGTTTTATTTATGGGCGCTCTGTAACTGCTACGGTGTCTAGCGTCCCATTATCTTTTGAGCGTGAAAGATCGCTTATGTTTGCTTAGAAGATCCTTTATTAGACTTGAAGTTATTTTACGTTCAGTAAATCTACGATACGGGATCATCAGCTTTACTTCCCTTACAAAGGAAATTATACTAAGGATTTTTACGCCCGAAAAAAAACCAGCATCCGTCACTGAATTTAATCCCGCGACCTTTATACTTATAGGAACTAAGTATCGTTTTTGCTACTGTTTATGTTGATAGAGGATTAAGGTTTTGTAAGAATAGCATGTTTCTGAATAGAGAATGGAATTCAGCAGATTATGATTACAAGCTAAAGGTGGTAATAACACATTTTGCCGAATCATCCTAGAAGCATATATGTGGAATTAATCACTGGGTGTTAATGATTTACTGTAATGACACAAAGGTTAATATGGTATTAGGCCATTTTTTTACTTTCGCTACTCGCTTAATAAGTAGGGGAAGTATTATATTCCACTAAAATTTCGATTTCGAGGTTTCACCTAAAATATATGTTTTTAGTGCCATCTGACCCGCAACAAAGCATTTTTAGGAAAAGATACCTGTGTGTTTTTGTCTGTTTTTGGGGTGGGGGTGTTGTGTCCGTGGTCCGTATATGTGAACAGCAGAGCTCAAAAACAAAAATCGGTCAAGTACCAAATTTTATATTTGTTTGTCATGTTCCAAGATACATGGAGGTTCTTAATAAAATACCTTCAATTTATCATTTCAATAGAATACTTTTAAAATAAATACACATACGATTTTGATTAATATATCATATGTAAGATATTTCATGGCATTGATATTTATATAATTTGAATTTTCGGAATAGCCTGAGTAGCCATCTTTATTCTGAATAACTTGTGCTATATCACAAGAGATGGTAAAACTTTTACTTAGAAAATAAAGATCTCATAACCCATTATGTCAATCCCCTTTTTTAAGCATTTGCGAGAGATGCATTTTTATTTGTTTAATCTTCGAAGTTTGATTTTTCTTAAATGGGAAGTCTTGTGCTCGTTTATTGATTCTTGTTTTTCCCGGGCATGCAAAGAGAGAGGAATTTCAATACTATCATATAAAGACTATCTCTTAGAATATTTTACAATTAACTTTCCCAGTGTATGTGCCTAATTTCCTTATATCTAGCAAGATGTAGATAGAAAAGTAAGCTTTCATGAAAATGTTCAGTTTGTTGCAGAATAGGTGGAAATATGCATGTGAATGTAACTTATCGGATTTTTACTTTTTTCAATCACGTATGTACAATGTTCGTAGTACACAGATAAGCTATTGTATTATACCCAAAATTCGATACTGAGCTTTCATCAGTTTTGAGGACGCCTGAATCCAATAAGAATTTTTAGAAAAAAGTCCGTGTGTTTCTGTGAATAGCAAAATTTAAAACAAAAAGTGGTTAAATACAACATTTTAGTATCTTCCAAGGAAGCGACAGGAAGATTCTTAGAAAAATACCCCACCCTAAACGAACCTTTATGTGGATTTATTTTATGTTAGAAAAATTTTATTTTCTCAAAAATATTTCAAAAATGGTGTAAATGTGCATATTTATATAAAAAAACGAAATTATATCTTGAATTTTCTAGGAATAACCTCTGATGGCTGTTTCATTTTGGATGACTTTTTCATAAGCGGTTAACCGTAAGAGATATACAAAAACTTGCTACATAAAAAAAATGTGTATCCCTTTAAAACACACAATTCATATCATGTACATTTTTTCGTGAAGTTAGTTATTTGCAGATATTCCTTGTTATTGGCTTCAGTTTTAAAATACTTAAAGTTTTTCTCATCCAGGAATGTGTCAACTATTGGTCATGCAAAGAAAAGAATTTCAATCAAATAACAACCAGTTTTTAAAATATTTGACTATCGCTTTATCTACTGTATTCACTTATTTCCCTTCAACTTACAAGGAAGCAAGTAATAAGGCAATTTCTGCTAATGTTTATCTCAATTAGCATGAAGTGGAACAATAATTTGGTATGGAGTATAGAGAAAGTATCTGAATGGAACACATCCAATTTTTCACTCTGATATATAGTAATGCATTTGCCCCTTTTTATAAGACATTTTTGGATGGCTAATATTCTTTAACCTTCTGGTATCCTCACCTGTTGAGATATTTTAGAACCTTTTAGACATGCCTAAGGAGTTAATGGTCCCTTATTATATGGCACTTCATATCTAAAATCGGTCAGTGTTCATGTGAGCTCAAGGACCCAAATAATTTGGATCTACGTAAAGATTTATTTTATAGGAAAGCTCCAGAGTTTTCTCACACTTTGCTCTTTGTTCCTTGCTTAAATTAAGGCAACTCATTCCTAACGAATTCTCGGGAAGATGTGCTTTTCCCGTGCCCCTGAATAGAGCTTGCATGTTTATCCGCATCTGAGAATGCTTTATGTGGAAATGAAGGCAGTAAATATACAAGTTGGAAAGTATCTACATGAATAACCATACGCTAAGAAAATGTTCTACATTATAAGTGTAAGAAATATTTGCCAAACCCTAGTTTCCCACAAAAGTAATTATACCTCAACCTTTGAAAGACCTAGCGTGTCAAAGGCTCAGAACGAAGGGCTGATCTTTGTAGAAACAAATTTAACCTATACGCGTTTCTCCTACAAGTCTAGGAGTTAAGCCAGAAATTAAGATTAAAATGCTACGTTAAACCTTGCTTTTCAAATCAACGTGAATTGGCCGCTAGCCAGCGTGCGTGCCAGCACAGCGTGATGTCAAGAAGGGTATCTGACATTAGAGGTGCTTCACTGTCAACCAGTGAATGCAGATAGGCGATTGTATCAAAACTTGAAAATTGTTTTATTCAATGACCTCGCGTGGGCAGTAGGCTTCGACACTTGCAGAGTTGTTAACATTAGAAATATGCGCGCGAGTTTCTTTTTCCTCTTATTTCCAACAACCTGTCCAGAGGCTAGGGAGCACGTGCCAGTGATTTTGATGAAGAACGGTGTTGCCAAATTCTTAGCAATTACACATTTTTTATGCTTTGACTATTAATGTAAGGGAAATACTTACTTAAAGCATTTTAACTGTTTCATAGATGCATTTATACTTTTAATTTGGTCCATCAAGTGCCGTGTATTTTAATGCATTTTCTTAGGAAATTTAACGGCCCGATTTATTTGTTATTTTTCTTTTATTGTGAAGTTTTGTCACGCAAATTCTACAACCCTTCCATCATATACTGCATGTTTACGTTTATAATGATGATGATGATCATCATCTCTATTATCGTTATAATTATGTTGGCTTAGGCGGCTCAGTTGGCTAGGCGCTATACTACAGATCCCAAAGTGCTATTCAAACCCCGTCCAAGCATATAGTTTTTAAGCGTGCTTAAAGGCGACAGCATCTTGGCTCCTATCTTACAGTAATACGATTCTGGGAATAGCTGCACAAGAAGCTAAGACTAAGGTAGGAAGTTGATAGGAAAGTATTGTGAGAAAATGTCTTACTTGTGGCTACTGTAACTTGATTAACTATATACACAGCAACACTATTTTTGACGAAACAGATAAATGAAGCGCGATTGTTATTAACTTATTACTATAAGTTCAGTTAACCTTTGAAAATTGAATACGAGTGAACTGTACCAATAAATATGGCTCAATAGGAAATTGTCAGGAAAACCATTAAGGTATTTTCCAAAAATCTCAAAATTTTCTCCAATAAAAGCTGGTAACTGACTTTAATTTTGTAAGACTAACGTAGTTTTCCAAAACTCCGAAACGTAAAATTAATACAAAATGAATTGTGTTAATGTAATAGAAACACATAAGGCGGAGTGATTTGTGCACACACACAATAGTATGTAAATAGGTACTACATAACAAGGACTGGGAAGATCCTCTTGTAATTTTGGAAAAAGTAAAATAGTGTAGAGGAAGGAAAAGAATTAAATAAATTAAAAAGAGTCACCGATCTGACATTCGTCTCACCAGAAACACCTAAGTTCCACAGAACTCAATCAGGACGAGCAAATGTTGAGCTGGCTAGTAGACAACAGTAGGCCTCATGAAGGAAAACCTTCCTGGACAAATGTTACAGCGGCACATCCCCTCATCCAAGTAGTTAAAAACAAAATATTTATTCATTTTATGTATTTATTTTAATATAATCTATTAGGGTTTAGATAATTTGTTATTTATTTCAGCTCCTATTGATGCTGAGTCGTCGTCGTCGACTTCTATATTCCTCTGAATTATAATTTCGGAGTATTTGAGACAGCCTTGGTTTATTTATTCAACTGAATTACGCAGTAAAATGGTTCATTTTTATATTTCAGTCACTACTCTGACTATTTTAATACTTTGTAAATATATTTATATTTGTTTTTATCAAAACGCATAACCGGCACATGAAGAACTTTATTTTCTGCTGTTTCCAATATTTTTCTTGATCTTGATGCTCTCAGAGATTTGAAAAGTTGCAGATTGTTATATTAATGTGATGTAGAAAATTGGCATTACATAAACAAGGGATTGAAGACTTTCTTATTCAATATGAAACACTAATGTTCTTTTCCAAGTATAAACGAGAAAGGTATCCTTTTTATTTCCATCATTAAAAAGGTTAGTTATTTACCCGTTTGGGGTTACTTTACTGTCTAAATGTCATTTCTCCATTTGATGCGAGTCTTGTCGTCAAAAATCTATTAAGAAATCCGTTTATTTTTGGTTCTATACATTCTTTCAGCGCCCGTGAAGGGACGAGTATTCTCTTGAACCACGTATTTCAATTTAAAATAGCTGCAACTTCATCTGCAAGGCATTATGTGTTTGTTGTTTCTTTTAAATTTACAACCATTTATCCTTCCGCTTTGATTTATATTCCTCTCAAGCAGCTAATTTCCTAATAACCATGTCGTTTAATCGTTGTATTTGTTTTTAATTCTATCAACCACTTCCAAAGAGAACCTTGATTTAGCTTCTTATTTTATGTTCCCTTTAGAGTTTCAGACAAAATATAGAATATATTTGCATTCAAATGTACTGAATTACCAATATTCCTTGAATTAAGTAAGAAGCCAGTTTATTGTAATCAGCTTCGACCTATTGGTAATATATGCAAATATCCTTACTTAAAATATCCTTTAAATGTCTCAATTTTTCTTTCTCTAATCGTTGGTTGTTCACCACTCTAAAAATCAGTTTCATTATTTGTGTACCTTGTTGTGCGAAATGTGTGTTTTCTCTTGTTTGTTTTTTGATATCTTCTGATTGTTCTGAAAATCCAGTTAAATATTTATTTATATCTCTATTATATAGTTTCGTAATCCATCAGTGAAGGTAATTCAATTCTCTTAGATTCTAGTCAAAGCCACGTAGCAATATAAGCGTTATCCCTATTTGAGTATTGGGGCAGGAAACATTCTGAAGCAAGTATAAAAAAGTCTGGTATATTCCATTTATATAACGTTCTCTATATTCTCTGCAAACAAACTATTCTTACAACAGATTATTCTTTTATCTATATTACACTAGTCAAGGTAGCATTACTAAAAGAGGTGTATTATTTAGTTCCGTACGACTAAAAGAAAAATAAAGGAATTCGCCAGACAAAAGCGATACTTAAATCCTTAATAGCTGTCGCTATATGTTTGCCATTAAAACGTGATTCTCTTTTCAAAACCCAGAGTAAAACAAAAGGAGAAATGAACGAAAGATATCTTCCCGCTGAAGAAAAGTAATAGTTTGAAATTGAAACCAACAACAAGGAATAACTCGGAAAGATTTTACTCTGAAAAAAGAAGAGAGAATTGGGTGTTTTAACGGGATTTTACATTTGTGTGTAGTAAGATTTTGTCTATTTCTTACGGCTTACCACTTAACCAATGAGTGAAGAGGTGAAGAGGTCATTAGGATACTACCAGAAAATTCAATGTATGTATACATATATATACATACATTCGTTTAAAATAAAATAGCTCTTTTAAGGCCTTTTTAAGAAAATCAAAATTTTCGAAAATTTTCCATGAGTAAATTTTACTGAAAATCTTCGTGTCGTAACATTGGAAGATGATAAACTTGAATACCAATTTTTCGTTTCTAATTTATGTTGTCTATATACACAACACAGGTACACGGACGTTTTTCTAAGATGCCTGTTTAGGATTCATTGTTTCTCAAAACATGTATCATTGGTGAAATACCCGTGTCGAATCTTTGGCGCAATACATTACCTTCTCTATCTGATATGTAGGTTTTACATCCGCAATTCCACTTTTATGTAAATTATGGGGCTTAGTCTTCATAAATCATTTTATTATGTTTTCCAATTTTATGTTGCACTATGCGCAGTCTTTTCCATCCCAGATCCTCAGATTTTTCTCTTTGTGTCATTGTGGGGATACATTTGGTAACTGCAAGGTCATTAGATAAGTCATTAGTTGTTTGGTTAACAGTAACAGAGACAGTATGGATTGATTTCAATTTCGATGAGACGTTGGCAAATTGTTTTACAAAGATGATGTTACCACACACTTTGAGAAAGACATTTTTACGTCACAAAGCATTGATTCATGCTTTGCTTTTAAATGCTCCTGTTAGTAAACTAGCGTTTATTATTCGTTTGAATATTACGTGTGAAAGAAAATGTGATATACTCCATTTAAATAACTTTCTGTACAACTGTGGATATATTATTTAAAGGTTATTCTTATATCTACTTCTTATTAATGAAGATAAAACATTAACAAAACTTATTCCTTGTTAGCAGAGTGAAATAAGGGAGTACACTGGGCTTAAACGATAGTCAAATCTTTTATAACGTGGTAGCTATTTGATTGAAATTCGTTGTTTTTGTATGTCCAGGAGTTTAAAAATTCTTGTATGAGAAGGTTTAAACTAATTTAAAATTGAAATCAATAATAAAGAATATCTCAGAAATGGTTAACTCCACAAAAAACTATATGTAACACAAATTGTTGGTTTTAACAAGCTTCACATTTTTGCAGTATCTTATTGTCTATTTCTTGCACTTGTTATGCAAAAGTAATTCAGAATGAAAAGGGCTTCACAGGCTATTCCCATAAAAGCAAGATATATGTTTTATTTTCAAATAAGTATCTTTAACATGCGTTATTTGATCAAAATCGCTAGCCATTGCATAAAAGTTTTGAAAAAAACTAAAAAATAAACATTTCAGAAATATTTTCCATGTAAAGGTAGTTTGAGTTTGGGGAAATTTCTTGAAAACCTTTGTTTGCATGCTTGGAAGATTCTGAACTTAAATATCAAGTTTGGTATTTAACCGCATTTGGTTTTTGAGTCCGTGTGTGTGTTCGACACACGGACACACATACTAGGAATTGTTCATAAATAAATTACATCTCCTGATGTAAATAGAACCCGTGTTAATTCTTTTATTGGTAGAGTTTTTCGATTATCACCTTAAAGAATATTGTAAATATCTCGATCACGTATCTTTTCTAAAAATGTTTTGTTTTGCTTCAGATGACCCCGAAAGGTATATTTCCAGCGAAATCTCGGTATTGAATTTTCGGGCGGAATGTAATATGTTCTCTACATATGAACTAAGCAGAGAACGCAAAAAATGCTAAAACATTCTGCATACAGAGCTGTTTCTGCCCTTCTCAACTAGAAGAGTACTCTAGGTATAAGTTTGAAAAAAAATGCATGTCTGTGTTTAAAAAAATCTCATAATTCGTCTTCACTACACAGATCGTTTCAGTGTTTCCTAAGGTGATCCATACCTCTCTTTCTGTTTGGTTCATACATCTTTATTATTGGTGGTATTTTTTGGCTCTCTAAATGGTTTAAATGATGCCTTCACAGTCGCCTTATTCTTCTATTTTGAGGTTCGTACCATAATTATTCATGCATCTGCATTTCGTATTTTGTCTAAAGTTTTAAGTCGTGCTAGAAATGGAAATTGTTTTGCATAAACTTTCAACTTCACTAATGAGACTAGCAGCCTATTCCGCCTTCAACAACTTTATCTATAAATCATTCCAATGTTTCCTAGGTTGTCCCACAACTTTCCTGCTCTTTCGTTCATACATCTTTATTATTGGTGGTAATTTTTGGCTCTCTAAATGGTATAAATGATCATCATCAACTCTTCATGGATTAGGAGAATTCTCCTGTTGCGGCCTCATATTTCTTCCCATCTTTTAACTGGTCTTCCTATTGTTCGTAGCCTAGCGGTTTATATTTGTATGACTGAAATGGAATGCGAGAGTTATCCATTCTTTGTAAATGGCTTTTCCATGTTTCTCTCTTTATTTGTATCCTGTTTTCTGAGGAAAAAATGTCTCAATCTTTCCTTATGTCTTCATTTCTAATATGATCTTGTCTGGTGCATCCTTTTCCTTCTCGGAGATTGTAAATGATTACATCTATTTTGTCTTATTCTTCTATTTGAGGTTCATACCATAAATACCTGCCTCTTCTTGGAGATCTGCAGTTCGTATCTTGCCCAAGCTGAACAACTTCTAGCTCGTGCGGGAGATGCACATTGTTTTGCATAAACTTTCACCTTTTAATGGTGCTATCTCTGAATAGTGTCGATAATTCACCACTGTTGTGCGGTTCGTTTTGAATCTCCACAACTTTCATATTATTATAAAGGCGATGTCAAATTTCAAGTAGACACGTATGGAAGTTGAAGGAAGCAAAAATGAGAAATGTTGCAGAATGAAAAGGAAGAGAGAAGAGAGAACAAAGAAGAGTTGGGACCGATGTTACAGATCACGTTGCTGGTAATTAATTCCGTACAGGGGGAAGAGAATATTGTTGAAATTGCTGGACTTGGCTATGAAACAACCTCGAGAAGCAAGGGAGGGGTTGAGATGTGCTGGGAATGACGAAAAGAGGTGGAGGGTGTACCAAGGAGGAATATAAAAAGATGGGGATGGAAAGGAAAGGCGGAGAATGCTTTCCTTTTTTCTTTCCGCATTCGTCGGCTAGGCAGGCAGGAGGAAGAAGAGGAGGAAGGAGGGATTATTTTTCTTTTTCTTGCCATCTCATTAATTTTGTTTCTACGTCATTTGAAGAAGGAAGGGGCTAGAGAAGAGAGAGGGTGTAAGGAGATTCTACGACCGACCAATCCGACGCCGGAGTCTCGGAATATTGATCTTACTCAGCGTCGTCGCCGTGGACCCCCCTCCTTTCCTCAGTACCGCAGCAAAAAGGAAGAAGGAGTTCGCCATCGGCAGGAACCCCTTTCTTGCAAGAGCGTCTTAAGTCGCGCAGGTGGACACGACTTGGATAGTGTTGTTTTCGATATCATGTGACCCATGATCTAAAGTGCATCCATCACATACCTGGTCCCTTAATATTACTGGAAAATGATATCTCAGCTGTAAAATTTAAAATTCACAAGAATTTCCCTACCTATAATATTTATTGTTTTCTATACCAAGTACTCTGTGCGCAATTTTAAGGAAAATACATGTTTAGAGAACCCTTAAATCCAAAGTATTACTTTCTATACACGCATTCCTCCCAAAAATCCGTTGTTCAGATTTAACTGGAAGTGTATGTTTTAATGTCCCCTAAAACACTTTCAGAAAAATGCCTCTGGATAGCTCAAAAATGAAAACACCGTTAAATACCAAATTTGGTACTAAAGTTTAGTACCTTCCAAGGATGCAACATAAAGGTTTTCAAGAAAACCCCATTACCTAAGACTACACCTTACCGGGAAACTTTTTTGAAAATGTTTTTCTCAAAAATGAAATGTAGATATTCAATTTTTTGTGAATAGCATATGAAGATCTTCATTCTGGATGAAAGTTTTGATAGCTGTAAACCATAAGAGATAGAAAAAACTTATTTCACAAAAATGTAGATCTCGTTAAAACACGCAATTTATGTTATATGTCTGTCTGTCTGTCTGTCTGTGGACAGCATAACTCAAAAATGAAACCTCTATTATTTACCAAGCTTAGAATTTAAGTTCAGTATCTTCCGGGGATATGATCTGAATATTATCAGAAACATCCCCTCACCCCAACTTACCCTTTACATGAAACATATTTCTAATTGTCTAGTTTGTTTGCAGAAGAGGTAGAGAAAGTCATGCAAATGCAGCATAATCTATATATTTTACTCAGTTTTACACTCTCGCGTATGAAATTTATTCCTTGCATTTTAGGTTTGCTTTGATTTGTATCTATAGTATAAAACGTGTATCTAAATATTTAGGGGTGGATTATATGATTGTTTTATTCATTGGCTTAAACAAAATCAAGGCACACTTGAACACCAGAAACCCCATAAAACAAAATTATATATCTATACAACTAATAAAAAACAGTCGCACCATTAAACTTATTTTCACTGTAGACACTAAAGTATCAGAAATGTTAGTATTCTACTTCCCAAGGAAGTTTTTGAAAATCGGATTTTTTTTTGGCTAATAAAATTACAACCATTTAAATGTATTATTTGAGAAGCAATGAATGCTCGTGTTTTCATTCTTTGCACAGTAATTTTTTGTTTGCTGATATTAAATGCACCAATATTCAAGAAAACAGCTTTGAATTAAAAAAAATCTTGAAACATTTCAGTCTCAGTCTCTCTTAAATAAGTTTTATCCAAGTGCTTAAGTTTCAAATGCATGTAAAGGTGAGGGTACTTCTAAAATTCTGTATAAGCCAATTCAAAATTCAGTCTTAATTCATCATCCCAATATCTGATATAATTATATTGTAATCAAGATTGTTAGATATATTTTGAAAACCTAGTAAGCAAATATAGTCATGTAAAGTAATTTCCTTGGAATTCTCGTGCCGCATTATTAAAAGAAATTGACTTAATATGAATTTTAGAATTTATCTAACCTTTCATTTATTATTTGAGGGAAAGCACAGAGGACGTAGCTGTTTTCTAAAACATAAAAAGAAAGCTTTTTATAATGGATCTACAATACATGAATTACTTATAATGAGGCGCAAATTACTTTCTATATATTACTTTCTCTACACCGTAAATGCTACCAACGTTTCATACCTAATTATGCTGTACCATTAAAATACTATCAGTTAATTCAAACGGTTGTAAAGAGGTCTATTCGGTCAGGAAGCATTATAATATACATTCTTAATGCATGGAAAGACGAGACATCAGTCAACTGTGTTGAAAAGAGAAGTCGATTTGCTCATAACAAATAAACAGTTATTACTCAGCGTTTCTAAACTCACAGGACGTAAATGCGAGAACACATATGAGAATTATATATACATATACACACAGTGTCAATCAAAAGATTCGGAACATGGAGTAAAAAAAATATTTTCCCTGTAATTTTAAAATCTAGGGTTTTCACATCATAAATGTAATTAGATTATTATTCGCTAAAATACAAGTTTATTATATCTTAATGTTGAAAACTGCGAGTCAGTTTAACTGCTTTCTACCGTTAAGACAGCCACCATTTCACGGCCAAAAAATATTGTTGGTAGAGACTGGTTCGCCTGTGGGCTTTGGACGAGGACGACTGGATAATGGGTTAGTATAAGCACCTACTGTCATACTTGTAGCGTAATTTTTGAAACACTACTATACTCATAATAGTATTGCATTTTCAACAGATACTTTTGGTTTCCTTATACTTGCATTAAATAAGTAACGTAATCTAAACGATAGATGACGAAGACTATAGACGTATTTGACTACCTGTCTACTGAGACAAGTTTATTTATAGTTATTCTTAGTCCTAAACGAATGATCGGTTGATTACTTTACATCTATGACATTCCCATTTGTCATTTTCTTTCATGTTGTTCTCCACCATCATTTAATCCCTGAATTTAACTCATATTTAACTATTTAGTTATTCGGTGATTATTAGCATTTCGTCTTACTAAAACCCTTGGACTCCTTGCAAGTCTTTTTTCTAAAAGGGAGGATAATCATAAGCTAAAAAGTGTTTATCTTTTTCTGAATCCTAGTTATATAAAAATTAAAGTTGAAAGAAAGGCTTGACTGTTATTAAACATAACGATATCTTAAACTTATACCAGGCTAATAAAGACACTTAGAATATTTTTCTGTAAATTTTTATGGTTTTTAGAAATTCAGTAAAAATCTTAGCTTGGCAGCATTAAATACCCGATTTTTTTATTTTTGAAATTCTTATTCGCAAGCGGATGTGCAGAGAATAATTTAGGTCTTAGATGAAATCTGGGTATATATTTTAGCCGAATGTGTGCAAAGGAAGAATCACAGAACAATTAACTTAAAAACAAGTTAAGTCCTGCTAGAAAGATGTGGGCATGTTGGGATCTGCTGGAGGACCAGTGGAACTGACAGAGGCTGGACAATTTCTCTGAAAGTATTAGCGAAGCCAAATAATAAATAACTACCAAAAGCAATGAAGGAATGTAAAATTGGATAAAACGACCAGGTTCCGGAAAGATAGGTCATGAACGGATAGTTTATTTATAATTAAACTGATAATAAAAGAAAAAAGAGAAAAATATGGAAACTCATATGGACTTTATAGAATCTAATAAAGAACTTAATTGCGTAAGTAGCGAGAAACTATGAGAAGTATTAACAGTAAATGCTACAAACTACACATAATAAATGTAATGAAGTCTATACTCGTATATTTTATCACACTTTATATAAGATATACATATAAAGTGAGGGTGACATGTACTGATATGTATAGTATAGAAAACTGGCAAATTTAAGTAGACCATGTTTGAAACATCAGAAAATGTATGGATTAATAATTTTGTAATTTGCAGAAAGTATTGATACATAATAAATAAGAAAAAATCTGATGTGTTCCATTCACATGACTTTCTCTATATTTCTGTATATTATTATTGTTAATAAGCTTATCTTTTATTTATTTCATGCTAATCGAGAAAAATTAGCAGAAATAGTCTTATTTCTTGCCTTATTGTAAGTAGAATCGAAATAAGGGAGTACCATAGGTTAAAGTGAAAGCCAAAAGCTGGTTGCTATGTGACTGATGTTCCTCTGTTTGTATTAACAGGACAAATTCCTGTATGAGAAAAATATGTTTTTCAAATATGAAACCAAGAAAAAGGAATATCTCAAAAACGATCAACTCCACGAAAAAAATGTATATAACATAAATTGTGTGCTTTAACGTGCTCTACATTTTTTGTGGATTAAGTTTTTGTCCATCTCTTACGGTTTAGTAGTTATGAAATATTCATCCAGAATAAGATAGTCTTTAGAGGCTATTCCCAGAAAATTCAAAATATACATTTTATTTGTCAGGTAAATAACTTTAATATACGATATTTTAATCAAAATCGTTGGATCCATTTTTTAGAAAATCAAAATTTTCGAAAAAAGTTCCATGTAAAGGGTATTTTGGGGTGAGGGGAGTTTTCTCAAAATCTTCGTGTCGCATCCCTGGAAGATACTAAACTTTAATACCAAGTTTGGTATTTTACCGACTTTTCGTTTTTGAGTTATCGTGTTCACAGACACACGGACACACAGACACACACACACGCGGACCTTTTCTGAAAATACTTTTTTGGATACAGGGGATCCTAAAACATATATTTCCGGTGAAATCTCGGTATCGAATTTTTTGGTGGAGTGCAATACATTCTCTATAGAGAAAGTGAAAATATACATAGCCATTAATTCATTAAATATAATAAAATCATATTATTGTACCTATAAAAAAGCAAACATTTTCTGAGGGAAAGGACCTCTATGATAAAATATAACATTGCTCCACAATTTTTAAACAGACACCACATTTTAAATATCTAGACTGTGATATTAAGTTTTGAATGGGGTAATCAAGTATAAAAATCTGATGTGTACCATTCACATGACTTTCTCCATATCCCTGCAACAAATAATTCTTAAAATCCTTATAATTCTATTTACTTTATGCTAATCAGATAAAAAAATTAACAAAAAAGTCTTATTTCTCGCATCCTTGTAAGTAGAAGCGAAATAAGAGCCAACCGTAGGTTAAAGTGATAGTCAAAAGCTGGTTGCTATGTCAATGAAGTTCCTTTGTTTATATGGATAGGAGTTGACAAGTTCCAGTATGAGAAAAGTATACGTTTTTCATTGCAGAAACCAAAAAAAAAAGAATGTCACAAAAACGACGAACTCCACGAAAAAAATGTATATAACATAAATTGTGTGTTTTAATGTGATCTACATTTTTGGTGTAGTAAGTTTTTGTCCATCTCTTACGGTTTAGCAGTTATTCAAAATTTGGTAAAATTCATCCTGAATAAACTATTCTTCAGAGGCTATTCCCAGAAAATTCAAGATATACATTTCATTTGTCAGGTAAATATGTTTAATATCCGAAATTTTAATCAAAATCGTTAGAGCCATTTTTGAGAAAATCAAAATTTTCGAAAAAAGTTCCATGTAAAGGGTAGTTGGGGGTGGGGAGATTTTTCTCAAAATCTTCGTGTCGCATCCCTGGAAAGTACTAAACTTAAATACCAAGTTTGGTATTTTACCAACTTTTCGTTTTTGAGTTATCGTGTTCACAGACACACACACACACACACACACTTACACGGACCTTTTTGTAAAAATGTTTTTTTTTTGATATTGGGGACCCTAAAACATATATTTGCGGTGAAATCTCGGTATCGAATTTTTGGTGCAATACTTTCTCTATACACTATTTACATAGTGCGTATGGAGAAAGTAAAAACTGAATATGTTTAAGGCAATTTTCAAAGAAATTTGAAAAAAAAGTTAGTAAATAAAATAGTAAAGAAATTTTTTTAAAAGCAATGACGGTGTCGACATTGATACATTTAAGTGAAACTTGGGTAGCAAATTTGAGAGAATCAAGTAAGTTACATTCTGGTGATAGGAAATTCCTAAGACGTGTAAAAGGCCGCATATGTATAGGATAAGAGATGAAGATATAAGAAACTGATTAAAAAATCTATTAAATAATAAAATAATTAATCAAAGGCAAACATGAATAAATCACTTAGAAATATCAGAGGGAGGAGGATATCCAAAAGTAACACTTGAATATACAGTGAGAGCGAAAGAGAATGTGGAAGATTTAGGAAACGGCGGAGGAATCTATGAAGCCGGAGCGGGCTAGTAGGTACGAACCCTGGATTAGAGGAGAACAAACCTTTTTCTTTTCATTAACCTTCTATTCTGTTTATTTTGGTCAGCTTTAAATTTCGTCTGAAGAATCCATGTACAATCAACGACTTATCCACTAGGAATTTTCGTAACAAGTTTCATAAGTTCACACAAAAAGCATTATTTATCCATCTACATTAACACTAAACACTATTTTGAGAGATACAGTGGTGATTAGATATTCATTTTTTAGGAAACTACAACAATGAAGTTTACACCAGGCTCATTTCTAGGCTTTAGATAAAGCTTACAGAAAGCTTAAAATATAAGGACTTTGTTGCAAGATATCAAGTTTTAAAGAACAGAAAAAT
Organism: Hymenopus coronatus; assembly: GCA_030762935.1. Classification (NCBI taxonomy): domain Eukaryota; kingdom Metazoa; phylum Arthropoda; class Insecta; order Mantodea; family Hymenopodidae; genus Hymenopus; species Hymenopus coronatus. The sequence continues at coordinate 62,545,017 of CM060895.1, read as the reverse complement.
AAGGTAAACTTTTACGTTATTCAGCTTAATAATAGAAGTAAATCATCCACTATTAGCGAATAATAGAAGTCTTTGGGGAAAGAATTTACAAACGCATACTGCTATGATTTTCAAATAAGTTTTAGTTTTCCAGAAAATTATACAATAATATTTCTAAAGTTTTCTCTAAGACACAATCTTTATTTATGACCCAATCCTTGGTAACGCTCTTGGACACCGTAGTACAGTATTAACGACAGACTTTGTTCATTAATATAAGATCAATAATTATTATTGATTCCTTACCAGGCTGTGGCCGAGTGATTAGACCAAGAGATTCGAAACTCACCAGGCGACCGCATGTAGGATTTATGGTGAACAAAGCGACGCGGGCGGGGGCGGGTTTTCTCCGGGTTCTCCAGTGTACTCCGCCGTCGTATTCCACCGGTGCTCCATTATCATTTCATGTACCACCAATGGCATTGACTATGTAAAATGTGCGTCAGAAAATTCCTTATCTTTTGAGCATGATTTCGTCTCGGTATCATCATCATCTTCTTCATGGAACTGACTTTAGACCTGATTCCGTTTTGTTATTAGTAGATTAACATTTCTTTTATCGTTGGTTTATTGAAGTAAAATATGTATGGAAACTGTTGGGTGATATTTTTCTGTGTTAGAGGCGGTGTCATCTTAAATTGTGAATTCAAGATCTAACATTTATAAATTCTAAGTTAATCTTAGTACCTCATTGCATATTTTATTTAGTAATGTGTGACCTGCAGTTGAAAGTAGTGGGCTCTGTTTCTCTTTGATCTCATCTCTTAAGGGTCAATTTTTGGAAGCGTATGTTAGAGTGTAAAGTGCTATTATTTTGTAAAATTTCAGCTGTGTTGTTTTTAAGCGTTCTTATTGTAACTAAGAAGTTGTTAACTCTATTTAATTTCATTTCGATATCACTATTTTCAGACTTGTATACGTTAAATCCCAAATAATATTAGTTCATGACTTGAAATAATTCTTATTTATCAATATTATGCATGTTGTATAGTTTATCCTTTAAAAAGTCTAAACTTTGGCGAGTAAGTTTAGATAATGGATAGCCATTTTTAATTCCACCTCCGTGTTGCTAAGGTCACCCGAGTATCTTCTACCATCTTGGATAACAACAGTTGTAACAACGGAAATTGTAACAGATATTAGCAAAATGGTGATTCTTATAAACAACTATTGGCTGTTAACTTTTGGTAGTGAATGTTATCTGGTTGATATTGAAGATATGGTTTTTACATTATTATTTGGTATCACTTCTATGGCAAGTTCAGGAAGTACGAGATATTCATTCCTGGGTAAACTTTTAAATCAGTATATAAAAGGGAGCTTAAGTAATTCATAAAAAAATCAGTTCGTTCTTTGCTGTCTCAGAATTGTCTCTGGTTTACCTGTTACAATTCGGAAGTATGAAATATTAATCCCCAGAACTCAACTATTGCTTTCTAAGAAAAATCGAAAGAGATATACATTGGAGTGTACTGCTTACGATAACACTTGCAGACGTGAACTGCACAGAGAACAGGTTCATGTGAAAGGAGCGTTCAATAAGCCCTTAGAATAATATAGAAAAGCAAATTATTTTTGGTAGATTCTTTTTTGTTTTACAACATAATCTCCCTTTAGCTCGACACACTTTTCCCAGAGTTTCTCCAGCTGTTAGAAACCTTCCAAAAATAAGATTTTGGAAGGTGCTCAAATTAGTCATCTGTTTGGGAGATAGCCTCTTCGTTAGACGTGAATCGTTTTCCGTCGAACCACTTTTACATTTTTGTACGGTTAAACGTTTCCGAGATATTCCTTTATATTGGTTTCAGTTTTAGCCTGCTTAAACGTTTCTTATCTTCTAGCCGTGCTAAGGGAATCGAATTTCAATTCTTCAATTGTTTCACACTGCAACCGCTTTTTTATAAGATTTGACTTTGCATAATGTATTGTGATAATATAACAATTTGTGATAATGTTTATATCGATCACCACGATGTAGACTTATATATTGTATATTAATTGAAAGTTATTTCACTGAAAAGTGCATAAACGTGAAATTGAATATTTTAAGTTAATTAAAACTTAATTATGTATTCATGGATCATTCCATGAAATCTACAACACTATAATACAAAACTAAAGAGCAGTTGCAGTATAGTGTGCGCACAAAGCCCGTATACCCCTGTATAAATTTAAAATAACGTGAGTAAATATATGTTTTTGAGGTTGGTATATATTAAGATTATTCTTTTGTCAGATATCTAATGTTGACGACTTCGATTGTTCGATTTGGTTCGCTCTTAAGACAAAAATTCACCAAATCTTGTGAATAAAATTAGTTGATGTCGAGATATTGAGAAAGAATGGCTGATACAAGTAATTACACAATTGAGGAACGTTAGGTGTCCGCTGTGTGGATTCATGAGCGTAAAATTAATGGCAAGTCAATAAAAAATGAAATGGACGATTTCGTTGAACGGTTTGTGAAAGCAGCACCGACAAACAAGACGCTGTTAGCGTGGGAACCGAAAACAATTTTAACGGGCAGAGAAAGACCATCCACCAGACTTGGACTTTGTGCTGACGTGGAAAAATCTATCCAACAATCTCCAGTTAAATCCTTAAGGAAACGTGCTGCAGAGTTAGGAGCACCGGAATTAACCAAGAGGAAACACATTAAAGTGGATCTGAAGATGAAGTGTTGGCGTCCATTGAATGTGAATGTTTTATCAAATGCTGATTTGGAGACACGTGTTAATGCTTGTGGTTGGATGCTGCAACAATTCCAAGAAATGTCTGAGAAGGCAAAATTCATTTTCACAGACGAATGTGCGATTTATCGCAATTCCCGTAACCGCAATGTTTATTTCTGGGCAAAAGAAAATCCAAATACTTTCGAAGAAATAGAGCGCAACCCACCACATGTCATAGTCTGGGTGGGAATGACACATTCATCTGTTTGACCCATTTTTTATGGTCCTGTTTAAACAGAATACTTATCTCAGATGATTGATGACTGGCTCCTGCCACAGCTGCAAAATGCTGTAATCTTCAACAGTGTTTGTTTTTAACATGATGCGGCGCCAGCTCACTTCGCAGTGGCTGTTCGACAACGTCTGAACGCAGTCTTTGGAAATCGTTGGATCGGTAGAGGATCGGACAACCTCACATGGACTCCAAGGAGACCTGATCTAACAACTCTAGATAATGCACTATGGGTTTACAGCAAAGAAAAGGTGCGGAAGCAGCTATACGCTACAACTGGTGAACTGCAAAATGCGGTGCGAGTAGCTTTCCAGACGGTGACTCCATTGATGTTGAGTACGATGAACACGAGAACATGGTGGCGTATTCGACTGTGCAGAGACAATGGGGGGGGGGGGAGGTACACATACCGATGTTTTGGAGGCATAAGATGTAAGAAGAAACATTTAATTACATAAATATTGGAAATTTCTGCTTTTGTGTCATGTCAGTTTGAATTTAATATAGGAGTATACGGACTTTGTGCGCACACTGTACAGAATATATGCCGGAAATCTGCGGTTACCATTCCGCGAAGATAATAACAAATCAGTTAACCCAGTGAGCTGAGCCTTCTTTTGTTCAACACATTACCCTCATGCAGGAATTGATCACCAATGATGCGTAGGTCTTTTATAAGTCGCTTATCGAGGTACTTTGGTTGATCTGGATGGACCAAACAAATGCTTGGTATGGCGCTGAAGAAGAATAAGCAAACGGAATGTTGTGATTAAAATCCTTTGTTGTATAATCACATGACTTTGCGTTCTTGTTATGAAAGCAAATTACTCTTACAAAAGATATTCTTCTATACACAACATGCTAAACAAATGAACATTAGCACAATTGGACTTGCTGCTTAGTTCCTTGTAAGTAGAAGATAAGGGAATACATTATGCTAAAGCGATAGTAAATGTTTCTAAAAGCTGATCGATATGTGAACAATTGAAGTTTGGTTCGCTTTGCATTTCCAGATAAACAAAAGATAAATGAAACGACCACGTTAGAGAATATGCATAGTTTAAAATTGAAACCAATAACATCTAGAAATATCTCAGAAACGGTCAACTCTGCAACAAAAATGTATATGACATAAATTTTGTTTTAGTATAGCAGGTTTTTGTGCATGTCTTATTGTTTGCCGATTATGCAAAATTGATCAAGATTGAACAGCTCTTCCCAGAAAATTCAAGATATACATTTTATTTTTGACGTAAATAGCTATAATACAGCGTATTTTAATCAAAATATTTAGAGCCATTTTTGAGAAAAACAAAATATTAAACCATTTTTTCATGTTAAGAGTAGGTTGAGGAGGGGGGATTTTCTTGAAAATATTCTTGTCACATCATTGGCAGGTATCAAACTTAAATACCAAATTTAGTATTTATCGGCATTTTAGTTTTTGAGCTATGCTCTCCACAGAAACGCACATGGATCTTTTTTCTAAAAATGTTTTTTTTTCTGGACACAGGGAACCACTAAACACACATTTCCGGTGAAATATTAGTATGGAATATTTGAGTAGAATAGAATATTTCCTCTATACACTATGTACATCGTACGTGTAGAGAAAGTAAAACTCAGGATAGATCATTCACCACCAGCGACGGAGGAAATTGCTGTTGGTATCTAATATTTGTAAATACTAGAGTTGTTATACAAGATTATTTGAACTTAATTTCTTATGTAGTTTATCGCCCTTTATCCTAGCAGGACATATTGGGTGACAAATGATATAGTTACAATGATGCTCAATTGAGTCCGGAGTCCATGGAGCGTAAAGCTAATCGAAATATATCTGTCAGGAAAAGGGAAATTCTGGAAATGCCATTAGCCGGGTTGATAATGTTATGATTAGGAGATCATCCATTTCTTGTGGAAGGATTAGGGTTGGATAGGTAGAGTCAGGCTGAAAAATGCAATGCCATAGCTGGGCTTGGAACCACAAATCTCCCGGTCTCTAGCCGGTTGCTCTACCATTGAGCTTCCACGCCAAGAAGCTGGCATAGCATTAACTTTCTCAACTGATTGCATGTTTCCCGGTAAACTACAAGATGATCTTAAATTATCCTGAAATGACGCACCCAAATGCCGACTTACAATGTCGTAAGTGTTTTAAGTCCCAGTATTCATAATATAGCCAAATGTCATGGTCTGTATTTTCACACAAGCTGTGTGTAGGATAGGAGTTTGATAGGTGGAATCGGGCTGAAAAATTCAATATCATAGGTGGAATTTGAACCACGGATCTCCCAGTGTCTAGCCGGTTGCTATACCACTGAGATACCATGGCAATATGCTGGCATAGCATTCCATTTCTCAACTGACTCGCATGCTTCTCGGTAAACCACAAGGTGATTTCAAATTATCCTGAGGATAATGATAAAGGATTATGGAGTTGGAAATCACCGAATGCACGTGCAATTTTATCAATTTGACACGACTGTTCACCCATGAAGCCATCACACTCAATGAAGTAACTCGACAGCCAAAGGCTGATAGCAGAGAGTGTAGGCTTCCTGCATAGCACTCCTTGCTGCAAGTTGCGTCACCAAAGGCGCTCGCATCCTGTTGGGTTTATCTTCTGGCGTTTGCATGAGCTGGAAGCCAAAAATTAACTCTTGTAGAAAGATTACAACAGAAGTAGACCTACATATTTGTGCTTTCTCTACTGCATGCTAAAGTAGAGGATTACGACACTTTCATTTCGCTAGAAACTTCCTCATCGAGATCTCACTAAGATTTGTGACCCTCTTTGTCTGTATGTAAAACCATGATAACATTAAGTTGGACAGTTTCAAGGCGATGGCCTCTGTCTCTATACATAACTCTCGATATGAACACTCTTTCCTTCTTATTTCCTACAAACTGCTTTGAAGATTTTCGTTTAAATATTATAAGTTTGAGGTACTCAAGATTAATTTATATATTTGGGGAGTTTTTTCTTCTGGTTACTCTGTAAGAGTTATTAATGGAAGCGAGGTTTTGTGCTAAGGCGATGTTAGTCTTGAACTAATGGAAAGAACTTCTTAGTAGTTGCTCCCTTAGTTGAAGTTGATCATATTTGTATCACTTCTTTCTTCTGCTATTAATTTACTTTTGGAATTTTATAGTGGTAATAGTTTCTTCCGTTGCTTCTTTAGAAAATTTGTTAGCGAGTTCCTTTCCAAGTGTACTAACATCTTTTATCTGTTGGATATAAATAATCCACTCTTAGCTTGCTATGGTATCACCTATTCCACTTTAATACATCAACATTTACTTATATTTTAGTTGGTGAAATAATGATTCATTTTTATTATTACTACTGTTGCGCCAAATTTTCCGTTAATTATGTTTTCATCGGTATAAACTTCTATTTTCTGATCGTCAGTGAAAGCTTCTTGTCTTTCTATTCTTTCTGCAGGGTGCATCCACTGCAAAATATCCACCGGTGCATCATATTCTTTAATGTCAGTAACATGCCAAGCATTGACTTGTATAAATTTATCTTCTCTACTATTGCGACTTTTATGAATCTAATTCCAGTTACAATACATCATATTCAGGCTACAATACCCTGGTATCTGTTAAGGGACACTGGGAGCGAAGTTTTGACTACAATCGGTGACAAATTCGAAATTTGTTTTTTATATTAAATACTTAGAACCTTTGGGGATCTAAAGAGAATCAATATCTAGCTGTATCTCAGCTGCTTAGGGCTCTACAACTATTTTAAGATGGTACTATCCACCTATTTTTGTAGCATAGCATTTCATTAAACAGCGTTTATCTCCAAACTAATTTTCACACTTTCAAAATGTTTTTATAAAAATGATGAATTTTAAAGTTTAATGATACTTCTTTAAAAAAAACTATAACATCCTGAAATCAAAGTTTTTGGATTACCACTATTTATTATTTGTGTGGTTTAAAACTTTAGTCCAGAAAGTGATAAAAATGTTATAAATGTTCACGTAGAACATTTTCATTATGCAATTTATTTACATAATAGCATTAAATAATTAATCTTCCAAAATATGTATCCAATTTGAATTAAATTTGGTATTCTTACCAACATAACAATAGAAGCACAGTAATTTTATTTACATAATAACATTTATGAAACAATTTAGATCTTGCAAAAGATGTATCCAACTTGAATTAAATTTAGTATTGCTACTAACATAACAGGAATAAAATCACAGTAATATTTCCAGAAAATGATCTAGAAATATAGAAATCTGAAGTCTCACTCTGTGTCCCATAATCTCTTAGCTTTATGAGGCTTCTTAATATTCATATAGATATTTCGTAAAAGTTTCGGACATCTTCGACAATATATGGCATTTCTATTCGCAATGTTATAGTTTTATTATTACATTATTTTGAAATAATCCTGTGCATTTCTTATTATATATGAAAGTGTTGCTCTCCACAAAATTGTTTTCTACGCATGCGTTAACAAATTGTGAAATTATCAGAATTCTCTT